>JAWNNQ010001355.1:0-137500 GCA_035044765.1 Leucophenga montana | reverse complement strand
ATTAACCGTTTTTGGCCTAATGAAATGTGAAAATTAATACAATTTTTTAGAAAACAACAAAAATTTCACACTTTTCAACGACATTGACGAAGTTCAAAAAGTATCACAAGTGTGAAAGAAAACTGTCTTTTAATAATAAAAAACTTCAAAAACAAATCTAAAATTTTACTCCTGCCTACATTAAGGTCTCTAGACATAAAAAATGTGCTTGTTAACCCTAATACAAATATCGAATTTTGGCCACTTTTTTGGGATTACCACCCATTGTGAGATAAGTGCAGGTTCAGACTTTGTGCATTTCGCGTTTGAAATTGAGATCGATCTTCTATTACTTTTAATGTATTGAAAAAAAAATGTGATTATTTTCGTGTTAGACTGCAACATAGAGCCCCAAAATGCATGTCTACGCCGCCAGGTGTCTGTACGTTGGGCCGCCTTTTTTACGTCCTGTACTCATATTGTAAAAGTGTATTGTATGTGTGCATATGTATCACATCACAAAAGGAGGTGTAGCAGACCAAAAAAATTATATACGTACTAACTATTTAAAACTAACTGCTCACTTTCAAGTTTAGTCATTGCGATTTTAGATGGTTTGAAAATGCAAACAATTTCATTAATAGTATTCCAGACTTTTCATTCTATAAAAAAAAATCAGTATTTGCTACCGCAAACCAGCAGATACTTCTTATCTAGCCTTACGCAATTTATGGACGACCTGCGAATCAAATTAATCATCCTTCTAATAAGTCATGGGCTTGTCGTTCACTATGGACCCTGGTTTAAGTAGAATATAAATCAAAAAGCACAAATATATACTGATATCATAATCTCTAAAAATTGACGTAATAGAATTTTCGCAGGCCTATGTATATAATTTGTTACGAAAATATTGAAATTGAAATTATAACAAAAATTTATAGAATATAATGCAATAAATTCTGTGTATTTCGTTCTACTATAGTAAAACCGAGTGCTCTTAGATTAACATTCCTTGAAGACAAAAACCATGTTATTATTCTAACTTGAAAAGTATGTAAATATTTTTCAATGTAAAAATTGATTACGTGTGAGGGCAACCTCTGCTCTGTCCGTCTGTCTGCGCTGAATAGCTGTCAAACACAAACTTATAAATGATTAATGATGGGGTACTTCAGGCACTACCCTCAAATTAATATAATTCGACAGTTCAGTCAAATTATTGTTTGATAAAATGAAGAGTGCACATCCATTGATGAGATTTGCGGTGAGATCGTTCGTATCAATAGGTTGACCGGACTGCTGACGGCAACTGCGTGGGTAGCGTTGTTTCATTGCCATGGAGGTGTCAAGTTGCAATGGGAAAATGAAGATTTTATATTTTAATATTTCAATTATGCTTAGCTCACTTCTAACCAAAATCCTAATAAAATATTCAGCATAGGTCTCCATGCGAAGGATATCTGCCATGCTGCCACTATGCACGATTGCTAAGTAATGCCATATTATTTTACTTAATCTATTTTTATAAAAGAGGAAGGAAATTTGTGTTCGCACACTTATAACTCGAGAACGGCTGGACCGTTTGTATGAACTTTTTTGTGTATATTTGGTAGATCTGCGAATAGGTCATAAAAAAAACCCCTAAGTAATAAGGTGGGGTTACCACAAAAAAAAAAATTTTTATATAGGCCGACTACAACTGTCATTATTTTTCTGTTAAATTGTTTTTTCTTATTTTAATTCGTAAAATTTATAATCTTATCCTGACGATTTATTTGGCGGCTAGATTTTTGTATTTTGTCAAAGATTTGTGTTTTTTGTCAAAGATTTCCTTGTATTTTGTGTAGCAGTACGCGTTGTGTGTGTGAGTAAATAAATATAATAATAAAAAATCTAATATTTTAGTAAATAATCGAATATTTTATTATCAAAAATGCCGCGACCAAGAAGAACTAATCTTTCGCGAAATAGTCGCGCAGCATCAATGATCGTACAATTAGAAACCAATCTACAGAAGAAGACCGACAAATCGAAAGAGAAGAGAGACGCATTGGCATGGCCCGACTTCGTGCTTCTCAAACGCAAGATTAAATAGAGGCAGCCCGTGAAACGAATTGGTTACCATTAAGAAATTGTCGAGCTTATCGCACACATCAAGAACAAGATCTTCGATTACAATATTTTGAACATCTGCGTCGTAAAAACTATTTGTGAATTATAAGTGCTATTATGTTTTAAGCGAAGTTTATTATTAAGTTTTAAGCCAAAATAGCTGTAAATTGTGCAAAACATTTTATTTGTGCACATCTACTCGGTGGTTGGATAAAGAAGGTGGAAGGGACTGGGGAAGGGGGGTAGGAAGAAGAGATGAGTGTTAGGAAAGTGATAGCAGGGGAAGATGGGCAAGGGTAGAGGAAGAGACGCATGGGACGTGGTGGTAGGGTAAGGGGTAGTTGAAGGAGTGGTTGTGGGAAGAAAAGGTAGGGGAAAGGGCAGCAACGCGTAGGGTTCTTTTTAAAAAGGAAGAAGAGGTAGAGGAATGGGGTAAGGAAAGGTTGATTGTTGCAGGGAAAGGGAATTGGGGAAAAAGACAAAGGTGGCCATGGGAATTCCAAGTTGATATAGGGAAGGAGATGGCAGCAACACATATAGGTACCGTTTAATTAGAGGGATAAATGTATACATAATAGGATCAGCAGCACCTGGTGGTAAAGTAACGTAAGGAGAGGTAGGGGATGGGGAAAGAGGAGTGGTTGTAGAACGGGTGGATGGGACAGGAGAATGGAGGTAGAGTAAAGGGACATGGGCAGCAACGCGCCGGGTAAACGCTAGTATAAATATATATGTGTGTTAAAGAAATTTACGTACTAGATGTCGGTATGTCGTTTGGACCTTGTCATGCCAGTTTTAGGCTTGAAACGTGTGGTAGCGAAGTTTGTTTTGAATTTACTAAATTTAGACCAAAAGAACCGTAAAATGAGCATCGCTCTGAAGCTGTTGTTAACGACGATCCAAAGTCGAAACCCAATGGAAGCGGTCAGAAGACCCAAGACCGAAACAAGCACGCCAAATTCGGCTAAATGTGAAAGTTTTGCACAATGTTTACAATAGCGTGATGCATTGTGAGTTCTTTCCAGATTTCGTTCCTTGAAGTTATGTGCCGTTTGCGTGAAGCAATACGAAGAAAATGCTGGTATTTGTGGCATTTGCATACCGATAAAGTACATGCTCACACCTCGTTGCTTGTTCGTGATTTTTTTGGGCTAAAAACATGACTCAGCCAACGGACTTGATCCCTTGTGACTTTTTCCTATTCCCAAAACTGAAAAACAAATGAAAGGTCGGAATTTCGCCAAGATTGAGGAGATAAGGGCCGAATCGCTAGATGAGCTGAAGGCTATATAAAAGTCACCTTTCAGATTATTTGATCAATTTTTTCGATAGTTAAAAATCGGATTTTTCGAGAACTATATAATGACGGATGATAGAAAGGCAAGTTGCAACTGTAACGAAAAGTCGTGAAAGAAAAAAATACACGAATTGAAGAACTTAATAATATCATTACAAACATTTAGTAACAAAATACATTTTTAATTTCGTATATGCAATTACTTTTATATCAATCTAAACATGTGTATAAATAAGTTTACAACATTAAACTACGATTTACACGGTCAGGAAATCAGCAATCAGCGAAATCAGTGTTGAAGCCATTACGCGCATACACCTGATTATAGAATCAATCGATTGGAAATTAGTCAACTACATAAAAAAAGGTAAATCGCTCACAACTTTTTCCCATCTTTCTGGCAATTTTCGGATACCAGCTCGGCAGAACGACTCGTCTTTCGAGGCGATCCAATCATCGACCCATTTTTTGCATTGTTCATATGAAGTGAACTTCTGCTGGAACAGTAGTAGTAGTAGTAGTCGGAAGGAGCGATATCTGGAGAATACGGCGGGTGGGGTAGGACTTGCCATTTCAGCGTATCCACGTAGGACTTGACCGGTTTTGCAATGTGTGGCCGAGCGTTGTCATGCTGCAAAATCACTTTGTCGTGCCTTTCTTCGTATTCCGGCCGTTTTGGCTTCATTACGCGGCTCAAACGCATAAGTTAAGTCCGATAGCGTTTCCCTGTGATCGTTTCATTCTAATACAGAGCATAAGCTTCATGCCAAGCTTATTCGGCTTTGCGAAGGATGTTGATGAATGTCCGGGCAAAACCCATGACTTTTTGCGCTTGCGGTTGTCGTAATGGATTCACTTTTCATCGCCAGTCACAATGCGATGCAAAACGCTGTATTTTTTGGCGTTCGAGGAGCTGTTCACAAGCGAAAAATCGACTTTCGACGTAGCGCGGCTTCAACTCGTATGGCACCCAGTTTCCTTGATTTTGAATCTATCCCATGGCTTTTAGACGTTTGCTGACTGTCTACTGATCCACTCCCAATGATTCTGACAACTCCTTAAGCGATTGGCATTGGTCCACATAGAGCAATGATTCCAATTCTTCGCCTTCAAACTTTTTGGGTTGACCCGGGCATTCCTTATCTTCGAGCTCAAAATCACCACTTTTAAACCGACAAAACTACTTCCGACACGATTGTTCAGATAGAGCATGTTCGCCGTAAAGTTTTTCCACTAAGATTCGAAGACCCTCGGCCGCACTTTTCGTCATATGAAAGTAATGAAGAACTCCCCGCAAAAATACTTTATCTGGTACGAAATTCGACATGTTCGAGGCAATATTTAGTATTGTTGATTACGTTTCATACAAATGACACAAGCTGCCAAAGACGCTCATTGACAGTAGCCCAGTCATATTAGGGTTTCACCTCGGAATGATAGATAATAAGCTGTAAATTGGTATAAACCTTTGTTTTGGCGTTCTATATGTTGTCTCAAAAGTGGAGCTGGGAACTCGCATAATCACAAAATTGAATTTTTGATTGTAGTGGTACAACAAACATATAAAATGAGAACAACAATTTTGTGTTCCGCAAAAATTCGGCATGCATTCCCTTCCGAACAAAACTCAAATGAGACTGAGCAAGAAAAACAAAAGCGAACACAAAACTCGTTTGTGCTTTGCACTGAAAAATTTTGTTGTGAGTTTATGAAATGAATATTTTTGTTTATACTGAAATGAATTAAAAAAAAAAAAAATGCAAGTTCATAGGAAAAATCATAAAAATTAACTAAAAATTTGAAAAATCAAATTCATTAAGCTTTTGAGTACTGTACTACTTCATCAAGGTCAATATTAAAATTCGTAGTTTTTGGTCTTATTAAATTTTCAAGACTTACATCAGTTAATGCGTATCTTTGCTTGTTTTTAATGTAGACCATGGAAGAAAAAGCAGCTTCACAACAGTTAGTTGTGCTATACATAGAATAAAGTTGGTAGATTTTATTTTTTAAAAGTAGGGGATTGCTGTGTAACTAAACTAAACGACTTCTCAAATTTTTCCACTACTTTCTGAAATGGTTTCCAAAATACGGAAAGATTGTCCAACATGTCATTGACTGCAAATAATGCTGGTTTTCGGAAGACTGTTTTTAAATTTTTTTTTCAAAAGTTTTTTTTTTTTGAGTACAAATTTTTGTTTAAGCGTGGCTACTGATATACGGTGGTTGTTTTTTGTTCTCTTTTACGCTCTTTTGCAACATTCAGTGAAACACGCGCCAAGGTGTATTTATACGAGGTGACGTATTCCGAGAGAAACACTTTCTTAAATATTTTGAGCGCGAGAGAGGAAAGAGAGAGTAGTATTTTGTATTCGCCGCTGTAAAATATTAATTTTCAAAAATAAAACAACAATAAATATTCAAAAAATTATTGTTTATATCAATTATCTTTATTTAACTTTAATAAAAATGGTATAATAATATTTTTAAGTATTTGTTATGGCCCATTTGCTTTAAATTAAATACAGTAATAAATAAATTTAATACATAAATTAAATTAAACTAAATGTATTCGTTTGGTGCTAACAAAAACAAAATGACCATTAAAAAAAAAAATAAAAATGAAATTCGCAATCCGCATCATGACCGCTCAACACAAAGTTCGCTACCAAACTGCCGAAATAAAAAATGAAATTGAGCGAGCTCTTCGGGAATACGTCACCTTGTATAAATACACCTTGCACGCGCCCACCATTGGTTACAAACTTTTAGACAAACTGATAATAAAAAACAAATATAAACTTCTATGCTTAAAAAATTCAGATTAAAATACGAATAAGTAAAATCTTTCATTATATATTGAATTAGATAATAATAAAGAGTATGAACATAAAGAGAATAATATTGTATTAATAATAAGGCTCACTTACATAAGTTTGGTCCATAAAAGACATGTTTTACGCTGCCGTTGCGCTGTGGATTTAAGCATTAGAAAGAGAGAGAGAATAAATTTTTGCATAATGTTTCATAATGATACTACTGCAATAACACTGCGTTATGGCCGTATGATACACGAATACTCTCAGCATATATTTTCCCCTTCATTTTTGTTATAGAAAAAAGACAGAGCAAAAATTCTACACGTTCGAGAGGATGAAATATAGTTTCATCAAAAAGTGAAACGAAAACCAAGCGGACAACAATGAGCAGAAATATCATATTAATATGATCATCTATGCGAAAGATGAGACAACTCTGGACTCAAAAATGACAAAGGAAAAAAAGTTCGGAAAAAATAGAGTATTTAGATGGGAAAAATAGAAAACGTCTTTTAGGAACGCAAGTTTTATGGCTAGAGGATTGTAAGAAAATTGGAAATATGTTTTAAGCTATTCTGTTTCTGAAAAAGGCATAAGACATACAGACTTTAAGGAAACATTTGAGTCAAACATTGGGCTTTCACAGACCTTAGGGCTTAATGTAAGAGCGGCTACATTTATTGAAAAAATAAACAGACTATTTGACTGCCTCAATCGTCATGTTTTATTCGATAAAAATCCATATAGGTGTGCATTACAACGAAACAATGTTGTCCACACAACTCTATTGGAAATGAGAATATACTTTCATGAATTAAAATATCCACACGAAGTTTACTGCATTAATGGAATGATTCTAACCATTTCATCCATTCTTTCCTTGGCTGAAAGTATTTGGAGTGAAAGGTCTGAGTTTTTTTTTGTTGCAACTTCAAAACTAAACCAAGACCCTCTAGAGAATTGGTTTTATTTAATAAGATCACGCGGAGCTACAAATAATAATCCGACAATGTTTGAATTTAATATAATTATGTCTAAAATGTTGTCAATGAAAATTTTAACATCAACTACAGTATCTGGGAACTGTGCACCTGATGAAGATACTATGTCGATTAACATTATAAAAGACTGTGGCTCAAATAAATCGACATCTGAAGAGTTTTCTAAGTCTTTAGATGATGATTAAATTTTCTCTGACGAGGTATCAGAATTAGAACTGTCTTTAGAAGCAACAAATTTAAATATTCAAGGTACTTTTAATGAAAATTCCTTAAAAGTACAATGCAGGGTATCTATTGTATAAGTTGTTGCAGAAGCATGACTGCGAAATATGTGTTAACCTGATGAAACAGTCTGATGAAGTAGTGTTCTTCTGAGTATTTAATACTCAATAAAAATTTTGGCTACGTCAATAGTAATTTAAAACTGCAAGCACCTTCAGATAAATTCTTTACTTTAATAAAAATACATTTTGATAGTTTTAAACGATTTTTCGACAAAAAGCCTCATATACAAAATTTAAAAAAGAAAATGGTTCAAACATGTGTAATCGCCACAACCAAATTAGATATATACGCAGACTGGTTTTCACAGTCCGATCCTTGTTATGGACAATATGAGGCAATACAAATTAATTAATTTCTAACTTCAATTAGTTCCTGAAAGATTTGTGTTGCAATATCATTATTTATTTAAAATATCAAAGCGAATCATTTTATTTATCAACACCTGCGAACGATCATGTTAACATAGGTAACGGTCAACGTAGCATCAAGAATGAATTCAAAACAGATACTTAAGTAGCTTTATTCATACTCTTGAAATTTTTGAACCATGAGAGTGAATTATGTGCGAACAGAAAATGCAGAAATCAGTTTGAATTTGTTTCTTTAGGTGAAAGGCAACATTGACTTACAATTTGACGAGGCAATTAACGCGTAAAATTTGTAATGTTAATTTACAAGTTGCGCAAAAACTTACAATACAAATTATAGTTAACCGCTCGAAGAAAAATGAAACAACCGGCTGATACGAGATTTTTTACAAGATCACTTGGAATGGATGTATCTTCGGCAGCCTCTTTGATAGCTGTCTCTTTAATTCCGTAACCAACAGAGAGACCACCACCCACCATTATGTCCCATTTCCCAGGCCAGGTTTCTTTGGTTTTCGAACGTTGCTGCAGCCAAATACAGATACCACGCGTAGGTTGTCGTACGCAGCCATTGATGTCGACCCCATACTTGCGTACACCAAAATGCGGGGTGGCGGCACGCTCCATCTTCAACAAACCCTTGTGCTCAGATTTGACTTCAAAGTACTAGTGGGAAAGAAAAAGTTAGTTAAAATTTTGTTTTAAAAAAATTAGATCAGAAAAGTGTCTCTCGCCAGCCTGCTAGCGCCGAAAATATTCCTTGGACACGTCGTTCAATTAATACTTGACAAATTAATAAGACCAACTTGTTGACCTTCGAATAGAAATGGACTTGTGTATATCACCTTTGTGAAAGCCTGAAGCGAGTGAGTGCTATATACATATTATGAACTATTGTATGAATTCATTATTAAGTTGACTGAAATAAAATAATTATTATAATAAATAAAAAACTTGTTAAACGAAAGTCTCCGACTACATGTGGCTCCTTCGTATTTTATATGACATATTGGTGCAAGTATTGGTTTGAAATAGCAATATCAACGAACACATAAACGCAATAAAATGCAAAAATATTCGTAGATTGCGGTCGAATATTTTTCATTTTATTGCGTTTATGTGTTTGCTAATATTGCTATTTCAAACGAATACTTGCACCTATTTCATCGCGCGCTAATTACAAAAACCTCCAAAAACATATGTGCAATCCATTTGCAGCGAATAATTACATTCTAAATGTAGATATGCGCTGTGATTGCAATTGCATGACAATCGGCGGTTATTTTTTGAATGTCAATTATGCAGAAAATTGTAATTTTTGCAAGATGCTCATAATACGAAAAGCTAAATCCTTTTTATACCACTTCCTTTAACCATTCGCTACTTGTAGGAACTATAGAATTTGATCCGCAGTTTGATTATCAATTTGAAATTGCATTTGAAAAGCTAGCAACAGAATAATAATGCAACAAACAACTGCATTTGAATCACCTTGTGAATGGTAACTATTGTGAATGGTAACTATTAAGTTTGGTCAATTTTGTGTGAATTGTAAGCATTGTGAATTACAATCGTACTTTGGCGGGCATTTGTTGAATATCAATTATGCAGAAAAATGTAATTTTTGCGAGATGCTCATATTAAAAAAAGCTAAATCCTTTTTATACAACTTCCTTTAACCTTTCGCTACTTGTACCAACAAGACAATTTGACCCGCAGTTTTATCTACTATTAAAAAAATACGAAAATAGATGCCGGGTTACATACATTCAGTTATTTGAGCTTTTCTAAAATCGCTCATAATAACAAGTCAATTTGAGAGTCTTAATTTATAGCTCTATATCATGTTTATCTAAATCAATTGTCTCTACTCGTCCGCAGTTTCGCTATTATACAAATTTTTCACAAAAATCATTTTGTCCAAACAGCTCCCTAATTATTTAAGATTTAAATATCAAACAACCGTCTATGATGCCAACTAATATGCATACATATGCGTCATAATAAAAAAAAAATTGATTTTTTATTCATTTTGTCATTTATTTATTGTTTATATTGCTTAAATAAATTATTTAAATATATTTCTCACAGCGCCACCCTGTGCCAATCGTATGTATTAAAAAATCCCCCTGTTGCTAGAATGTGTTGTTAACTTCACGCAGGTATATAAACACTGTTTCATCTGGTCTTTTTTTATGGAAATACTATCGTTTCAGGTGAACGAAAATAAAGAAGAAGACGATGAGTATTTACACTAACCGTATAACGTATAAATAAACCTAATCCTATACGAAAACGACACTACAAATTTCTTATGCGTCAGGTCCCATGCTCTCACGATTGTGAAAGAAAGAGAGCAATTGCTGACTCAACGAGCATTGCTGGTCCCAGAGAGAGTCGTGTGTGTTCGCATTTGTATTCGTCACATCACATACTTACGTACATATACTATGTATGTATGCATGTTTGTTTATTTATTTTCTTTACATGCGCTGGTCGGTCGCCGCTAACGCATTTTGTTTTCATATCTTTAACAAGAGTATGTATGTATGTATGCATTTAACAGGCTTTTTTGGACATTTATTTAATTATTAGCATCAGCGACTGGAAATAATGATAATAATAATAACTCAATATTTAGTTAAAAAATCATTATGGAATGATTTCTGGGAGAACAAATGGACCTTTATTCAATATTTATATTTATTGAAATAAAAGCATTTATATTTATTTTTGATTTTTAATTTAAGAGACCAAAATAAAAACTAGACAACGATTTTTAAATTGATATAATTTTTTTTTTTTTAATTGGACTATGATTCCACTGTCATAATATACCAATAATCATTAAATATGCCACTCAAGTTTTTAGCCACAGTGTCGCCGCACCACTGCGAACAATGATCAATTCTGGAGGATTTCTTCACTGTAAGGAAAGTGCTGAAGCTACGGCTACATTTATTGAAAAAATTTTGGCTACGTCAATAGTAATTTAAAACTGAAAGCACCTTCAGATAAAGTCTTTACTTTAATAAAAATACATTTTGATATTTTTAAACGATTTTTCGAAAAAAAGCCTCATATACAAAATTTAAAAAGGAAATAGTTCAAACATGTATAATCGCTACAACCAAATTAGATATATACGCAGGTTTTCACAGTCCTATCCTTGTTATGGACACAGGAATCACCTGCTCAATGAGTTTGTTCTGATTTTAATAAGGAAGAATAGTAAATGGCTAACAGGTAAAATTGTAGGTAGTAAAAAGTCAGAATATCACGTGAACAAACTCAAAAAATTAGGCAGAGATTATAAAATAAAATTAAAAAGTGATTTTAGTGTAGTTTTAGTTGGGGAACAAGGAAAAACCTTAGTTTTATTATTTATTTATTTGTGGCCCCATTACAATTGTGATGGATTCCTCGTGATGTTCCCTGGGTAACGATTAAACATATTGAATCGGAAGCGAATTCGAGCGGCGACTTTGAATTTCATTATTCTAATAATATCCTGCTCTATGTAAGCACATGTATGTACATACATATATGATCAAAGAACTTGTTAAAAAGTCATACCTTTTAAAAGCATTTCTTTTGTGCAGCGATAAATTAGCTTAACAACCTTTGTCGAACATTTATGTCGTATGATAAACCAATGGTATATTATGACAGTGGAATCAAAGTCCAACTAAAAAAAAAATTATATCAATTTAAAAATCGTTGTCTGATTTTTATTTTGGACTCTTAAATTAAGAGATCATTCCATAATGATTTTTTAATTAAATATTGAGTTATTATTATTATCATTATTTCCAGTCGCTGATGCTAATAATTAAATAAATGTTCAAAAAAGCCTGTTAAATGCACACATACATACATACACTTGCTAAAGAAATGAAAACAAAGCGCATGTAAAGAAAATAAATAAACAAACATGCATACATACATAGTATATGTACGTACGTATGTTATGTGATGTGACGAATACAAAATTAGGCAGAGATTATAAAATAAAATTAAGAATTTAAAACGAAATACATAACCATATTTTTCGACTTAAGTATATTTTTAGTGATTTTAGTGTAGTTTTATTTGGGGAACAAGGAAATAACTTAGTTTCAAGAATCCTTAATTTTTTAAATTTTGTGATTTCAAGTCGACTCATATTGATTTATGACCCCATTACAATTGTGATGGCCTCCTCGTGGTGTTCCCTGGGTACCGATTAATCAAAGAAACTTTTTAAAAGCATTTCTTTTGTGCAGCGATAAATTAGCTTACAACATTTGTCGAAAATTTATGTCGTACGATAAACCAATGATTATTGGTATATTATGACAGTGGAATCAGAGTCCAACTAAAAAAAAAAAATTATATCAATTTAAAAATCGTTTCCTAATTTTATTTTGGTCTCTTAAATTAAAAATCAAAAATAAATATAATTGCTTCTATTTCAATAAATATAAATATTGAATAAAGGTCCATTTGTTCTCCCAGAAATCATTCCATAATGATTTTTTAACTAAATATTGAGTTATTATTATCATTATTTCCAGTCGCTGATGCTAAATGGCCAAAAAAGCCTGTTAAATGCATACATACATACATACATTCATACACCTGCTAAAGAAATGAAAACAAAATGCGTTAGCGGCGACCGACCAGCGCATGTAAAGAAAATAAATAAACAAACATAGTATACATAGTATACTATGTTTGTATACATAGTATACATAGTATATGTACATACGTACGTATGTGATGTGACGAATACAAATCCGAACACACACGACTCTCTCTGGGACCAGCAATGCTCTTTGAGTCAGCAATTGCTCTCTTTCTTTCACAATCGTGAGAGCATGGGACCTGTCGCATAAGAAATTTGTAGTGACAAAATGTATATATGAGATGGTTTCTCTATTAAACATACTCTACTTAGTGGTATTTACAAGAGGTCATCAAAAAAGTGTAAAAAAAATAAATATGCGTAAATATTTCCACTATGCACTACTTGGTATCAGCAGTTTTTTGTTTTCCTTTGAACATTATGCATAAGTAAACATTGTTCTTACAAAAAAATAAAATGGAAACGAAACTATACCGGTAAATGTTTTGGTTCCGGTACGGTTCTCTGATTTCATTTCGGCAAAAGGTTGCGGTTTTAAAAAAACTATTATATCGGTTCCGGTTTTGGTTCTCAAATTGAATCGGTTAATTTATGTTAACGGTTCCAGTTCCTGTTTTATTCCCCGATTCAAACTAATAACTGCAAACACCTTTCCACTGGCTACATACATACTGGCCAACAGGTCCGCACAAAATATAATTTTGAATCGCTTTGTTATTAATCACGTTTTGAGCTGTCTTCTGATCACTCATCATTCAGCCCGATTTCTTGACTACACTTGCAACAAATAAGCCGACGCAAGACCTTTATAATTCAAAAACTGATTGGCAAGCATAAATGGAATTTCTGAATATATATTTTCGATCGGATATATCAGTAAAATCTCCAGATGATGTAGAAAATTCCGTGATTTGAATGACTGCAGATGAAGCGCCGCTGAGTAACACTCTGTTATTAAAAAGCAGCTGTGCATTTCATACCCGAAAACTACGAAAAATATAGCAAGCTACAAGATGCCTCGAAGACTAAAATAAGCTTAGTCAATCAATTAAGAACTTTAAAGCAACACTTACTCAAAATACTCTCTAACAATTATATATAAAGTTATCTAACCCACCTGACCCCAACCTTAGATACTAATTTCTACCTTTAGACGGCTCCTAAAAAATTAAGAAGAACAACAACATACAATCCTCCATTAAAAAAGGCAGGTGGTACTTGGGCTAAGACGGAGTTTGATAAGTTCTAGCTGACTTTTTAAAACTCCTTTACTAATGACCCAAAAAACTCTGAACGTATCTCAGAGTCTTGAAGCAGTTCAATTTATGGTATTCCAATCCGATATGTATCTGCTAACGAGATTAGAAACATTATTGACAAAATCAAATCAAAGAAATCTCCCGGTAAGATAACTAGAAAATTTGTTTGAAGAACTTCAAATATACAACAAAAGAACTGACTGGGTCTCTTTTCGTGATTTCATTGAAATTTCTATTACTGCAAATGTTTAATATTTAATATTTGTTTAATACTATAATAAGACTCAAATACATGGAAGGTAGCGGAAGTGATAGCAATACTAGCAAATATACCTCTAGTGCAGCTTCATATAGACCGATTAGCATTTTACCGATTTTATCAAAGGTGTTTGAAAGATTATATCATAACAGACTGCAACTCTTACTTGACAATAGTAACATTATACCTACCATCAATTTGGAAATACTTAGAATAGTTAATACAATTTCTACAGACCTTGAGATAAGAAATTTTGTATTGGAATATTTCTCGATGTGGGTAAGGGATTAATATTTAAACTAAAATCTCTTCTTTCGAAAATTTTTGATAACGTCGGTAGAAGGCTAATAGGTCTGTACGACGAACTTTTAGTCGGATCTTTTCCAGGTTTAGGAATAGCAATAATTTCTGCTATTTTCCATATGGATGTAAAGTGGTGTAACCTAAGTATTGCATTAAATAGGTTTCTTATATATATAAGTCAGTGCGATTTGAGGAAGCTCTCTTAAAAATTGTCCATCTATTTGATCATATCCCGGGGATTTTTTGCGCTTTAATCGTTTTTCAATACAGCTAACAATTTCAATCAAAGTTATTATGGACATCTTCTACTAGTATGTTGGCTGTTATTTGTATTAGCCCGGTCATTTGTAAAATTGTCTTCAAAGTAGTTTGCTAAAAAGTCTGCTTTGTCTTTATTAGTTTTTGACCAAGTCCCATTTGGTTTTTTCAGTGGAGGCTGATGTATGGTTATGTTTGTTATGTGTTTGGTTGCTTTCCATAATGAGTAATAACTGTCAGATTTAGGTGTTAAGTTTTTCAAGTATTTTGTAATTTGTTGATTGGAATAGTCTTTTAAGCTAATTTTGAGGTCTTTGATTGCTTTATTAAGTTTCTTTCCAAATCCGTCTCAGTTTTCTTTTAATGTCAATTTTTTTTCTTTTAGCATGTGGTATGTAGTATGTGTCAATTTTTTTCTTAAGATCTTTGTGTTGATTTGTGGCATGCTTCTTGAAATATATCATTAAAATGGATTATTGGTTTTTCAATGTCTTCAGCATTCTTAAGTGGCACATTTGCAGTAATAGAAATTTCAATGAAATCACGAAAAGAGACCCAGTCAGTTCTTTTGTTGTATATTTTAGTTTCTATATGATGTTTATGTATTGCACAGCTATAGTCAATTTGAATTGGAGAATGGTCAGAAGACAATTCAAAGTAAGATTTAATTTCAAAGTCAAGTAGGTTCATGTTTTTCAAAATACAAAAATCTATTAGGTCAGGTGTTTTTGTCAAGTCTGTCGGCCGTGCAGTATGTAGGCTCACCGGTGCTTAAGTGAGTTCCTTTTATTTTATATATTGCACTTAATAAGTTTTTGCCTTTAGCATTTGTCAATCTCGAGCCTCAGCTCGTGTGTTTCGCATTATAATCCCCAGCTACTATAAATCTAGGTCCAAGTTTTTTAAAGAATTTGATGTATTGGGCAGTATATTGCTGATATTATAAAAAGTCCATTGTTATCTTCTATTTCTAGATACGTCGATTGAATGTGTGTGCATACTGGTAGCATTCGAGCTTTGTGTGTCGAATATTATTTTTAATAATTATTGCAGTACCTCCGTGTCCTGTACCGTCCGGGTGATTTGTGGTGTATATTGTATAATTGCGTATGCTCAAGGCATGCTTATTTGTACAATGAGTTTCAGAAATAAGCGCAATGTCAATTTTGTGTTCTTTTAAGAAATGCTTCAGTTGTAAAATATGATTATTTAGACAATTAGCATTCCAGAAAACTATTTTCAGCCTACTGTCTATTTACTAAAAGTGTTATAACGTTGATGATTACCGTCATCTGTTGAATTAACTGCTTCATGATTGATTTTAATTCTGACATGTCTTCGGTCTGTGCTGCATTGTTAAGTTTGTATGGTCCTGTACTCAAGTATACTGCTGTGGTTGTCCTATCTATACTATTCGAGTTTTTTGGCTGTGATGGAATTTAAGACCAAATTTTCGTGCTCATATTTGGAGTGTTAATACATTGTGAGATTGTGAAAATTTTGATATATCACTGTGTACGTTAGTCCACGCATTTGACGAAAGCCCGCCTCATTGTGGCTACAGCACGAGCACTATATTATAAGCGCAATATCGAAGTTTTTACTGGTAAGTCCGCTAGAAACGTGTTATACGAGTATACCATTAAAAAGGTCTTGAAGCATACTATCAGAAAATGTTGAAACATATAATATCGGATCACCACAGTCCAAAATATAGGGGGTTGAAAAATACACACCCTTAGCGGTATTAGAGCTCGTGGGAGGGGGCTATCACCTCAGGCATATTTTTTATTTATTTCTGATGCCGAACCCGATTGTAATTACATATTACAATCGATTCCAACCATAGAAATGAAAAATATAAGTATATCGTCACAAAATTGATATCAGAAGTTTGGTGAGTTGCAGGTAGGCTTTCGTCACTTGATTTTTACCTTGTCAAGAAGTTTTTTTATTTGATAAACTTATCTTCGCATGCCAATGAAGAACATACATATATACATTATGGGATCTACCACTTCTCCTTGTGCCTGTTAAATAGATTTGCACATACTTAATATTCCCTTTTACATTATGGTACCGGGTATAAAAAATAGACATTTTATTTTTGTACAGTAAATACATATCAATTTATGGCAATAAATGTGCGAGATTAAATTGCCAATTTCTTTTATTGGCGATTTGTACTCATACATACATATACATATATGATATTTCTTGCATGCATATCTACATACATATGAATACATACGAAAACAATCCAAAAATAAAAGTTTATAAGAGTATAACAGGTTTATGTTTATTTACGCTGCATAATAGTAACAGAACCTTAACAATAATAGCCATTAGTATGACGCTTTAGGAAAAATAACTAATTTTGCACTTTCTGATATTTCCGTTGTTAAATCTCGGCTCACGGAATTTTCACAGAAAAATATAATATATCAAAATTTGCGCAATCTCGCGAATATGAGCAAGAAAATTTGGTTTCAATTTTCGGCAAAATCGCAAAATGTACTTTTTAAAATATATTTTGATCTATATTTTTTTAAGTAGATATTGTACAGCACCATGTTAGCATTCATTTGAAGGTATTCAAAAGACGTCTCCAACAGTCACCAATTGGAGTCAAAGCTTTTTTTGAGCTTTTCGCGCCAAAATCCACCATTTTGGAAAAAGTTGTAGAACAAAAGTTTCCTAGTTTTTTGTGTACTAAAATCCTGTATCAATAAAATTTTGGTTTTCTAAAGGATTCAAGCAAACAAACACACAAGCAAACAAACAAACTATTTCATTAACTTTTGAGTGGGTTGACCTGATATTGGGCTCGTTGGACTCGTCTCGGCGTCAGAAATAAATAAAAAATAAGTTTGAGGTGATAAGATTGGATATTGAGACTCTCCTTTTCAATTTTCAGATAAATTATATGAAATTTTAAAGGACACCTCCTATCCCATTTTGAATTTTTTGAATGAAAATTTATTGTTATACCATTCACACATAGTGGGAAATGGTATTATCAATTTGTCTGAAAGTTTGGCATTGGCATTGTAGACCCTATAAAGTATATATATTCTTGATCAGCTCGATGAGACTAGTCGATCTAGCCATGTCCGTTTGTCTGTCTGTCCGTTTGTATGTTGTTGCGCATTTTTTGGGGACCAATTTTAATGCTATCCAGTTGAAATTTTGAACATACACTTCTTGGGGTAGCCCACTTTTTAGAGTAGCCCCCATACAAACCCAGCGCCCACTTTTTACTTTTTGTATGAAAAACTTTTTAATTGTAGGCAATATCAACTTAATAATTGATACGGTAACTTTCGGTGGTCAAATGCTTGACATATACATTAATGGGCGGGACCCGCCTACTATTTGGGGTAGCCTTCATACAAACCTACTGCCCACTTTTGGCTTTTTGTATGAAAACTTCTTAGTTAAAGTCAATATTAGGTTGAAATTTACTAATGGGTTGTCCCACTTTTATTTGTACGGAAAACGTCAATATCAACTTGAAATTCGATGTGGCGAAAATCAACGTGGCGGCATGTTACACATCTTCTACATCGCTGTATACACATCTAGTAGTAGGCGTCTACCGCCCAATTTTTGGGGTAGCCCCTATTTAAACCCCCACCTTTATGTTTTACAGTACTATTTAAAATTTCGTGTGAATGGTATTAGAGCTTCGGTTCAACCGAAGTTAACGTTTTTCTTGTTTTTATTTTAAAATGTATTCTTAGTAATTTTTCATCAACTCTATTGAACTGTTCCGCATTTGTTCATAACGGACCACTTTATTCATCTTCTCTATTAAAAAAACTAATATCGAATAAAAAAAAAACCTCTTGACGAGGTAGAAACCAAGTGACGAAAGCCTACTTGTAACTCAAAAACACTTCTGATATTAATTTTGTGAAGAGATATTTATATTTTTCATTTGTTTGGAATTAATAGTAATATGTACTTGAGCGTTCATCGACGAACTTAGTAATTTTTTTTATTATAATTATCTCCTTAGAGTTGTGGTAGTCCCTCTTGAATCCAATTTCTTCGTTATTTCGTATGCCAACCCAAATGCCAGTACAATAAGTTTCCTAGTTCTTGCTTTGCCTACTTGCAAATTCTTTACTCTCTCTCAAAAATTCAATTCTCTCTCCAAATTCTTTACTCTCTCTTTATGTTCTACTACGTACCGAACTCCGATCTTCCTCACCACAACAGCAACTCCACGCCTTCCGATGTAGCGTTTGAGAAATTAAGTCGACCTTGCTCCACGCAAGCCGTGACTTGTAAAACCATTGTTAGTATCCTCACTTTAACAAGTCAAATGATATTGTTTCCAACTACTTTTTTCTCTTAATTTAATATTATTTTTCTTGACTTATGCAAGCCGTTAATTGTTGCACTATCGCTTTGGCGAGCCAATTTGTATTGTTTCTAACTACTGTTTCTTTGCATTAATTTAATGTTATGTTTTCTTGCCTTTGTACGCAAGTTTAGTGAAACTTGTAAAACTATTGTAATTACCCTCGCTCTTAGCGAACCAATTAATAGTATAATTAAGTATTGGGTTCTTGCATTTTTCACCTAGTTACCTAGTTTTATAAAAATAATGAAAACTATTGTTATCACCCTCCTTTTCCTTAAACAGTCCTTGGCTTGAATCTTTTCCTCTTTATCGTGCTTCTATCCAGGCATTTCCAATCCTGTGCTTCTTTTTATCCTTCTTTATACCGAAATGTTTCCAAAAATGTCAATCATTAACCTCGAACCCTTTGCTCTTTATCCTTTTTATATCAAGTATTTAAAAATAATTCAAACCCTAAGCTTGAATCCTTTTCTCTTTATCCTTTATGTTTTCCTTTATTCTTTCGTCCTTTCCCTTTTTTCCCTTCCTCATCGTCCTTATTCTTTTTTTCGTAGCGCTTTTGTATCATTCCGGGGCTCACGAATGCAACAACACCACACACAGTGGTGTCCTAATACCCCTGCGCGTTGCCAATTTTACATTATTTCCTTATGCATATTGGTTGTCATTGCCCACAACCTAATATTAAATGCATTCTGCAACAAAAACCATTCACTCAACCCCTTTCTGTGTACAGAAAGACCAGCATCCTCTAGAATGTGAGTCGCCTTTTAAAGCACGACAGAGGTAGAGAATTTTTTTTCTATATTCTACCAACTGAAAACAATGGAATCGAAAGGAACAAAAACAAGGACAGAAACTATACGGAATGCGCTACTTTATATTATTCAACCATAGGCTAAACGTTAATTTGCATATAAAGGTGCAAATAAGAAGAGAATAGACAAATCAAATTTCTCTTTTTCATTGTGTGTATACAGCACAGTACTCCCAACTCTCAGTCACCAAAAAAAGGCACATTGACCCAAAAATAAGGCCTCCAAAATTATGAAACAGGCCAAGAAAACGGACCAGTTTTAAATTAGTTTTTTTTTTTTTTAATAAACTATTTGCATAACCTGATGCTTATATCTAAAGAATCATATTATTAAAATAATTATAATTAATAAAAACTAATTTAGAGTTTAATTAAACTAACGTCATTGATATCATCGTCTTATTCTGTAGCTTTGGCACTAATATAAGTCGCATTTGTACCTATTATTCTCAAATATGTGTCGGACAACTTATGTAAAATGAGTTACAGAATTTGCCATGTCGATGTAATCCGAATCTAATTAAAAAAAAAATACAATATAATATGTATAATTTATAATTATGTATAGTTAATGTATAGTTAATAATAATTAATTAACATAATTAAGCTTAAATCTTTACCGTTGCGGCGTTTGCATTCATTTTTGATACTGCGACGAAAGCAACAACAACGACGCGTCGATTATACGTTAGTTTTGTATAATCACTTATTTTACTGTTTCTTGCTATTGCCATTCTCATGTACATATGTATGTATGTATATATCTATACTAATATTATAGAGGTAAAGTTTGTGAGTTTGTAGGTTTGTGGCGTTGTAGGGGGTAATCTCTGGATCTACTGAACCGATGTTGAAAATTCTTTTACCAATAGAAAGCCACGGTCTTTGTGAATAACATATGCTATAATAAATGACGATATACACATAAATGTAATGAATAAATGTAAATATAAATGAAATGTAAAATTGTTAGTATGAGCGACATGGCGATAATTAAAACATGATGTAAAGCTGAAAGCCACATATTGTAGAGCGTTCATGTATTTTTCTCATATGGTAATATGTGCGTGATAAGAGAGAAAGAAAGAAAGTATACGTATAAATTAGGCATTAAAACGAGATGGCGATAATTAAAAACTGGAATTATAGCTGAAAGCAACAGATTGTATAGCGTTCATGTGTTTGTCTCATATGGTCATGAGTGCGTGATTAAAGAGAAAGAACGAAAGTAAGAGATAATTTAAAATATCAAATACGTGAGACAATTTTATTAATGTTCGGGAGAGGCCAACGCGACGGCGTGCGATGGCGTCGCATCGGTCGGTTCCTTACGCAGTGGACGTTGACGAAATTGAAATTTTCGAAACGTAATACGCACACTTTCGACATTGTTGTAATAAAATGTTCTTCTCAGAACTACTTTTTTCTTTATAGTTTTCATAAAAAGTTCTTTTCAGAACTTCTTTCTATTTTATTATTTCCTTAAAAAGTTCTTTTTAGAACTACTATTTATTTATTTATTTTGCTTCATTTATTTATTTATTTTATTTCTTTTCCGAACTACTTTCGGTTTTATTTTTTATTTTTTTTTTTATAAAACGTTCTTGTAAGCTCTCAGATGAACCAAATGATTGGCGACTTCTACTGACTCTCTACGACCCAGTCAAAGTTCGTTTGATCTTGTGTGCGGGAACAGTGACCTTCTGCCAGACAATTTCACCAGAATCAGAAGAAACTAGTTAGCCATCAGTACTACTGACTCTCTGCGACCCAGTCAAAGTTCGTTTGAACTTGAGTGCGGGAACAGTGACCTTCTGCCAATCAATTTTACCAGAATCAGAAGAAACTAATTCGCCATCAGCGGTTGTAATTTGATTATTAATCGGCATTTTTTTTTTAAATATGCGCACGTTGCAAGACAGGCTCAGCAGTAAGTGAATATTCTGAATTAATTAATAATTAATTAACTAATTCAGAGTTAAAATTACAACTGTTTTGAAATTGATCCACTTCATACAAAATGAATCCAATATATATATATATATATATATATATATATATATATATATATATATATATATATATATATATATATATATATATATATATATATATATATATATATATATATATATATATATATATATATATATATATATATATATATATATATATATATATATAATATATATATACACATAATTGCAAAAATTGTAATTGCTCACTACAGCCACATATACTATACACGATCTCACATCCAGCTGTGAGTACTTCCTATCTTCCATTGACCTTTTTCAACATATTGTAATCATAGTTTAATAAATTCAAGCCACGACCACACGCACAAATGGTGCAAGTGGGATTGTAGGTGTCTAACAATACACTTCAAAAACAATGGTGGGTAGCGGCATCAGACTTACGCTCCCCGGTTCTTCGAAAGGACATGAAGAGCATTAGACAGCCCATATTTAAAGAATATCGTATTCAGCTGTTCCACGTATAGGGTGTAGCGCTTTTAACTCCATCAGAAGATTAAAAAAGTTGCACAATAAAGCATCACCCTGCCTGAAAGCACTCTTGGTATAAAAGGGATCGGAAAGGTTCTATCCAACTCTGAACAAGTTCTGTGCGTGCGATACCATCGTAATGCACAGACGAACGATCTTTGGTCTGAAACCAAGTTAAAAAACTTCGTTCTTATGCGCGCACAATGCACTATGGTCGAAGAATGAGTTACAGACTTCGAACTTCGCACATTTTGTTGTTATAGTATGAATAGTGTGCAAAAAAATTGTTGGGTCTGTGCGACCTCTCTTGCTTCCCTTACAAACTAATTCGTAGTAGTATTAATATTAATGTAGTATGACTCTGAATTCAGACAAGTTACTTATATTTATTTTAAGAATGATGTAAATATCTTACATATTAATTTTTGTTTTAAACATCATCGTCTTCTTCTTCTACTACTATTGAGCATCCTTCGTACAGGTCCTCATAAGAATCAGAATCAGATTGCAAGTCCAATTCTTTTTCAAATGAATCATTGTTTGGGGTAGGCGGCAATTTCCTTTCCCTTTCCTTTAAAAAGACAAAAAAATAATGGATCGATAATAATGGATCCGAGGAATCTATCGCCCTGTGGAAAAGATCAGTCATAGTATTGATTCGACTATTTTCCTTGCGTGTGATAGTCTGTCTTTTTTGTAGATTTTATTTCGTGCTTCTGAAACATTTTCGTCTAAGCATCCAAGTGGAACCAATGTCGAATTATTTATTTGAAAAC
Source organism: Leucophenga montana (assembly GCA_035044765.1). Taxonomy (NCBI): domain Eukaryota; kingdom Metazoa; phylum Arthropoda; class Insecta; order Diptera; family Drosophilidae; genus Leucophenga; species Leucophenga montana. Next base: position 114,458 of record JAWNNQ010001355.1, on the reverse strand, counting down.
CGTGGACCAATACTTTGTGAATCGTTGGTGACATTGGATAGCACGGATATTTTGCATACTATATATTCCGAGGGGACGCGGGGGGTATGCTTTTGGGAATTTAGTCGCTATGGAGCGTATCTCGGGAGCGGACCGTGCGTTGTGCGTACGTGATTTTTACAAAAACGGTAATTCAGCGACTGTAGAGCATAGACAATTTTGCAGTATTCGAAATGATCGTCATTTGAATGATGCGCCAAGCCCTCGACTCATTGAAAAATGGGTCGAGAAGTTTGAAGAGACCGGAAGCGTGCTGTGGCTTTATACGTGCATAGATCACCATTGTACCGCATTTTACACAAATATTGAAAGCTGCACCCCTACAAAATTCAGTTGGTGCAAGAATTAAAGCCTCAGGATGCTGGCAAATTGATCTCCAGGAGAGGTGACATAAATTGGCCTCCACGAAGTCCCGACTTAACCCCTATGTACATTTTCCAGTGGGGTTACGTCAAATCTAAAGTTTACGGCAACAAACCGACTTCCCTGCACAATTAAAAGATAATATCCGTCACAAAGTGGCAGCCATCACAGAGAATACCTTCCGAGCCGTCATAAGAAATTTTAGTGCTCGATTAAATGAATGCCGTGAACGCAACGGTTTACATTTGGACAATATCATTTTTAAGAAATAAATTCCCAAAGTATGTATTTTAATATGTAATAAACATTTTTTTCAATAAACTACTTACTTTTTTTATCGATTTTTTAAATGTGAACTTTCTTTTGAGACACCCTGTATAATGGTTACACGAAATTGCTTTTAATATAATGTGAAGATTATTTAAAAGGGTTTCGTTAAAGTTATGGATGATAGTAGTTTACTATTTGCAAAAGCTCTTCTTGCTGTATTACCATTATTGCTGTTTCCGCTGCCACTCTGATTTGGCATGCTTATTCGAAGAATCTTTTCCTGCGTATTTTTTTTTCCGTGTACTCATTTATTCATCGCCTTATACATGCCATTTTTGTATCTCTATTCTGTATGATATGTACAGGAAAAATTCTAGAAACCGGATCCAAGCATGTAGTGGACTCACCCCAAATTTCAAAGCTTCAAGCTTGGGGGTAAAGATTTTTTAACTAAAATCTGTGGTTTCCAATACTTTTGTTGGGGTGACACCACAGAGTGGACAACGTTGGTCCCAGTTAATACGTTTAGTACTTTAAGTGTCACATGCATTTTATAGGTAACTGCTATGTCATCAAACGTTTTCATATTATTAATTTGAAAGTCTAATTGATTTTTTTTCCATAATTATGTGACCAGCAGTTTCTTCTACTAATTGAATATTTAGCGGTCTGCAAAATCGAATGGACTGCGGTGTTCTGTTAACCCAGATGGTTCGGTGAAAAGAGTCTATAATTTTTATGGGTATAACAGAAGTTACAAATAAAGAGTGGTCTGAAAGCTGTACGTCAGGTGTTTCTGTTTCAAACTTCTGCTTGTATATACTTTGTCCATTGAGCCATCAAATCCATAACTGCAGATTAATTTGATTTCAGAACTATCCGGAAACTGCTTGAAAACATCGGATTGGATTTTTTTTGCGATTGCTGGACAGTTGCAGATGAGGTGTTCCAGAGTTTCCGTGACTCCCATTTCCTTGAATTTCCTGCATCCGGCCCTGTTGGTTTTGCCTAGTCTTTTCGCGGCTGCTAGACAATGCCCTGTAAGAATGCCTACCAACAATCTGCAGTCTCTCCTCTGGAGCTGCAGCAGCATTACCTTAGATATTGTACTGCTGGGGGTGTTCTTTTACCTCTCTCTATCTTTGGTCCAGGAGTCCTTTCCAGTATATATAACAAATATAGCGTCTGTAGAGAGATTCGTATATCTGTGGTAAATTCTCGTGATAGCCCGACGCCTTCTTTTTCTAGACTGTTCATGCCTCGATGGATGGGAATCCAGAAGATGAGCACTTTTTAAGGTGCTGAGTGCATCAACTGCATTCCTGCTCGCAGGGACATTTCCGGAAGAGATGAAGGCCGAATGTAGGGCTTTTATCGCAGCTTAACTGTCGACGAATATGTTTATTTATTCATATAGCCAGACGCCATGGGCTGTTTATTTTTTCACTATTTACTTAAATAATTAATTATTAATAATAAAAAAAAAATAATACTAATTAAAAAACCCAACAAAAAGCCAACTTTTATTGATTGCATATCTTCACTACAATTCTTTGGGATTATTTCCATACTACAGGAGTCCGTAATCAGTTTCTGGAATATCTTCTTATTGGTGTTATTTTTTGGAGAGGATTGGCTTAAAATGGCAAAATAAAAAAAACAACAGGAACAGTTGGATATAGTCTCAATCATTGGGCTTCCATAACAGAACAAGTATTTCTTTAAAAAATCCTGGGAGAGGCGGGAAGATGGTATTTCATTAAGTCATTGGTTTTGGAATTATTTCAAAACCAATGACTGATTTCATTTCCTATTCTAAAAATTTATTAAATCATCTATTTTTCATATAGTCTTTTCTAGGAAGGATCACTACAACTTGTAAGGACTAATACGTAAAACCGCTATGGTATGCTAAAAGAGTTATGTTTTAATGACATTTTCTAGAGAGGATTGTATATAAAAAACAAAAGAAAATATCAAAAAGAAACATTTAATTTTCCACTCCAGTGAAAGAAACCAGATGCTTGCAGAGATAAAACCAACTAAGCATAAAGATTAAATTCAAATAACTTGTTTACATATGAAGTACTCGCTTGTGAACACTACATGTATGATACAATATATCAGTTGACCAATATTTAACTACCTGTGATTTAATCACGGCGACTGAAAATCACTGATATCAGTTGCTACGCGATACATCGCTTCTTTGCATTTAGTGTCGAAACTAATAATATTATAACTTCTTTATGACGCCTTTATGAATAATTATTTCTTTTTGAAGATTCACACTAAATGGAAAAGTGATAAAAGGTCACTAACATAATATTATAATCTAACGATGAAATCAAAATTGCAAAATAAGGAAACGATGTTCAATGCTTTTTCTCTACACTGACCAATTCTCAAAAATGCTTCCGATTTCTGCAAAATGCTTATTATTAGTTTACGGCAAAAAAAAGAAGAAGAGGTTAGGTGCGCTGAAGACGGAAAACATACAGCTTTTTTCTTTTGGGCTATTCATCTTGCTAACGTTATATTTCTGTTATTCGTTACAAAATTTTTTTTGAATCAGAAAGAAGAAAGAATCTAGAGTGAATGGCAAGCTGGACCAAAATTAATTATTGTATATACTGCTAGAGAGGTGATTAAATTAACCATCTATTATTTGATAGTTTTTTTAATTAAACTAATTTTAAGAACAATCAGAGCCAGATTAAACAAAAAATTAAAAAGTTGTGATAGAAAGAAGAAGAAAATAAGATGTTGCTGACAAATTATTAATTAAGTATTTATTTACCATTGAATTTACCATCCTTTTAATTTCAATGTGCTCGACAGAGAAAAAGAAATAACAATTAAATTTGCTTACCAACAGTAGCAGTTGAAAGTTACGGTGATTTCTAAGTAGCAGTCACGATTATCACTGATCAGCTCATCTCTAGTGTGAATGGTTTAAAACGAAACCTAAGGAAATATCAAATAATGCAACAAATTTTAAAAACAAGGCTTTCTTCTAAATTGATTTTTGTTGGAGGAAAATACTGCACCGTTTAATGCTGTAACGAAGCATTCAACAAGCAATTAAATTGTCAAGTCCAGCTTCATGAATAAATCTGGAATGTTGTCAGCGAAGATTGTAAACACAGGGTAAAAATGGAAGCCTGTTAATCGGTGGCTAACACCTTTACTCTAGAGAAATACGAGTATAAAGTGAAATGGAGCTCTACTCGAGTGGCATACCGGGTAAAAAGTTATAGTAAATAAATTATGTACTTTTATGTGTCTTCATTTCAACAAGAAGAATGATATTGCATATGTGTATACCAAAAAGAAGTAAAAATCCAAATTATGTTTTTAGTGATATGTCATATTTGGATAACGATGATATGTGATTCAATAGCAACTTTAATATCACTAATTTATACACCGAAAAGTTGGAAAACAAATATTAAGAGGTAAATTAATTTTATGTTAACAGCTTGGTTTTTTTTCGTCTCACCCTACAATTTGACATTATTTGAAATTTAAAAAAAAATTCTTGTTTCTACAATTTCTACTTTTTATAGATTCCAGAGCTCATTAACTTTACAGAAGGATCATCACTAAATCAATTCATAGCCAAGGTTCTTTGTTCCTTTAATTATTATGTTAAGATGAATCTCCATTAAGCCATATGATTCAACAAAGAGACCTGAAAGAAATTAAAACGTTAACTGCAATTAATAACTTAATTAATCAAAAAATTATCCCGAAATACCAATAATTTGTATTCTCTTCACAAAGAGTGTGAAGGCAAAATCAACTTGAAACTGTGAGTGGTATTCCATCGAAGTTAACTTTTTTTTCTTATTTTTTAAATATTCGCTTATCTATACTAATATTATAAAGAGGAAAAGTATGTGAGTTTGTAGGTTTGTGGCGTTGTAGGGGGTAATCTCTGGATCTACTGAATGATTTTAAAAAATCTTTTACCAATAGAAAGCCACGTTAATTGTGAATAACATAAGCTACAATATATGACGATATACACATAAATGTAATGAATAAATGTAAATATAAATGAAATGTAAAATAGTTAGGATGAGCGACATGGCTCAAGTAATGAATAAATGTAAATATAAATGAAATGTAAAATAGTTAGTATGAATCAATTAAATTAAATTAAAACATGATGTAAAGCTGAAAGCCACAGATTGTAGATCGTTCATGCAATTGTCTCATATGGTAATGTGTGCGTGATAAGAGAGAAAGAAAGAAAGTGTATGTATAAAGTAGGCTGAAATTAGTATGAGCGAGATGGCGATAATTAAAACATGATGTAAAGCTGAAAGCCACAGATTGTAGAGCGTTCATGTAGTAATAATAGAGAAAGAAAGAAAGTATACGTATAAAGTAGGCAGAAATTAGTATGAGCGAGATTTCGATAATTAAAAACTGGAATTATAGCTGAAAGCAACAGATTGTATAGCGTTCATGTGTTTGTCTCATATGGTCAAGTGTGCGTGATTAAAGAGAAAGAACGAAAGTAAGAGATAATTTAAAATATCAAATACGTGAAACAATTTTATTGATGTTTGTCGCATCGGTCGGTACCTTACGCAGTGGACGTTGACGAAATTGAAATGTTCGAAACGAAATACGCACACTTTCGACATTGTTTTAATAAAAACTTCTTATCAGAACTACTTTTTTTCTTTATAGTTTTCATATAATAAGTTCTTTTCAGAACTTCTTTCTATTTTATTGTTTCTTTAAAAAGTTCTTTTTAGAACTACTTTCTGTCTTATTGTTTTCATAAAAAGTTCTATTTATTTATTTTGCTTCATTTATTTATTTATTTTTTTTCCCATGGGCAGTTATATCTCGGATTGGAAATCCTGAACGACAATATATTTTGGTACCAAATAATTATATTACATCTAATATAGTATACAGAGGAGTTTTGAACAATTAAAATAAACATAATTTATTCAATCATTTTAAACCCGGTAATATAGCCAAATTGGAAGGAGTTGCAGGGGGAAGGAGTTTTGGAATGAGTGGTTGGGTAGGGGGGCATGGGGAAGGTGGGACAGGGGGAAGGATTGGCAATGGAAGTAGTGGCAGTGGGAAGGAGAGGCAGGTGGAACGGCAGAAACGAGCCGGGTATCAGCTATTATATTATGAGTTTATACAAAGGTTTGTCTTCTGTGCACATTAGCCTAGCAAGCAACGGTATCCTGCCGAAGAAGTAAGTCAAATACAATTGGAAAACATCAGCATCATAATATGAATAACATTATTATCATCAGAATTACACAACATAATCATTATCAACGAATGGGAGATATACCCGGTATTGAATAACACTCTATTCACAATCTGTGTGAAGATTGTAGTAAAGAAAATAGAAGTGGGCCTTGTTGGCGGCTCGACGGGCGCGTACATACCGTCCGCTTTGTCGAGTGGCAACATTAAGCGCAACATACTCGGCATCACCTTGAACACATTCCTGAGTCAGGTCTACGAGGCTATACTTCCGAATACTTAAGTAGACCACGCACGTGGCGCTGTGACTTTGTCTACGGTTCGAATCATCCACGTATCTTAGCCAGTTGTCTTTGATGTAGTCGGTCAATGTTTCCCACTAGTTTACTGCTCTATTTACCTATGGAATATGCCGAACAAAATACTTTCTTCTTTTCTGCCAATCTTTATATCATCTGATTAATCAATTAACGTATCAATCGGTCGGTTCACGTGTTGAGGCAATGGCCTGGGTGGAATAAAGTTATTATTTATTATTATTTATTCAGCTCAACGAGTCGAATCGATGCAGCCATGTCCGGCTGGCTGTCTGTCCGTCCATCCGTATGTCCGTATATTTTATTGAAATATGGTTCAAATGTATGTCACTGTTTCATTTGATTTATCGACCAGTAGTCGTTTAAAATTTAAAATTTTTCAGTTTTCTACTGACATCTTACGCCAGATATATATGGATATGATGTTGCCAAACGCATATTAAAGTGATGATTAATCCTCTTTTTCTATATTGATCTAGGACATGTTTGATTTTAATATGGTTTCTTTATTCGATTTTTTTTGTAGGTCCAAAATATAAACTGTTACTGCGTTTCAGTAGTAGTTTATACGCTCCATACAAAGTATTTAAGTATTTAATAGAGAAACTCCAAGTTCATAAGCTTCCTTATATTTTAACGATGATGATGGTTCTTGGCTTAATTTACTTGCTGTTTTTTTACAAATGATGCAAAAGGTATATCTTCTGTATTGGTAACTCTTTTAAATATACATTTTAAAGGCCTTCAAAAAATGGTGGAGGGCAGTGTCCCAATTTTCCAAACAACAATTTCACGTTTGGAAGTTGATGTCTTGTCATCTTGCAAAATCTTTCTCAGTCGAAGCGGCACAAGCGAAACCACATATGAGTCTGATTTGTTTGCTTGTATTGTGTTTGACTTGATGAACCGTCACATCCCCATTTCAAAAATAGTACGAATTTACCGTCTCCATACCCATACGTCTGCAGCTTTCTTTCGTCAACGGATTAAACAATCCTTTTTAGAGTATGGTCAAGAAGACCTTAAAGCATTACTCCAGCCGATGTCGATAGACATATTCTTTCCACTGTATAACAATGTTTCCTGGTTTCAGTGATTTCATGATATGGTAGATACAAATTTTCAATTGGACGAGGCCTAAGTTGCATATACTGGTATTTAGTAAGCTTTAAGTCGAAAAACAGAGCCAATCCACTTCTGTTGAATATGTTGGAATGGTTTTTAAAACTCTTTTATTCCGTTTTGAATTTAATTAATAATGTTTTCAACAACTTTAGCTGTTTTGTATTTTTTCGCAAATTATTCAGAAATGTGTTCTGAACAATTTCCTCTCCAACGCACAGTGGTGCTAATGAAGTTCCTAGCGAAGATTAATTAATAACTTCAAAACATAGCCCCCAATCCATATTTTTTTATATAGTAAATAATAAATAAAATTTTATTTTTTTTTTTGTTCATATAAATAATTATTATTATTTTTTTAATTTAAATGTTTTTTGTTAATTTCTAATTGCATGACTAAAAAACAAAAAAAAAATATATATATATATTATGGCTCGGAATTATCATTAGTCGGTTGTTTAAATTTATTGTCAGATGAGAGGAGTTGCTTCACGCTATCATCCATTTCTATGTATTTTTTGGAGACGACATTAATAAAGCGTGTAGCAAGTCCTCCATGGTATGCGATCATTCACGAAAATCTTTGTTTCGAGCTTCAAGTGCCTCCTCAGACATCATTCCTATTGGCAGCGAAAAGTTTTGAATTATATCTGCTCCATGAATTAATATCATGTGTATGGACGGAGGCATATAGAACCATGGGTACTCAGCTACAAATATTTCTGCAGTTTCCCACGAGTATACATGGAAAGCTTCTGCATTTACTGCATACCCGCAAGACAGTACACAGAATTACGCTTAGTCGTTGTATCAATTCAATACTTACTCCAGTTATTTTAGAAGCTAATGCGGGCTGCTGAAAAAATATTCTCGCAGTATTTCCGCTGTTTGTAGTACCCGAAATTACCATGGGAATGTCAACCAGAAGCCCTAGTTCACTTCTCATTTTATTCTGGATGAATTTTTTCATGTCTGCAACTATTTCCTTATCAATTCCTCGCAGTCTTGGCAGTCTGTAGCCGATATGAATTTGCAAGAGCATTGAAAACTTTTCCATCGATCATTGTTAAATGAAATTCGTGCTTGATTTTGAGACAATTGATTATAGTTGGCTGTATTTGCATTATCTCTTTTTTAATTTTTTCTACTTCGAACATGACCAAATGGGATGTCTCTTTTTGAAAACTTAGTTTAATCGGTCTGCACAATTGAGTTGAGGAAGGTCGTGCTTTTTGCCACAGAATTTGAGATTCTTTTTCAAATTGTAAAGGCACAATGCATACGGCAAATAAGTGCTCATCAACAGTCCCAGTTTCTGAATCATTGAAGCTTTACCTATAAGTGGAATTTCCACTGCTACCATCGTATCCCCATTTATAAATGGCTTTAATGTCACCGCTTGTAAGCCCGTCAAATGCTGAAGAAGACGCCGTTATTATTCGAGCAACAGTGTGGTCGACGAGTTACTTCAATTCCGTTAGGATAGCATTGTCTTTTGGCATCAAGCAAACTTCTATAGCTCGGATAAAGATTCGAATTATGTACTTTTAGTAAGACCTGCATCTACAAATAGAGCTAGAGCTTCCTCAGGAGTGTATAAAATTATATTTTAAGCCTCTATCTTCCCAGTTTTAAGCATTTTTGAAGCATCCTCTGATTCTGAGGCCATCATTGAAACAACCTGTGAATCGCTTCTTTTTCCATCGTTATGAAGAATTACTCGCGTTGCTACCAGTAGCTCTTTTGTTGAGGTTTTATCAATTATATGCTTAACTTTTTTTATTTTGGCATTATCACTGCATTCTTCAAGAGCCTTAGCTCGACGGCCAGCTCTCGAGTTTGTTGTTGGTGTAGGAAAAACGAGAGCATCATCAAGCCACTCTTTGTTTCACTTTTCAAAAATCGAAGACTTCCTATAGCACGCTTTCCACTTTCCAACTAATTTGGTCGTAAAATTGACAATTTGTTTTTTAATTGCTTGGTGCTGCTCATTATTATATTTAATTTTGTCAATTATATGAGCAAACACATAATTTTGTACAGCAGAAGACTTCTTTGTTGGCGTTGGCTCGCTGTGAAAAATCTCAAATCAAAAAGTACTCTTTTTGACACTGACGTTGTTCCTAAAAAGTGCAATAAGTGGAAGATCGGAAAATGACTGCAGCTCATTCTTAGCGGATTACATTCATGGTGGACGATTCTCACAAAAAAAAGCAAAAGCAGCCTGAATACACCCGAATAAATATAACTTTTACTCCACGAAAGTTTGGTGTACACATGGAAATACATTAAATCGCAAGCAGTTTTTTAATCTACTGAATACCACTAACACAAATAAGAACAGGGCACAAACACATATTTTTGTTTAATACATACCTTAAACTTTTATTTAACACACTAAGATGACAATATAATTCAATAAATGAATTTTATAATGATTTTATATCGAATGCTTCAAAAAGACGAGAACTGATTTGCTGCGTTAGCTTACACATATGTTAAGTTTGACAGCTAATAGCTGTGCGAATTTGGAGATCTGAAGATAAAAAAAATCACTAAAAAATCTCTTGATGTGTTAGTTATCGGGATTTGAAAGTTTGAAAATTGATTTTATCCTCGCTAGGAACTTCATTAGCACCACTGTGCAAATTCCTGATTTAACTCATCTAATTTTGAATGAACGAGTGTAATAAATTCTTTTTCCATATAAAAAGTGTAAGAAATTCGTACACTTTTTCCATATAAAAAGTGTAGGAAATTCTTACACTTTTTATGTCTCATTAGGATGGATCAGTTTCCGGTACCGGGCTATTTAGGCCTTTAGAAACGCGAGCCAGCGTCCGGCAGAATTAAAGCTTAAAAAAGTGATATCAACGATTATTCTTTTTATTTATTTATTTTGAATTCGTAGCAACTACTGTATATAAATAATAAGACTGTTTCTTAAAGTTAATAATACTAAAAAATAATAATAATAAAATTATTATTAAAATAAAAAAAATATACATAAAATGGAAAACCAAGTTGTTACAGATTAGAATGAAATATGAAACTCACTCTAGTGCAGAGTTGTGCATTAAGAACACAATATTTAAAGGATTTCGACGACGAAATGTCATCTCCTTGCATATACCGCTGTTTAAAATTAAACAATTATGTTAACACCAGTTGTGCAGCGCATTGAGGTGGCAGACCAGGTCATGACCAGTAAAGTCAGTAAAAGAGACACATATTTTTATATCATCTGCATATATCAATGTATGACAATGAGGTAAAACCTCAGGAAGATAATTTATAAATAAGACAAAAAGTAAAGGTCCGAGATGGCTACCTTAATGTACACCGGATAAGACATTTATTTTCTTAGAAAACGTGTGCAAAAACGAAAGACGTTGAGTGCGAGAATCAAAGTAGGATGAAATTCATTTTAGTAAGGACAATGGGAAACCAAAACAGCTCAGCTTCTTAAGCAACGATCAAATGCCTATTATATTTATCTTCAGATCAAATGCCTTACTAAAATCTGTGTAGATGACATCCATTTGTAAGCCTTTGGCAAATGCTACATTTACAATGGATGTGAGTTCAAGTAAGTTAGTGGAAACAGATCTACTTTTTAAAAAGCCATGCTGAGCTGAAGACAGCAGTGACTTGCAGGAAAATTTTAAGCTGAGCAATGCCTCTATAATTAGATATATCGGATTTGCTGCCTTTTTGTGCAAAGAAATTATGAATGATTCCTTCCAAATCGCACTTTTGATTATTTTAGAGACAGTTGAAATAAGTGTAGCGAGGGATCACACAACGAATCGGCACATAATTAAGTGCTTTATCTTAATTTTTATCCCTTTTATCTCTAAGATTACAAGGGACAGCTATAGTTTGCGTATAGGAGTTAAAGAAGGGAGAGGAGTTTGAGTAAAACTTAGTTGAAGAATAAGTAGATTGAAAGAAAACTGCAAACAAATCAGATATCTCTTGCGCGGAGGTGGCAGTTATATCATTATAAAGCATGGTAGAAGGGTATTGGCAAGATTTACGTTCGGTATTAACAAATTTATAAAATGATCTTGGATGACGTTATAACAAAATAACATTTATAGGCCCTTCTATTTTTCATTTGAAAGTTAGAAGGAGCAATAGAATATTTTGCATAATCTTGGACATTCCTTGATTTTTTAAATCGCACAAAATATCGTGATTTAATATTTTTTAATAGACAAAGGTGCTTTGTAAACCACAAAGAAAATGGTTTACAAAGCAGGGACACATTCATCAAAATGAATTGAGAGAACATTCATATTATTATTTTAATATTATTTATATTCTATGTACGCGCTACGCGTACACCACACTGCACAAAATGTGTTTTGGCATCGTTATTGTTTTCATGGTTTTTCGCTGCACGTTTTAGTTTTTTACATGAAAACAACAAAAACCGACGCTCTGCATGGAAAAATAATGTCACACTCACCTACGATCTGTTCTGCGCCAAATTCATGTTAAAAGTGTCTTTGTGCATTTCTCCACAGACCGCAGGAGGATAGATTTGTCGTGCGCTCTTCCTTTTCCATACGACGCTCTCCGATCGACGTTGCTTCTGCTGCGTACATTCTGTTGCTCTCTTCGCTCGCATTTTATCTTATCCACCTCGCGCCGGTTGTGGATTTTGTTCATTGGAGAGTGAATGTCGTTATATGTTAGCGTTGCTGTTATTCTTGTGGTTTTTTCCATTTTATCTCAAGCTGGTGCTGCTGTTGATGTTGTTGTGAGGCATCATTTGTGAGCGTGGCTCTTGGTGTTAGCGTTGTTGTTGTTCTTGCTTCTATATTGTAGCTGCGTGTAACTGTTCATGACTCTGCATGCTAGCGTGGTTTTTCTTCTTCGTTCTACATTGTAGATACATGTACATGGTATGACTTTGCACGATAGCGTCGTTGTTCGGCTTCGTCTCTGTCACCGCTAAGTAGTCACACATACTATTGAGTACATGTGGATCGTACTAGTACGGCTACAATGCGTTTGTTGGTGTGAGTGCGCTGGGGTATTATGTGCTCGCCTACACTTGCGTGGCATCGGCGTGGTGGATTGCGTGAGATAAACTGCCAGTGTTAAAAATATTTAAAGTTAGCGTGTGCACGACTTCGATAGACCCTGTACCTTGTCTAAGGATATTTGTTTGAACCACAGATTTGTATGGGGGCTATATTCTACAATACTCCGATCTGAACGTATGTATGATACTTTATTAGGAATGACCTAAGATTCACCAAATTTGGCTTTTCTCGATTAAATAGCAACAAAAACAAAAACGTTCACACAAAAACTCATAACAGGGGGACGGTTTTTTATGGGCGTTATCCCTTATAGTGGGGCTAGCATCTTTATTTAATATTCTTCATCTGATGAGGGGATGAGGCGAGTCAAAACATCCAAACTTCAAGGCACTTTCTCTTCTAATGTCCAAGATTTTTTCGTTCAAACAGTCGGTGGACAGACTGATGAACAGATCTATATCGACTCCTCTGCCGATGCTGATCAATAATATATGTATATACTTTATGGGGCTTACCACGACTTGCTCTGCATGCGCACAAACCAATTATACCCTTCTACCTAATGGTTACAGGATATAGCATTTTTTTAAAGATATATGTTGTGGATGTTGTGCGCGTGCCAACCAAAACTTCATTTTTATTCACTTGATCGCGAATCAGATTAATTTCAAAACCCAAGTTAGGAGGTTCTATATTTTATAGTCTCCGAGATCTAGTTTTTAAAATATATGAAGGACGAAAGAACGGCCTGACGGATATAGCTATATCGACTCGCCTTTTGATGCTGATCAAGAATATATATACTTAAGTCTACCACGTCTCCTGCCTGTAACATATATTTGCACAAAATTATAATATCCTGGCCCTCCAGGGCCGTCTCTTCCCACCGTCCTTCGTTTGTTTGAACAACGAGATCTTATCAGTTTGTCTGCAAGTTTGTAACGGATTAAAGGAGACATCGTAGACCCAATAAAGTAAATATTCTTGATCAGTCGATCTGTTCGCCTAGTAGTTGTTGCGCATTTTTTAGTAATTTTTTAAGATATTCAGCCGAAATCTGGCACACAAACTTATTTTTATTTTAGGGTAGGCCCTAAACAAACCCCTTGCCCACTTTTGATTTTTTGTATGAAAAAATTTTTATTGCAGTCAATATCAACTTAAAAATGGACATGGTGGCTTTTTTATGGACGGACGCTTCACAATGGGTCCGATTCATTGACTTTTGGGGTAGCACCCATACAAACCATCCTACCGCTTTTGATTTTTTGTATGAAAAACTTCTTTAGTTTGTAATTTGATATGAGGGCTTCTTATGGCCAGCCGCTTCACATAATTATACTAATGCGGTAGCCACACATAGTGAGAAATGGAATTATCAGTTTGAAAGTTTGTACCACCTTAAAGGAGGTATCGTAGACCCCATAAAGTATAGAGACGAGTCGATCTAGCCATGCCGTCTGTATGTATGGATGGTGTTAAGCATTTTTTGCGCACCAATTTGGTAGATATGCCATTGACGCCCATTTTATAAGGTAGCCCCCATACAAACCATATAAGACATGGTGGCTTCATATGGACGGACGCTTCGCATAGTTATCAAGGGGCGTGTCACGTCCACTTTTCGGGGTAGGCTCCTTCTTGCGAGCGGACCGTGCGTTGTGCGTACGTTAGTTTTACAAAAACTGTAATTCAGCGACTGTAGCGCGTAGAAAATTCTGCAGTATTCGACATGTTCGACATTGAAATGATGCGCCAAGCCTCGACTCATTGGAAAATGGGTCGAGAAGTTTGAAGAGACCGGTTCAACGCTGAAAAAATGAAAATCCGGGCGTCCAAGGTCTTCGAGAACATTCGAAAACGTAGACAGTGTTACCCAGTCTGTTCGTGACAACCCGGACCTTTCGATTCGGAAGCGTGCTGTTGCTTTAAACGTGCATAGATCATCATTGTTCCGCATTTTACACAAAGATGCACCCCTACAAAATTCAGTTGGTGTAAGAATTAAAGCCTCAGGATGCTGGGCAGAGGCTAGAATTCATAACCAGATGATCTCCAGGAGAGGTGACATAAATTGCCCTCCACGAAGTCCCGATTTAACCCCTATGGACTTTTTTCTGTGGGGTTACGTCAAATCTAAAGTACGGCAGAAAGAAAATATCCTTCACGAAATGTATATATATATATGCATATATATATATATATATATATATATATATATATATATATATATATATATATATATATATATATATATATATATATATATATATATATATATATATATATAGAGTAGTAGTAGTAGTAGTAGTATATATATATATATATATATATATATATATATATATATATATATATATATATATATATATATATATATATATATATATATATATATATATATATATATATATATACATACTTTTTTAAATAAATGCTTATTTTTGGATTACATTTGAACCCAAATTCTATTAAAAAAAAATCTGATTAATTAAACTTTCAAAAAACCAACGGTTTTCGTTCATTCTCTGCCTCTCTAATATCATCCCGCACACATGACCATTTAAGGCAAACACATGATCGCTAGACGATTTTCTTGCTGTCAGCTTTTTATCATCTAAGAAAGTAAAAAAAAATTACATACAACTATTTATGACTAGATGCAAATCCATACTACTAATAATAGTTATTATAAAAAGAGAAAGAGTGAAAGAGAGCTGATTTTGTAAGTTTGTTTACATGCGGTGGGTAATCTCAGGAACCACTGCGCCTATTTGAAAAATTATTTCAGTATTTCAAAGGTACATTATTCCACATGGACATAGGCTATACATCATTTGGATAAAACGTGCGGTGCTGCGCCTCATACAAGACAAAAACAAGCGCGTCATATATCAGCAACTATTTGACCGATCTTTACGAAAATCATCTAGTATGTTACTATCGATAAAGAGAAGGTATATTATTTGAAAAAAAAAAATGCCCCATATAAGAGTAAAAGCAAGTCTTATTTCAGCAACTTTTTGAAGCAGTTGCATGAGATTTGCTACAATATGAAAAACCAAATTCGTCTTATCTCAGTAACTATTTGAGGCAGATGGATGAGATGTGGTATACATGTAAAGTGTATCGGGTAAATTTATAACCAATGGAAAAAATGGTGGCATGGTCCCATATAAGAGGAAAACAAAAGGTGCGTAGTTAGTTCATCATTTTGTGGAAATAATGAATACGAGTGTATAACTAGTTTGTGCCCATTAATATGACGCATTATGACAAATAGCAAAAATTGTACACTCTGATATTTGCGATTCTATATCTCAGCTCACAGAAAAGTATTGTATAATATATCATAATTTGCCCAATCTCACATCACTCGATTTTGGTTTCCCAATCACTCTCTAGCCAATATCCCTTGAGGGCTGACTTATTCTACAGCAACCTTATTTAACATTTTGTAAATGAACATTTCAATTCCTTTTTAATGGTCGATCGGACTTATCAGTAAAAACTTCGATATTGCACGTATAATATAGTGCTTTTGCTGCAGCCAATCAGAGGTCGGGTTCCGCCGTTTGTATGGACTACCTTCCAAAGTGATACAGTAGAAATTGTATCGGTGCAGCTCTGGTGCTGATTTCAGCACACAGGATCCAATTGTCAAAGTCAAGATACAGAGTACCAACCCAACGAATCCGCTTATGCGCACGCGTCATTTCTGCAAAGGCAAACGCAATGATGTTTTCATTTTGCAGACTTTGGATATGGATGTGTATGTTTTTTTCGGTTGGTTGTCAGTGGAAATGTATACAGAGATGTAGATATGAATATGGAAGTTATTGAGCATGTGGATTATTTTACCGTCAACATAGACTTGCCTGTTTTGACATTTACATATATGTATATTAAAATGTTCGGCTCGGGATGTTCTCGTATTTTTTTGAGGTTTATGAATTAATTTAAAATAACATTCATAAAACAATGAATACCTGTAAAAGCAAAACCCTTTGTGTATATAGTTAGTGGCAATTGTATTAACTCGGTGGTTAACTCGTGTATATTTTGTGTCCGTTAATAATTTTGAGTGACAAAGTGTAGAAGAAAAACTATCGAGGACCCCTATTGCCAAAGCCGAACAAATAATATTTTTCGCGGAAGGCTTTGGTACTTGGCTCTTGTGATATTGTTTTCGTTAAAATTTTCGGCCGTAAATTATTAAAGAAAAGTAAAAAGTTTTGTGAAATGAAAAATCGAGCAAAGGATTTGGTTTTACATGTCCCACCCAATTAGTGGGGCAGGTTTCGTGAACGTCTGTATGTTATGATATATATGTATGTACATATATCGATTAATTTATTTTCCCTTGTTTTTATCAAATTCTTAAAACTAAATATATCTATAATTAAACAAAATTGTATTATTCATGTAAATCCAAAATCTTTGGTTGCTTAAAAAATATGAAATTGTGTTTAATGTTCGTAAATAAACACAGGAATTGAAAATAGTGAATCCACAATCAACCCTTCGCATAGTCATTCAAGTGGTGGCGGAATGCACAGGGATGAAATTTTAGTGGAACTCGTCATCAATTTCATTTCAATGATACTTTTAATGTTAAAAATTCTATATTATACAGTGTTGCTACCAAGTGAAAATTGCATATCATATTTGCTAATACAAATACTTGATATAATGCAACATACAAGTATATATGTATATATATATATATATATATATATATATATATATATATATATATATATATATATATATATATATATATATATATATATATATATATATATATATATATATATATATATATATATATATATATATATATATATATATATATATATATATATATATATATATATATATATATATATATATATATATATATATATATATATATATATATATATATATATATATATATATATATATATATATATATATATATATATATATATATATATATATATATATATATATATATATATATATATATATATATATATATATATATATATATATATATATATATATATATATATATATATATATATATATATATATATATATATATATATATATATATATATATATATATATATATATATATATATATATATATATATATATATATATATATATATATATATATATATATATATGTTTACACAATTATGTATACATGTGAACATATATACTTGTATGTTGCATTATATCAAGTATTTGTATTAGCAAATATGATATGCAATTTTCAAACTTAAATTTATCTTCCCTGAATTCCAAAAGAATACCTTGAAACCACATAGAGGAATTCACAATAGACTACCGATTTGATTGAAAATAGGTTTCCAGCTAAAGCTTAGAAGACAGCGACTCTAAATTTAGGTCATTGCCGACCTCCTTATGACGATAAAAACATGCTAACGCTTTGGTGAATAAATACGAGTATGTACATACTTACAATATGTACGTTCATACATATACTCGTACATACATAAAAGTTTAAATATTGGTTGCATTAGTACGCAAATTCAAGTGCCAAAACTTCTTGTAAACTAAAAAATTGCAGCAAAGGCCATTGATACGAAATTGTATATGTATTTAATTATATCCTGTACCGATATTTGTTCATACACTTCATACAGAATAATATTATAATTTATTCTTGATCAGTTCGACAAGATGTGTCGAATTTAAAAACTTATATATATTCAAAATTTTCCATATATGAGTATACATGCATATATTGCATGAAATTTGTCTTTTTGTCGGTTGAAGATGGTTGTAAATAATTTTTTCGCACATGAAACCATAAAAAAAATTAATTTAAAATTCAACGAATTTCTGGATCTAATGCGATGAAAACCAAGTAAACACACACAAATTTGAACAAACTGATTAAAAAAAACAACATTTTTATGCATATTAATACAAATCTTTATTATCGCCTTCAAAATAGGCTCCTTTTGAGTCAATACATGCATGCCAACGGTTAATCCAATTTTCCATACACTTGTTATACGCCTCGGCCAAGATAGCCTTTAGTTCCTTCAGAGAATTTTTTTTTGATGTCCTCAATGATGACTCATGACGCGTTCCCCGGAGCGGATATTTAAGTTTCGGAAACAGAAAAAAGTCATAGGGTGCCAAATCTGGTGAATACGGTGGTTGTGCGATGACTTTTGTTTCATGTTTGGCCGAAAACTCCGTCACAATCAAGCTGGAATTTGCAAAAATGCAACAAATTCAGGTTTTTTGGTACGAGTCTGGTGGCGACGCGTTTCATACCCAAAACATCAAATAAAATGTGCTGAGTCGATCCACAAGATATGTTGAGTGTCTCTGATATCTTTATAATGCCAACACGACGATTTTCGAGCACAATTTCCATTACTTTTTCGATGTTTTTGTCGTAAACAGAGGTGGATGGACGACATGAGGCAAGTTTTCTATGATTTCACGACCCTTACTGAATGCTTTATGCCACTCAAATACTTGTGTTCTCGATAGAGTAGAGTGCTCAAAACACTTTTGTAACATTTTGAATTATTCCGTTGCCGTTATACCATTGGAAACACAAAATTTCAAGCAAACTCGTTGTTAGATTTTTTTTCCATGTTAAAAATAGCCATACAAACTTTTCGCGTCGTAAACAAGCAGCTCTCAAACATAGTCTACTTATCGTATCCCGCTCAAACTTGGCATGCATGTCAATGACAGTGACAGCCAACTTAAGAAGAAGAACCGAACCGATTCGATTTAAATCCACCAGTCCGGGTCAATTTCGTTTCAGTGGTATATTGAAGTTATTGTTTAATTAGTGGTATTCGCATACTTAATAAAAAAAAAAATATTCAGAATCAGAAGTTACCATGACAAGTGGTTGACGATGATGATTAACTCTTCCGGATGCGAGTTACGTGTTCGCTGTTATTTTTCGTTTTTATTTTTTTGTTGGTGGCTTTTGTAGGATCATTGCAGATTTTGTCTTCGCAATGCTTTTTTCTAGGAGTAATGTGTTCTGGTGACTATAATACAGTACTTATAATTTGCTTGCGGCTGTGATTTGTTTTTGGCTTTATTCTGATTGACGGCTCTGAAGATGAAACTTCGTTATATGCAGCCACCTATTCCTTATCGAGTGAAATAATACGCAAATACGCCGCAGCTCGCTGGCATAACGCATTGTGCTGGCATTCAGTCGAGCGCGCTTTCTCGTTTCCATGATTTGAAACCGCTTTTGCAAAATTGGGCTCGCCGAAACAGTGTAGATTAAATGAAAAATACCAGAAGCTTTTTTTATCTTCTGTGGGAAAATATCCTTATCCAAAGCATTCGCAGCGAACCTATAAATATGGTACATCTCTAACACATTACCAGCCGGTTGAGTCACCTACGAGTCGCACTGGGTTTTGTAATATGCTTCCAATCGCCCGTAAAGGAAAACGCTTAATGGCTACATACGGTGGCTGTAATATAGTGGAAACGAGAGCAAAGTGATACAATTTTCGGATGCCATAACGAAGCTAATCCATAAATGTGTGCCATGGTTGTCCAATAACAATAAGGTTGGTAACTCAGGTGATGTGTGCCCAAATTTGATAAAATGTGCATCTATCCTGAGTGTTTGGCAAATCCAACAGAACCATGCAAAAAAATGGTCCTTAAAATAGCTTTGCATATTTTTTCTTGGGAATTAGAGAAATGGTGGAATCAAATTGCCCTTACACAGACCAAAAATGCCATCGTCATCTATGTCCACGCTCCGACGCTGCGATTCGTCCAACCATTTTTTCAATTTTCAGCGAAATGATTTTCCCTACTTTACTGGGTTTAGTTAAATAACCAGTTTCGTCCATGTTATAAATATTTTCCGGTGAAAATAGCGTTGGAAAAATAAATATTTTCAAATGTCTCAGTTTTAGGTGGACGAAGCGTAACATTATAAAAATATCGTCGTTACTCACCATTATATTACGTTTCATAACAACTATAAAAAAAGCTAAAGCATGCACAAACTACTATTGTAGTTACTAGCCACGGCTTCGCTCACCTGGTTATATAAGTTAGCACGAGCAAGCCCAAGTGCTGACCAGGCTGTTTGGCCGGATGCCGGTGCACTACAGTTGCCGACAGAGCAACACGTGCAAGGCCAAATGTGCTAATCAGGCTGTCAGGCCGGATGCCACTGCAACATAAGTTGCCGACGGAACCTGACACTTGCATTCCGGAGCAGCGTGACTGACACAGAGCGGTCACGAGGCGCCGAGTCAGCGTTCTTTCGCCGGCTCAGCGACTAGGAACGAGCTTTGTAGGGTAGCGTTAAGATAAATTTAAGTTAGTCTTATCGTTATTCATCATATAAAACAAAATTTGTTTACTGGCGCCCACACGTGAAAAAATATATTGTAATAATAAAATTGTAGTTTTTTCAAGTTTCAACACAAAACGCTGAAAAAATATAACATTATAATAAAAATTCGTAGTGGCAACGCCGCGAAGATTTTCTCAAGTTTTAACAAAACGTTAATAAACTTTAAAAAAAAAGAAAAAAAAAAAGTGAAAAATATAATACAATATAATAATTTAAATTTTAACAAAAAACGCTGAAAAAATTTAACAAACCTTTTTTTTCTAAAGAAAAAAAAAGTGTAAAGTGTAAAAACGCTGTAAAATGTGCCAGAAGTCGAGGTATATCAGGCAGTTGAAATTTTGTCAGGAATTCGGTGCGACGAGCCTCTGGACATTGTAAAGTCCATTCCCAGGTTTGACGGGAAGCAAGAAAGCTATGTCTCTTGGAGACAAGCAGCGAGCAACGCCTATAAGGTTTTCGAGCCCTTTAACGGGAGCTATCGACACTTTCAGGCAATTGCTATAATCCGCAATGAAATAAGAGGACCGGCAGATGCAGTGTTGGCATCTTTATTGCAAGGCTGGACTTTACATTCGCCGATAAAACACCGGTGCATGTGATCCAGCAAAAACTTAGTACCTTAAGACGGGGTGATTTACCCCTATTAAAGTACTATGATGAAGTAGAGAAGAAATTGACAAACAAGACATTAATGACACACGACTACGCAGCAGAGGCGGTCCTTAAACAAAAATTCAGAAGCGATGCGCTTCATACATTTATTTCCGGACTGAGGAAAAATCTTAAATAGGCTGTTTTTCCAGCTCAACCATGCGATTTGCCAACCGCGCTAGCATTAGCGCAGGAAGCGGAATCAATTAATGAGAGGAGTATTTTCGCGGCAAACTTCGCAACACACGCGAAGGAAAAGACACAAAAGCGGTCAACGGTCCCAAGGCTGGCGCCAAAACAGCCAGCAGGAGTAATGACAATTTCCAACAAAAAAATCCGCATTTTCAAAAAAATCAAAAGGGAAATAATCAAGGAAATTCCAAAGCAAGTAGTTCGAGGCAACGCTTTCAAAGCCAAAAACCACAGGGACAGGCTCCCGAACCGATGCACGTGGATACGTCATCGCGCTTTAGGCAACCAACACAAGCCCCTCAATATAAAAAAAAACTCAATATTATGGGGATCAATCAATGCAAAGTAAGCAGAAGATAAACCACTTGCCTCAAGAGTAAAGCAGCAACAATAACGAAAGCCAGTCGCAGACAGAAGTGGCTGCGGTGGATGACGACTTGTCCGATGCAGAAACTTGCAATATTTTTGGGGTAGCACCCTGTTACCGTACATCACACGTACAGTAGCAGGCCAGATAATTAGACTTCTCATTGACACAGCAGCCTCTAAAAACTATATAAAGCCACTTTCTGTACTGGCACATTTTGTGCTAGTCGATAACCCTTTTCAACTTAGGTCGATACATGGGCACACTAAAATCGAGCAAAAATGCCCAATTCACTTATTTTGACGGCATAATTGGCCTAGATTTACTTAAACAAATAAATGCAAAAATTGTTTTTACGAAAAACCATATTAAACACGATCACGGTTCAGAAATGATTAAATTTACAAAATGCCAAAACGTAAATTTTATCGAAATCAACGACGCTGATGTGCCCATTGCCATCAGAAAATCTTTTAACAAAATTATTGACCAAACGGTTAAAGCATTTGCGGACGTAAAATGTACCCATATCCAATGGGCGTGTCTGAATTTGTCAACGCAGAAGTTAAACAACTCCTAGCGAATGGCATAGCCGTCCAGATCCCCTAATAAACGCATTGTGGGTCGTTGACAAAAAAGGTGTCGACGAATCGGGTCACAAATTAAAACGTTTGGTAATCGATTTCCATAAATTGAACCAAAAGACAACGGACGATAAATATCCGATTCCATCTATTTCGACAATATTGTCAAATATGGGTGAGGCGCACTATTTCACAACACTGGACCTCAAATCAGGCTTTAACCAATAAGAATTGGCGGAAAAAGAAAGGGAGAAGACTGCATTCTCTGTCAATAATGAGAAGTATGAATTCTGCCGACTTCCCTTTGGGTTAAAAATAGATGATTTGTTACGTCTATGTGGATGATGTAATAATTTTCTCCAAAAACAAGGAAGACCATGTGAAACACATTGAGTGGGTTTTAAAGTCTTCGAGATGCGGGCATGAGGGTATCCCAAGAAAAATACAAGTTTTTCAAAAAGAGCGTGGAGTATTTGGGATTCACTGTGTCTAGGGGTGGTATTCAAACTTCACCTGCTAAAGTACAGGCCATGAAGGAGTTTCCACCTCCAAAAACTTTATTTAGCCTCAGATCATTTTTGGGACTAGCAAGCTATTACAGAGGCTTTATAAAAGGTTTTGCCAACATCGCGATACCCCTAGCGGACGTCCTAAAGGGCGATAATGGTAAAGTAAGTGCCAATCAATCTAGAATAATAAATAGAATTGACAGATGGAATGAATTGGCAAATGGAGTCTTTTAATAAATTAAAAGACATACTGGTCTCAGAAGACGTGGTACTAGCGTATCCAGACTTCAAGTTGACATTTGACTTAACTACTAACGATCATCAACCTCTGACATTCGTAGTGTCAGACAAAAATCCAAGTGCAAAAATAAAACGCTGGAAAGCTTTTATTGATGAACACAATGCTAATATATTTTATAAACCTGGCAAAGAGAACTTTGTGGCAGATGCCCTGTCTCGCCAGAATATAAATGCATTAGAAGAATCTCAGATGTCGCTACAGTGCATAGCGAAGAGTCTCTCACATACACCATTGAGACAACAGAAATACCGGTCAATTCTTCCGAAATCAAATAATCGAGGAAGCAAATACCCCTTCAGTAAAAACCTTTATTATTTTCAAGGAAAAACTAAGACATGTCATTCAGTTCTGTGATAGAAATACACTATTGCAAACATTAAATGATGTCGTAAAAGCGGACGTTGTCAACTCAATTCACTGCGAATTCCCTGTATTAGCTTTTATACAACACAATTTAATTCAAGCATTTCCATCAACAACATTCTGGTATTCGAAAAATGTGGTGATAGATATTACTGATAGTGCCGAGCAAAGAGAAATCGCCACTACAGAGCACAACAGAGCTCATCGTGCGGCTCAAGATAACATAAAACATATGCTCCAGGACTATTTTTTCCCAAAAATGGGACGGCTAGCAACAGAAATAGCCGCAAACTGTATAATATGTTGGCAAAACATAATCGCCACCCTACTAAACAGGTTGTGGGAAGAACAAAAATACCATACTACGCAGGGGAAATTTTGCATGTTGATGTGTATCACACTGACAAAAAATATTTCTTGACCTGTTGACAAATTTTCAAAATTTGCGGTAGTGCAGCCTATTGCCTCACTTTCAATCGTGGATATGAAGGCCCCTATTTTGCAGTTGGTGAATTTGTATCCAAAGACAAAAACCATTTACTCCGATAACGAGTTTTTTTTTTTTTTTACAGTAATGCAAAGGTATATTCTTTGTCAAATCTTTTTTGAGTATGTGAAGTATTTTCGGTAAAAAACATTTTTGTTGTCTGAGTACTCGATGAAAAACTGTTTGTGCTGAAAATTTTTGGTTGTTGTTTGACAGCGCTTTTTTATATGAAGTTTTTTTCGGTATCAAACATTTTCATCGATCTCAGTATTAAACTTTAAAAGGAAAAAAAAGGAAATAACAATACTATCCAGAAATCAGCTTTCTAGCATTAGCTGTTTAGACTGTACGTTGATTAGTGAGGTGATCATGACAAGGATTATCTTGCACAATGAAAGTCTAATCTAAGCCACATTTCCACTAGTTAAATTCTGAAGTAAATTTCAGAGCAAGTGTGATGTGGGTGAAATGTTAATACTCGTATTTATGATTTATTTTGTTCCGACATTTTTTGGCAAAGTAAATAAGACCAAAACAAGTAACTGGGTGCTACAACATTTTAAAGATATTAGTAAAAAACAGTTTTTGACTTTCAATTTTTGAATTTCAACCGATTTTTTACTGCTCAACAGTTTTGGGAAGTTTTTTGGTGTTGAAATAAAAATAAGAAGCAGCCGGAAATTATTACTTTTATTAATCTCATACATAGGCTAATTTCTATATTCAGAAGGAGGCGTCATAAGCCCCATAAACTATATTTTCTTTAGCAGCTTGACAAGACGAGTTTATCTTGTCGTGTTCGTCTGTCTGTGAATACAGGAACTAGTCGTTAGTTGTCCTCTAATTGTACTAAAAATCGGTATGGATACTTTCTGGGGCCAGCATTCGCTCAGGATCCCTGGTGTGTCCAATTTTTAAGGACAGCCCCTTACAAAGTAACATTCCACTTTTAAGTGTTTATACTAAAAGCTTTTTACCACAGTCGATATTAACTTGAAATTCACGATGGAGCCTTGTATGGACCTATGCCTAACATTTGGATAAATGGCCGTTGTACGTTCCCTATAGTGGAAGGCGCCAATACCCGTTTTATATTTTGTGTAAGTCAAACTGCCTTATTTGATGCTCAAACAATAAATAAAATATTTAGGAGCGTGTGAAAAGTATTATAGCTTTGGTTACACAATTAAATTTTCTCTTATGTTTACATATTTATCATCATTTAATGCAACTTTTGTGTCATATTGTATCTTTATCTATATCTAAACATATTACATAACAAAGTGTGCATACAAAAATAAGTGTGCATTTTCACATATATTACATGTTAAATAAATACATTTATTGAAATACTAATATTATAGTACAAGATATGATCTAGAAATAACCGAACTTTTAATTTAAATCATAGAACACCTACAAAAAGCTTTCACTTTATTTTTCTTATAACTCTTCTTTACACTATGTAAAAAACTCTGTACTAACAAATCACTATTCAATAAATTTGTAAATTTCATTTAGCAACTTCTATTTTCTTTATTTTTGTATTTGCTCCCGCTTGGACCACTTCCCAGGCTGTGAGTAGGGGCACAGTCGGTCAAACTGGCGTGCCAAACAAAAATTCCTCCATGAGTTCCTTCTTCTAGCTTTAAGTTAGTTTAGTTTCATTTTTATATTGTATTAAGCGACTGTTTATATATGTAGTTGCAAATTTTTAAATAAATAAATAAGTGCTTAGCGCCATCTATTAAATGTTGGCAGTGTTGTAAAAGTAAATTTTTCTTTTTTCGAAAGCAGCTAAGTTCATGCTATTGACAGGTTACAAAATGACACAAGTTTTAATAACAGCAGTTTTTGTAGTAATGGCGTAAAAACAAAAGAGAAAATATTAAATTTTATTTAAAATCGGTAAAAAATTTGCTGAGACGAACGAATTGTTAAAAAAAGTTTATGATGATGATTATATGAGTTGTAGTCAAGTTTGCACGTGGTTTACTCCATTTAAAACCGTTCGTGATGATTTAAATGATGATCCAAGAACTCGACGACCCGAAGCTTCTAATAGTACTGAGTTATTGGAAAAAGTAAGTGAAATTAATCGCTATCGATGCAAATTTCACTGTGAGAATAATGGCAGAAGAATTAAATTCATCTTACTGTACAATATACAAAATATTGACTGAAGATTTGGCTTAAAAAAGGGTGTGTGTACGTTTTGTTCCACATCAGTTAAGTGATGATAAAAAAATCGCTCGTATAGTCAATTAATTTTTGATGAAAAAACAGATTTGTCTCATCGACCACCCTCCGTATTCGCCTGACCTATCACCGTGTGATTATTACCCAAAAATGAAAACTGCATTGAGTAAAATAAATAAATAGCGCCGAAATAAAAAAAAAACCTAGATTTTGCAAATTAAAAATATTTTTATTGTTTATATAAAAGAGTATGGGCTAAATAGAATTTTGAAAAAACTGGGCTGGGCATAGTCCCAAATAATATAGAAAGCCAAGATATATCTTTTCGTTACCGTGTCCATCTACTTCAACAGCATTTGAAACTGAACAACAACGAGAATCACATTTTCGGCAGCTTACTTAAAGAAGTTAAAGAAGTTGATCGTCTGCGACTTCCGTCGGAGCGTCAGGACAAATTAGACTAATGTTGAAGTACTTGGCCTTGATACGTATAGCGGCAAGGACGCTTAGTTTCCTACTAACCACGAAACCGCATCCAAATTCATGCTTTCTCCATGGCAAATATAATAGATGTCACAAGATGCGTTTTTTAAGTAGCCATATTCTATTTCGCATTTCCTGTATTGTGGTGATGTCAGGCTTGAATTTGTCGAGGGCATCAACCAGCTGGATATCTGCACCAGCCCTTTGGGGGGACAGGATATTCCAGGTATATATCCGTAAATCATGGACCTTAAATCGTTTTCGGGGATCGTCATCAAAGGGGAATATTACCGATATTCCTCTGTGTCTTCACTGGAAATGTTGTTTTGCGGTGACGAGAACCAAACCCAAAGCACCAACCCATAATTAAGGGAAGTTGTTGCCTTCTCACAATTTGCTCACGACGGAGATTCCTTACCCAGGGATACGTGTCCTAAAGGAGAATGCATACGTATTAAAACCACACACCATCAAGTGGTATACGGATGGATCCTTGTCAGAAGAGGGTACAGGCCTAGGAGTAGTAGGCCCTAGGACTCACTACTGGGAGGCGCTGGGAAAGTACACTAGTATCTTCCAAGCAGAGATGTGCGCCATAATTAGATGTGCACAATTCAACCTAGATAGAGGTTATCACAACTGTGATATCGCTATTCTCTCAGATAGCCAGGCAGCGTTGAAAGCACTTAACTCCAACATAGTTAAGACAAAGCTGGTGCTCGAAGCAAATGGTCTATTGGAAAATCTGGGCGAATACAACAGAGTATCTCTGCTGTGGGTGCCTGGTCATAACAATATTCCGGGTAATGAACAAGCGGACAAGCTCACTAGAAAATGAGCGGCAACGCTATTTGTAGGACATGAGCCGTATTGCGGCATCGGGAGACTCACTATATCGGAATAATCCGCAAGGAGAATGATATAGGAAAAGAACAACACTGGGCTACAAAGCAAGGACTAAGACAAGCAAAGTTACTTTTAGGGGGATACAACCCGAGCAGATCGAAAACTATGCTCCAACTAGGTAGGAACCAATTAAGAATGCTAACAGGTATACGGATGGATCCTTGTCACTATCAGGCCACTGTAGACTAAAGAAACATTTATGTGTTTTAGGGATACATAACTCACCCGAATGTAGATTCTGTGACCATGAAGAGAAGGCCCCTCTTCACATTCTTGCTGAATGTGAAGCTGTAGCTAGAAGCAGACTGGGAGTGCTGGGTAATCACTTTATTACAAAGGAGCAACTGAGAAGTCTGGATCCTAGGAAAGTACTAAGATTCATTCAACATATAGGCTTAGGGCAGGTCATCTAACTTAGTAGGACTAACAATAGACCTTTTAGGTCGCAGTTTCATATGTCCCCATCATAAATAATAATAATAAAATAATAATCGATTGCCAGTTTGTATAATTTCACAGTTGATTTGTGTTTTTTTTTGCGCGCATATGTAAGAATCGCGATCGAAGCTCCTCGGTACACTCATTGACGTATGCATCATTGCTTTGCCATTCAGATGCATTCAGGAAATATGGACCATCAAACTATCGTGTGTATGCACTTCGTATTGGTAGGCATACTCACTGGCATAGACAAATCAGTGAAGCTATTTTTTTTTTTTTTGTAATTTTCCGCTCAATTTCCAAAATCACATCGAGGCATGGAAACTTCTTTTATTATTGTCAATAATGCTATCCAAGCGCTCCATTGGTTGTTCGTAAGTTGCTGATCCCAATCAATGTTGGACCTCCAGACATCTTGCAGTAAAATTTTGAGGTATATCATTATGCAAGACACCAAGTCCATCGGATCAAATACTGACATCAGAACCTTGAACACTTCACGTTTTGTTGGAATGATGCCGTCGTGCAATATATCTATATCTCTTCGCAGTCTAACAAATTTTAATGCGTACATGATCGAATCTAACTCAGTATCCAGCATTATACATAGAATCTTGTCGTACTGTTGTGTTGAATGACACGATTCAAACGTTTTTTTTTGCTATTTTGCGTTTTTTCACCAAGCGCTGCCAATACCTCCTGAGAATTCGATCTGCAGTTACTCATATGATATCCACCTAGTGAATGGACCTCGCCCATTGCTGTCTAAAGCAATCGCTTCTTTGAGTGAGTTACATAAATCAATATAACCCTCTACATAGAGCTGCACATGGCAAACAACATGTGCCAAATGATTATACTTTCAGCTGATATTCCTCAATTTTGTATGTGTTCGCAGCATGCTGAGCCTTTGTATCTTGATGGCGTACAGCTATTTGATGAAACATATCATCTACGTCTTCTCATACATCAAATGCTCCCATTATGAAGTTGAACAATATTTTGAGCAACGTCACGAGCATATCTGAGCTCTTGAGCAGGAAATCGTTCAGTGCTTGCAATGCACTTTTCCGCAGCGTCCCACACTCACCTAACTTCGTTCGGCTTATGGGGGCTGCGGACTGTAAAAATCTTTAAGTAGTTGGTGTGAGATATTTTCCTTGGATGCGTAACATTTTTGGATAACGTTCTCGATTTGGCTATCTATGTCAATAGTAAGTTGCGGTTCTTTTAATATTCTAAGCTGTAGACATAGTATAAGGCGCTTCGGGCAACCTGTCTGGAAACACACGCTGGTTATCTTTCCACAGCAGACCTGCGGTATACCTTTTACCATCGAGTGTAGTAGTATCAATTAAAATATATACTGCCTATTACTCGTCTTTTGTATACGCTGGCTTTTCCGGTGCCCTTAATACAGAAAATTTATGGCGTTTAACAAGCACATGAGTCTCACGATCACACTGGTATCTGTGATGGTGGAAGCTGTGACTTTTGCTTGAGGGAACAAATTAAAGGAATTTTGACACCTATAATAATTGATGGTACAGGGTTTACGTAATCTTGCAGAGGTAAACCTCTTAGATGTGAATCCTGTTACTGCATTTGATCAGCTCTCATTGTCTCTGCTGCCATTCCTATATCTTTTACAATGTACACACCTTTGAATGGGAACTTTCTTCTATTTGGCGATGCTGCTGATATACTAATTCAGCTTTTGCGAAGCGGGTTTATATGGCTTTATATCGCCGCTCCAGTTTATGCATAGAGGGTTAAGCTTACTTCTCAAACGTAGCTCGTTTGTTAAGCTTTCCTCAATAAAATACAAATTTGGTAGTGATGGTTATTTAAAGCTGATGTCGTAGCTTGTTACTGGTTTGCGCCTGCTGTGGCGTTAACGAACTCTGACTATATAGTAACTGGTTCTGAAATCCTTGGCAACAAAATACGCCATAAATTCGATTACTCCAGAATCGCCTAGACAACGGAAACACAGCTTTTGACTTTTCACTAAATCACATCTGGTTTGTATTTGTAGATACCTGAGTTCCGTACATTCATACATCTTTTGGGCACCTAATGGCAGTATGACACACGAATACTATGACCTTATATTTTTCCCTTCATTGTTTTGGAATTTTAGGCGGCAACAGCAACATTTTTCACGTCGAGTGTTATGTATTTATTAAAATATGCAGAATTAATATAGGAAAGCATTTTAAAAATGCATGCATTGAGTATATTCACCATTTGCGCATAACATACCAAAGCAATTATCTTTGCATTATTCATTGTTGTTATTTTTTCTAGTTTTATTGTGCACTAATACACTCTTTGTGTTAAGAGTGACCGATCATGGAGAATTATTATTGATTATTATTCATTTTTGAGTCCAGAGTTGTCTATATTTCGCATGGATGCTCATGTATATATGATATTTTTATTCATTGTTGTCCTCTTCGTTTTCGTTTCACTTTTTTATAAAAGTATATTTCAACCTCTCGCACCTGTAGAATTTTAGCTTTGTCTATTTTCTGATTGCTCTAACAGCAATGAAGTGGAAAAATTTTTGATTGTATTCGAGTGTTATAAGCAATTAATACACTGAAGTTGCATTTTATTTCGCGTATCTACAGCTTCAGTATGTGTATGCAAATATGGGCGTTTACTGGGGGTACTGACAGTCGGCGTGATGACTCAATATGCGGCAGCAGCAATCTCGGTCAACCAATCATCAAAATCCTGTAGATTTTGAAGCTCGATCTTTCTTGAATGAAGAGTCAAATTTAGAAACATATCCGATCTCAAATTTCGCTTAACTTTTGGATGAATGTGGTGTTATTCAGGTAGGCATCTAATTTACTAGCTTTAACCATCAATTAATAATTGCGAACTCGATCAAAGATCCGTGGTGTACAATTATCCAGCGTACATGGCGTACCCGTGCTCGCATGTATTGGACCTGATAAATCACCCCTATACACCACTACAAAAAATTCTCTCAAATTCTTGTTCGATTTGTTGTAGTTGTAGCTGCCTACTGGTATATACACCACATTCCGATAATTCTCCATGCACCAACCTATTGGCGTTTTCTTGCGGACACGTGCTTTTGCCTGACACATCTTAACCATTACAGGAAGTGATTTTTACCTGCAGCATGCGCAGAATCAACCTGGCATTTATCGACATTTGGTGCGCATGTAGCGCACTCCCTTATGCTGCCGGCAGAGTTATGATTTAATCCACAGCATGTTGCATGACAAGGAGCGCCATATTTGTCGTTGTCAACTTCGCGCCACAACATACAACTTTTTCTTTCCACTCGTACCTAATTAAATAAAGTAGGAAATTTTAAAAATTGCTGCGAAAAAGCGTAACAGAGCGGGCACTAGTTTTTAGAGTAGTTTACTGTGAACAATAAATCCAATTTATTTTATTTGTTGACGTATGAAACGCACTTCAAAATTATGTATAAACAAATTAAGTTAATAACTTAAATATTTAATCATATTCAATTACATTTACCCTAGTTTCCTCATTTCTTAACGGACGCAAACTCCACACGTTTCTGGCATATCTGTGGTGAACGTCCAATGTCGTGAGCAGTTCCGATATGTGCTATATGTTAATGTCTAGTTACTGTCTCATTTAGAATTCTGGAAAATGGTTCGTAAGTCGTTTTGTGTTGTCAAGTTCGTAGAGTGTCGTACGTATTTGAAGTCACGGCAAATAGTCAAGACTCCATTTATGATCGGAATGTAGCGGGCCGTTTTACATACTATCTCCTACGAAATGCCATGGTACAGAGGAGAACAGGAACAGCACATCTTTTGGTACTTGAATCATTGCAGCTTTACCAATTTCTGCCAGGAGAATGAGATTCTTTAGTTTTTATTTGCTTGAGGATTGTTTTTTTCACTTAATGTGCTAGTGAGCTAAGGGACAAGGAGGCAGAAAGAAGCCCGACAATCTGGCCAGGTATCCACAGAGCTCACTTTAGTGCACAAAACCCAAATCCATTATCCCAAAGGAAAAAGAATAGCCGGTACACTACATGTAGGCTATTCTTTTTTCTGTGGGATAATGGATTTGGGTTTTGTGCACTATTCTGCGCTCTGTGAGTAGCTCGCCGGAATTTCAAGTGAAGTGCACAGAAACTGATTATTCTACAAAAAAAAAAAAAAAAATCGATCGGTTGATCCGTTGGTCGAACATATAGGACAGCGTTTCCTCGCTATGCATTGTAGCAAGGTCTGTTTCTTTTTCCAGTGCATGGATGTTTCGACAGGATAATACGTCTTTGCCTTGCTTTTAGAAAATTCGAGCGTTGTGCTCGTCGATAAACGCTTTCCAACGTTTTATTTTAGCGTAAAAATGGTTTTAACGCCGGCTCTACGGCGGAATTTTCCAACGCCAAATACAGGGAAAATGATTTGCGAGTATTTGTCTCTGATGTAAAAAATTCTTTTGAGTAATTCTTTTGAGAAATTGGTACCTTTCCCTAACGGGAAAGGTACCAATTTCAATAAGTTTCGCAAAAAGCTAAAAAAGAATGAGGCAAGACCGATGTATAGTACAGTACCCACGAGATAAAAATCCACATTTTGCAACTAGTGAAGACTCTTCAATAATAGGAATCCCCAGAATAACAATAGGTCTCCCCAGAAACATAATAGACCCCACCAGAACTAACAAACGGTTTAACCTATGGAGGTCGACCCCTCTGTCTCAAAATTTAGACAGACTACAAATTTTACGGCAACTAACAACTATAGGTTGTATAGGTCATGGTAATAATCAACAGTACTAATCACAGGCAGTAAAAATGGTTTTAACGCCATGGAGGTACTGCCTAAGGTTTTTAAGGGCCCACACAATGACCAGCAATTCTCATTCGTTGGTTGCCAAGTTTAGGCCCTTCCCAGGTTCGTTAGTATTACCGATATATTGGAAATAGAGTTTTTGTCGTCTACGATTGTTTCGTTTAGTTTTCTAAAGTCTATGACGAGGCGTTTGCTAACATTTCTGTGTTCGTCAATTCACTTTTAGCAACCCAAACAAAATCGTTGTAAGGGAGTCTGAATGGCCTGACTATGCCGTTTTCTGTAGAAGACCACGTATTTCGGCGTTCATGAAGTCCGCTACATATATTTGGTAATGGTACATCTTTGAGTAAACCAGATAGTGAAGTTTACATTTCCACACTTTAAAAACTTTATTGTTTCTGACCGTTTGTTTGTCTGTATTTTCTGATTCCTAAAATGTAATGTCGCATTTGTCTGCATTATAGCAGTATGACACGAATAATATGATAATATATTTGTTACTTCATTTTTTGGGATTTTAAAAAAGACAGAGTGTGCGAGAGGTATAGTTATATATACATACAGCAAAATTTTTCAGGTAGAGTTGTATAGGTCACACTTGACTTTAGTTTATGACTTAATTACAGTGAACGAAAAATTTATAGGAAAGTATTTTCAAAATGCATGCAATGAGTATATTCGCTGCCCTTCTCCCTGCCCACTTCGCCTTTCTTCATGACCCCTCGGGTAATAAAATTGTTCGTACAAAAATGCTAAAATCGCGATTAAAAAATAGTGGGTGGGGGTAGGAGGGTGAAAAATGCTTAAAGATCTATTCTCATATGTATACATTGTAAACATAAATGTTAGTACGTATGGTAATATATTGTATTAGGGTTAAGCATGAATATTGTATTAGGGTCAATATAACCGATAAGATGGGAACCGATCGAGAATGATCAGAACGGGTAAAGATGGTAACCGATCGAGAATAAATAATAAAATAAACAATTAAATAAATGAGTTAATTTAATCTTCATAAATTATAGACTATGTATTATTCTGATATATGAGCTATATTATTGAAAAGTTTCATTAAAATCCATTCACACATCCATACAAACTTTCCCGTTTATAATATTAGTTGGATTGGTTTTTTTTCTAGTTTTATAGTGCACAAAGCCAAAAATTCTACAGATGCGAGAGGTTAAAATATACTTTCATCAAAAAGTGAAAGGAAACCAAGTGGATAAAATGAGCAAAAATACTATATACATATATATGAGCATCTATGCGGAAGATAAAGCAACACTACTTTCAAAAATGACAAAGTACCAACAGTTCGGCAAAAATAGTATATCTATCTACATTTTTACGGTGTTTTTAATTATTAGTTCATTCGGTCATTCTTTACACAAAAAGTGTATCAGTGAAAAAAAAAACTAGAAAAAAAGAACAATAATTAATAATGCAAAGACAATTGCTTTGGCATGTCATGCGCAAATGGTGAATATACTCAATGCATGCATTTTGAAACTTCTTTCTTATATTGATTCTGTATGTTTTAATAAAAAAATAAACAAAAGTCAATTGTGACCTATACGACTCTACTTGAAAAATATTTATTTTTTTTTTTATTTTTTTATTTGCCATCATGATGCAGGAACTATAATCAAATTTTCTGACTACTTAATTTTCACATTTACGGTTTACATGATTTTACATATTATATTAACATATAATAACATAATAACCTAATCTTAACTTAATCTTAATGTCCTTGAACATGAGAGATCTAACGGGTGCACTCGCTGAAGCCGCCTCGTTATTGTTGAATTATCCAATAAATTGATAGCCAGAATATTACAGTGCTGATAAAGTTTTTTTATGTATCTGGTGCTGTGTCTTGATTTCTTCAGCTATACTTGGCATCTGAAGATCGTTATGAATATTGTTATTGCGTATATACCACGGAGCTCGAGTGATTTTCCTAAGGGTGATGTTTTGATACCGTTGAAGTATTTCGATATTTGAACAGCTGCCACACCCCATAGCTGGATGCCGTAAGTTCAGACCGGCTTAAGTATGGCTTTGTATAGTCTGACTTTGTTGTCCAGACTAAGCTTAGATTTTTGGCCTAATAGCCAATACATCCGACGCGTTTTTAGGTCTAATTGCTTCCTTTTCGCCACTATATGGTCTTTCAAAGTTAGCCTTTTGTCAAGCCAAAAGCCTAGATAATTTACTTTGTTTCGTTTAGGAATCACCACGCCATTAAAGCGGGCCGGATCGTTACCCTTATGTCGAAGCGCGAATAAGACATGAACGGACTTGGCTGCGTTTACTGCCATATTCCACTTGTTCATCCAGTCTTGGGTTTTGTTCAGTTTTTTTTTGAAGCAATTGAGTTGCTGCTTTAGCACTGGAAGCTGTAGCAAGAATTGCTGTATCGTCAGCATATGTCGCTATTGTTACTTCATTGCAGGTAGAGTCGGATATGTCAGCTGTGTATATGGTGTAAAGCAATGGGCCCAGCACGCTTCCTTGAGGCACTTCTGCCTGTATGCTTTTTAACTCAGATGTGGCGTTTTCGTGTCTCACTTAGAAGCTTCTGCCCTGTAAATATGATCGAAAAAAGCGGAACTCTGTGCAGGATAATGTCATTTTTATTTTGTATAACAACCCCTTGTGCCATACGTGATCAAAGGGCTATATATATTGCTATGTATATATAGCTATACATACATAGCAATTTAACAAAACATGTTTTCTGTATATTATTGAAGCCGTGTATTTATTGACTACACCAAAAAACTTTCTTACATGGCTTATGTTATTCTTTATGTAATTCTTGGACGCCCCTGTGTCAATTAAAAATATGATTGTTCTCCCTTCAATAGTCCTTTATATGAACGGCAGGTGGGAGTTAAGTCTAAAAAATGTATCTGATCTGACTCAATAAATTCATCGCCTATTTCTGCCGCTTCAAAATTCGTTATGTCTAGATAATATTGTTCGTTTTGGTTGAGTAGGCAATCGTCCTGAGACAATGATCGACCCTTTGGTGTATTTGTCTAGAAAGTCTCATTGAGCCATAACTTGGCCTGTTTACTGCCTGTGATTAGTACTGTTGATTATTACCATGACCTATACAACCTATAGTTGTTAGTTGCCGTAAAATTTGTAGTCTGTTTAAATTTTGAGACAGAGGGGTCGACCTCCATAGGTTAAACCGTTTGTTAAATCTGGTGGGATCTATTATGTTTCTGGGGAGACCTATTGTTATTCTGGGGATCCCATTATTGAAGAGTCTTCACTAGTTGCAAAATGTGGATTTTTATCTCGTGGGTACTGTACTATACATCGGTCTTGCCTCATTCTTTTTTAGCTTTTTGCGAAACTTATTGAAATTGGTACCTTTCCCGTTAGGGCGCTTCGCTAATTAAATATTACTCAAAAGAATTTTTTACATCAGAGACAAATACTCGCAAATCCTTTTCCCTGTATTTGGCGTTGGAAAATTCTGGCGTAGAGCCGCTGCAAGTCATATTTGTTTTTATTGTGAGCAGAGTTAGTCTTTTCTCTATCTGATCATAATATTCGAGCAGTGTCGTGTTCTCCTCCCGCAGGCGTAGGTAAAATCTAAAGTTCAGAATTGTTATAACTGTGATCCCTTAGTCTTATTCCTTATTATAGCTACGGCTTGGTAGTGTTTGGATCTACCATTATAATTTTCAAATAGCCTGTAGGCAATGTTAGCTTTCTGTGTCCTAAGTCGGGTCTCATTCACTTGCAAAGTAATTTGTAAACATTTTATTCCACTTGCAAAATATTTTGTAAAGAAATTCACAATTTTTTTAAGCAACAGTTTATTTTTAGAAATTTTTGCGTAATTTCTTCATACATATTTTTTTCCTGGAACTTTTATAGTTACCCTTGCTAAAATTTACAAGAATTTTACAATATTTTCTTTTTAAATACATAATACGAGGTGTGTACAAAAAGTAAGGCGACTTTTCATATTTCGCGGGCAACGCGCATTCGACCATCGATTTTTTTTGTTTTGTTATGTTGGTACACTCGTCACGAACATATGTTTACAGTTTCAGCTATTTAGCATGTTTAGTTTGTTTGTGAGAGGCATATCGGTTAGAAGTGTTTTGCGTGCTCGGCGATTTTCTGCTATCGAGCTCAGGAGCTATTGAATGATGTCAACAACGATCCAGATTTGCTCAAAAGGGTCATAACTGGTGAGGAAACATGGGTTATGACGTCGAAACCAAAGCCCAATCGTCCTAATGTAAGAGCCCAGGTGAGCCAAGACCGAAAAAAGCACGCCAAGTTGGATCAAATGTCAAAGTTTTGCTCACTGTTTTCTTCGATTATCGTGACGTAGTGCTTCGAGGATTGGAAAAAGCGTTGGCGCAAGTGTATTGCATCTGCGGGGGATTACTTAGAAGGGGACAACATAAATATTGATGAATAAATAAATATTTTTTTGCTTAAAATACAAAGTCACCTTACTTTTTGAACATACCTCATATATGATACATTTTTTACAAGATTTATAATAACTCTTTGTACTTTAATCGTTTCCTAAATTATTTTTTAATATAATTTTTATAAATTTTTATAAATTTTTTCTAAGTTCCACTCACGATTTCATATAGTTTTCCTTAATTATTATTAAACTAAGCTGATTTTCGCCCGACTGCTTGTTCACATAAATTGATTGTCGTGGTTGGTTATGGCTAAAACTTCGCACATATGTCTCCAGATTCGTTGATGATTTTGTTTTTTTTTTTTATTTACGTTTTTTAAACTTAATTTATTGTTTTGCTTTTTTTTCACTTTTTCTTCGTTTGTAGCACTGTGCAATTTTTATCGGAGAGAGAAATATCTGGTGAAAAACAGCGGGCGGGGCAGGACTTTCCATTTAAGCGTTACCTAATTTATTTTAAATGGTTTTGCGGCATAGAGCCGAGAAATGTCCTGCTTTTATCGGATCTCTGCTCGAATTGCTACTGTTTTTTTTTTAATAAATCACCTTGATGGTTTCATCGCCTGTAACAATTCGATGCAAAAATTGCTTTCTTTCCTTCATGTTAAGGTAGTTAAAGACACTTTATCCGGTGCATATTCAATGAAGTAAAAAGTTATAATTTCGCTTCAACCAAATGACATATAGTAAAAATAATGTTCAATGACAGTAGGCTCACGGGGGAATACACATCATCTCTTAGGAAATGCTACGATCTAATTCAAACACCCAAAGTATAACAGGCAGAATGAGACGTAGTAGACCCCATAAAGTATATACATATTCTTAAACAGCATTGGAAACTTAGTCGTTTTTTAATTAATCAACATTTCATGCACTGCTATAGGTTTCCATTTTTTTTTTCTATGAGAACACCGTGAGAACCGACTTGTTTATACACAAAGATGTACACATTTTCCTATGTTTTCAGTTGGAAGTTTCTCCATGTCTCTCGCGCTCTAACGTTAAAGATATAGACAAAAAAGGAATACCTCGCCCTTTGTGGATTAATGTAAAGTGGCGTATTCGCTCTGTTCCTACAATGGTGACAAAATAGGAGAGTAGTTGCACCGCTCTCAATGCCGCCCGCCCGTCCGTACCAAAAGAACAAAAGGTGAATAACCATTATCCCACACCTTTTGACACCT
Source organism: Leucophenga montana (assembly GCA_035044765.1). Taxonomy (NCBI): domain Eukaryota; kingdom Metazoa; phylum Arthropoda; class Insecta; order Diptera; family Drosophilidae; genus Leucophenga; species Leucophenga montana. Next base: position 75,672 of record JAWNNQ010001355.1, on the reverse strand, counting down.
TTTTAATTCATGCCACGCCCAGCTTTTAGAAGAAATGTTGAAACTTGTGTGAAAAATAAAATTAAGTGCTCCAACGCACTTAAAATATTGACTGATAAAAAAAATGTTTATTAACGGTACAAGCTCTTCACGGAATGCGGAGAATATGTGAATGGCAGCGAAGTTTGTTCCTAAATAGAATATAAAGACTGCATCGCTATATACCAAAAAGCGTATATCAGAAATGCTTTGACTATTAAAAAGAGCGCTGCCACAAGTGTATTATATCTGAGGGGATTACATTGAAGGGGACAAAATAGATATTGATAAATAAATTAACATTTTTCGAGACAAATAAAAAGTCCCTTTTTTAGCACCCCTCGTATACTAATGGGCGTGACCCGCTCAGTTTTTGGCGTAATCCCTATACTCAAATGGCAACTGATATTAGTGGTTTTCAGTCGCCGTGATTGAATCACTGACTAACGCTCAACTGATATATTGTATCATACACGTAGTGTTTACTACTAATATTATAAACGCAAAAGTTAGTATGGATGTGTGGATGTTTGTTACTCTTTCACGCAAACACTACAGAATGGATTTTAATGAAACTTTACAATAATATAGCTCATATATCAAAATAACACATATGCTATAATTTATGAAGATTAAATTAACGCATTTATTTAATTAATTTAAAACAAACACAGCGCAAATATTTTAACCACGTCTACTTACTTTCGTACGTCATAAAGTTCTAAAATACTGCAAAGAAATTCCAGCGCAGCTGCTCTTAGTAGACGATAAAAAGCTGATAGCTACAAATTCGTCTATCATGTGTTTGCCTTAAATGGTCTGGTATGCGGGATGATATTAGAGAAGTAGAGAATGAAAGAAAACCTTTTGAAAGTTTAAATTTTAATTAATCAAATTTTTGTTAATAGAATTTGGATCTTAATGTAATTCAAAAATAAGCATTTGTTTAAAATAAGTATACATGTATGTCGCTTATCTGAATAAGTTGTTCTATAATTTTTTATATATAAAATGAAAATTTATATTTATATATATACATATGAGAATAGGTTGTCAAGTATTTTTCACCCTCCTACACCCACCCCCTATTTTTTAATCGTGAGTTAAGTATTTCTGTATGAAAAATTTTATTACCCGAGTCATGAAGACTTCCTGAAATACCATCTCCTCTGATTTTATGCCATTTAAAGCTCTCCAGAAAAGTGCACAAAAAAGAAATATTCCAAAAACTGATGCCGGTTTCCTGAAGTTTGGAATTAGTCCCAAAGAATTGTGGTGAAGATATGCCACTTGGAATATATACAAATCAAGTGACTACCTAAAATACCATGATCCCGCCTCAATTCCTAAGATTTTTGTAAGGAGTCCATATCTTATTTCGGGAGCACATTTATTCCGACTATATCCCGCACTTTCGAATGGTTTTCTTCTCCAGAAAATGTCATTTATATACTTTTTTTTTTAAGTAAAATTTTACGAGATTTGACGAATTTCGCCTCAATATAATAGCAGTTCCAAATCACGGCGATTTCAAAGTAGCAGTTACAATAATCACTTCTACACAAAATTCACTAACTAGCTCATCTCTAGTTGAAATACAGTATGAGAACTTACATCATATGGAAATTCAATGTTGGGACAAGACATTTCGATTAAAGAATATTAATTTTTATTCGATTTTGCGGCGCTTTTTGTCTAGTTTTTCCGCTATACCCTTTGAACCCGAATAAAAAATGTTCACTTTGAAAATCAAAAGATATATTCTTTATTTACAGGAAAATATCATCGATTCTTTTTGTTTTAAATAGTAAGACATACAAATAGAAATGGATCCAAATAAGTTTTATTGTCGTAATGGAACACAGCAAAATCCAACTACAACGTCAATTTCGTCAAATCAAGCAAATAAAACGGCGTGTAGTGGCAATGCTTCCCAGGAATATTTGGGCTGTGGGTCAGGCAACCCCTCCGTCGGGTTCAACTGTAAGGAGCTGGTGCCGCGCAATACAAACGCAAATGCAAGTAAGACGCTTATTAACAATCGGAGCAGTCCGGGCAATGTTTACAATACGACTGCATGCAGTAACAATGCATACTGTGCAAATAGTGTTACCGGCAATTATATTAATGTCATGTCAGTTCCAATTGGAACTCTACAGTATCACCGGAGAAAGTTGACTCCTCAAGAGTATCAGTAAGTACAGTAATACTAATATTTGTTGTGTTCTAATTGCTTTGATTTATATAATTTTTTTTCAAACTAAACTGTAGATCACGATTGTACTATAATACTACCGACAGCAAATGTCGTGATGAATACTACCTAAATGGCATTGGCAATGGAGGAGGTGCAAGTACTGGACGATATTCGACCGCATCGTCGTCACCGGCTGAGCAATTGCAGAGCCATCAGCAACATGATCATTATCATCAACAGCTTCAACAGCCTATGTCGGCGCAACATCAACACCAGCAACACATTGCACAGCCAATTCAACAACATAACCACAGCAAACACCAACAGCAACTAAGTCACAGTCATCAGTTTCCGGCTGTCAATAAACATCAGCAGCAGCTTCCATCGTTAATTTGTACTCCAAGTACTACTTCTGCCGATCCCATTGATGATGCGGTTAACAGTGCGGTTTTTTCGAATCATAGTCATGGTGGACGAGTTGTAGCAGCGACGCAAACCCATCACGGAAATAACGCTGGTGTAGTATGCGAGCAGTCTGCTGTCTTAGCGCCAACATCGTCAGTATCTTTAGCTGCTTTGAATGTGCCTGCTCCGCCTATGATGTATTCGGTACATCGTGTAGTGACTACTGCTCAGATCCAGACTGCTGTCAGCGGTACCTTTGCCGCTGCTTCCTCCTCGAGTGTTTCAAGTGTTGTTAGTGCTACACGAAATGAAAGCGACTGTTTAAATGCAACAGCAGTAGCAGTGTCCACAAACGGTACATGTCTATTGTCCAACACTGGTGCTGTTAATGTTATACCTGATGCAAGCTCCAGTGCATTAGGTACACTTGCCGCGCTAAGGAGCCCACCAGGTAATTCTTTCGAACACTTTGTGAGAATTGCAACCATTGTAGACTTTCATTCCATCTTATACAACAGGTCTTAATACTAATATTGGATTTCTGCCACTTCAGCAAAAGAGTAGCGGCATTTTGGATCCACAACAAAGTGCTGTAACACCAAGTAGAATATCAACTTCAGTGACTAGTTCTTCATCAGTTGTGAATTTCCAAACTGGTGGCAAGTCCTCGACGTCAATGGTTACCCGACCACTACAAAATGTAAGATATGTGGATATGGTGTTTTTTTTTCGTTACATATGTAAAATTTTTTTTTGAGTGATTGCCATGGGTCGAATGTTTAGGAGCTTTAATACATCATATGCAAAGTAGTGCATACTATTTATTTTATTTTTTACTTTTCATGCAATAGTCATCAAATTTCTGCCAGCCGCTTAACGTGTTGAACATTATTTATTTATTTGCTCAACGAAATATTTTCTTAAATTGTTATCGATTTAGATATATTTTTTTGTTTGACTTGCTCGCACGATATCATTTTCTTTCCCTATATTTGGGTTACGAAGTCACAGCCAAAGTTTGCGATATTTTGGTCCATAATATATCCGTAATAACCCGATTACAGTAATTTCTTTCTGTTTTGTTCCACAATTCTGGATGATAAGCTGTTCAACGCAAACGCGGTCCGCCGACATAGAAACATGCAAAATATACATGAAAACAAAGAAACCGAAAGGAACAAAGAAGAAAGCATGATACAAACAAAAAGCAAAAGAAAAACCACCACCAAATTTCTGCTCTTTGCATGATAATTTATTTCAGTAAAGGACAGGAGCGAGGACGCGATTTTTTTGCGAAAACATATTTATGTGAAAAAATTTAAGCGGCTTCTTACCTGTGCAAATGTCAAATTTGTGTATGTAATCCGTGTGCGAGTCGCTTCGGCCCCACAATTTAAAACCGCATGAAATCAGTTTATCCTTAATATACACTTACTTCATGATGTTATGTACATAGATGGCCTGGCCTTTGGTCTGGCTTATTGCATCCGCGAGTGCTGAACAATTAACGAATATTATACGTTCGATTGTAGGATGGATCATCTTGGGATTACTGTTCAACATTGTTGGCTAAATGTAAACAAGAGCGAATTTATTTAAATATTTTTGGCTCATTACATTTGAAACGAGCTGCACTAAATTGGGTACGTCGGCTAGTAAAATCTAGTTTCTGGCGGATTGTGATTTGTCATTCACAATATAATGCGCAAATACGCCCTCAATTCAGCCAAAGAAATGGAGGAAACGTTGCCTTTTTGCTCAGCGTATATTTGCGACTGTTGCTTGACCAATTTGAACATCGTTTCCAAATTGGATACTGCATAGAATAATTGGTATATACATCGGCACATCGGGTGTTGTAACTGGGAACATGAAATTTCCGTAATCAAATTCTGAATCAGTGAACGTCTTTAGAGTGTAATCGTCCTTCGGCTCTTTCCACTTGGAGGTTACTGGGTGTAGAAAATATTTATTCTCTCTATCAAGTACATCACTCTCATCAAGTACATCATCGATTTCGATTTCTGTTCTGGCCTGTAGGACGGCAGCGTAGTCTTCAAGAAAGCAATATCTTTGTCATTTAATCCAAATGCACGTTCATCGTCATCGTTATCTTCGGTATTCATCAATTGAGCGGTTTCTTCGTCTGTAACGTAAGAACGGCGCGAAAAATATATATATAAAAATAAATTACGAAAGCGCGAAGGAAACAAGGCAAGGAACTCAGGAAAATTTTTTAAAATTCTACACAAATCGATAGCGTATGTCACCACGTGCATAAACATAGTTAGGTACATTCAACTTAAAATCTCAGGCCGAAGATTCTTAACCAGTTTAGAGAATTTTATTTACGTACCATCTTCCAGGCTGGGTTTGAGAGCTTCAGTTTGTCTTTTCCTTGGGAATGGGACAATGAAAGTTTTTGCTGGGTTAATGATCGGCCCTACTTTGGTGCATGAATTTTGTCTAATACTGATGATTTTCATTTTGCTCCTGCAAACTACCACTATGCCATCTGCATAGCATTTACATTCAAAGCCATTATTTGTGAACGTATTCAATAGTTCGCCAACTACCATGCTCCACGGGAGTGCGAGGCTGGGGTCTGCAATCTTACGACTGTCTCTTTGCGTTCTTGGTATTTTGAATTGCAGAATTCAATTGGCATAGTGCATTTTCAGTAGATCTAACTACTTTAGACGCTTCTTTTTATCAAAAACGTGTTTCCACCAATTATTTGGCCCTGAAGTGGCTATCAACCGTCTTTACTAAGGTTTTGAGAAAGAGCAAGATACGATTTGTCGGTCTGAAGGAAGTAGGATGAAAGGGACTTTCTTAACCATCTTCGGTACACTTATTTTTTCGTCCCCCCAGCAGCCCGTAGTACATCCGAGGGCTAGACTCTATCTACAATCGTGAGAAGAAATTCGGGGTGTAGAAAATATTTATTCTATTCCTTATACGGCTTAAAGGGACTTATAGTCTAGTTTGACCTATCTAGTGAGCATATGTCGTTGCTGTCAGTGTTCAAGCATATTTACTTCCGTTATTGAGTATTGTCCGGAAATGGAGTATCGAGTTAAATATGATATTTGTCCTCCTCATCTTTAGTGAACACATGCGGCCGAGCTGCTTTTCTTTTGGCCGAGAGATTTTCCTGCCGCAATTTTCGTCTCAACCTCTTCGACTGATTCTTGCTGAACTTATGCTAATTAAAACTTACTTCGGATGGCAAGTGTTTTTACTAGGTAAAACTCTGCTAGTTCGGGCATAATGAACTCACTTATCGCAAATCAAAGTTTTTCATCAAGCTGTAGGACATCACATGATCTATTCATCGCAGCAGAATTAGAAGTGTTTAACCCTGACATATGAGTATAAATTTTGAGTTAAATCGAATTGCAAGGCGCTTCTGAAGTCGTTCCGAAATGAACGAACCCGAATTAATCTCACAAAAAATTTTGAGTTTGAATGACATATATCATATATCATACCACGCAAGTGACGAAAGCCACCTCAGTGTGGCTGCAGCACGAGCACTATATTATACGCGCAATATCGAAGTTTTTACTGGTAAGTCCGATCGAAACGTGTTACATATCATTAAAAAGGTCTTGAAACTTTCAGAAAATGTTAAAACATAAAATATCGGATCACCCTAGTCCGAAATTAGCGGGAGGAGATATAAAGTCATACGATGTGATGCTATAAGGATATGAGAAACTAGGATTAACAGAGATGCAACTGCCCCATTAAGAAATAATTGCGAAGGATACGCTGAAGTACTACGTTTCATATTAACGAAATTGAAAAATTAGCATAACACCTTTTATTTAATGCATTAAAATAAGAACGTGCGACACGATATTTGCTAAAATCAGTATTAGAGCCACTACGTTTATATTTTTTAAATAAACGCGACTTATTATTTTTTATTCCGTAAAGGCTACGTGAAAACCAAGGCTGTCTTTTTCCTGAGACTGGGAGAGTAGTGAATGGAATGCATCTGTCGAAATAACTGAGACTGGTGGAATAAAAAATATTCGTTGCCAATTCAATATCTGAGCAGCGCTCGAGTGCAGACCAATCAGTATTGAAAAGTAAGTGATTTAACTTAACATAGTCAGTTTTTCTAAAACATCTGACACGTCGAAGAGATTTATTTATGTCATGTGTACGACAAATACAGTCAAGCTGAAAAGAGATTCCAAAGTTGGATGGTGATTATCTTCAGGCATTGTAATAGGAGGAATCCTATTAATAAACACATCAAAACCAGTATCAACAAAAACAAGATCAAGTAGCCTTCCAGTGCTGTTGCGAACATTATTGCACTGTTGCATGGACAATTCAAAAAGACTATCAAGAAACTCATTCTTTACCGCTGGAGTCAGCATAGAGGTATCAATCAAATTTGACCATATTATATTAGGTAGATTAAAATCACCTAAAACAATAAGATGATCTTTTTCATGTAAAGTAGTAGCGATTGGCAAGATCTTTTCTAAATGTAACAAAATGATCATTGAATAACTCAGTATTGAGTATGTGTGGTTGAAGACAAGTTTCACTAAAGACAATTAGGTCAGCAGTAAGTTGAATACAAGTTCCACTAAAGACAATTATGTCAGCAGTAAAAGAAAACCTATTAAGATAAACATTACTAAGCTTAGTTCTTAACCCTCTCACATTTTGATAATGAATTAGGAAAGAAGTAGAACTTAGTTTTTTGGCACAGAAGTTGAAACAGAGGGCAACTCAACAGGATTATGTACAGGGATACGTTTACTTTTATAGACGTACTCCTGCACAACAATACCAGCAGGCCAGAAATTGGGAGATAGAATTGTGTCGAAAATAGACACGGGAAAATTACTTTAAAAGAGGAGATCGAACGCGAGTAGGAGAAGTTAAATTTAGAAACAGATATGTTATTGGAGCACTTAAGAGAAGAATTAATATATATGATTTTATATTATCTTCAGTAGTATCAGAAGCAAGACGTGATAGAAATACAGATTTACGCGGGGCAACAACGGTCATGATATTCTCTTTTTTAGAAGATCGATTTTGTGTAGAAGATGGGCCAGCAGAAACGCTAGTTATAGCTTCTACAACAGAATCAGATGCCAGTTGAGGCACAACAGTGCAGTCTTCAACTACTACCAGTGGGTTGGAGTGAGCACTAGTTGATGCTTCGAAGTTGAGATCGGGCGTTATTTTATTGGTGTCAATTTCCATTGGCACCAATGTCGACTTTACTGAAGGTTCTAAAGAGGTCTAAAGGTTCGGCAGAAACCGTAGAATCTTCTGATTTTTCATCAAACGGTGTTAAAAATACTGGGAATATTGGAACATTTTGAGAAGTAGTAACAGAAGAAGCAGAAGTAGATATGGTAGATCCCATAATGCATATATATTCTTCATCAGCATGCGAAGACAAGTTTATATAGTCCTGTCCGTCTGTCCGTTCGACAGTCTTCTTGAACGACAATATCTCGTGGACTATAAGAGATAGAGACTTGAGGTTTAGTTTAGACTCTCCTTTTCAATCTACAGATAAAGTGTATTAAAAGAAAGAATAAAGCGTTCGTCATGTTGCGATGTAATGGTGAATTTTCAAGAATTTTGTTAAGTAGAGAAATAAATTGATGTTCTAGGAAAAGAGCTGCATTTTGTAGTTTAAAAAGTTTAGCAAGATGACGAACGCTTAATTACATATTACAATCGATTCCAACCATAGAAATGAAAAATATAAGTATATCGTCACAAAATTGATATCAGTAGTTTTGTGAGTTGCAAGTAGGCTTTCGTCACTTGATTTTTAGCTCGTCAAGAGGTTTTTTTATTTGATTTTAAAATACTGCCAATAACGCTTTCTTTGGATTGGGGCGATCTCAAGATTAAAATTGAACATGCTGCCGTAGAAGAGGGTAGAGAAAACGAAATTTTGGTGGTGTTCCAGTAAAGCAGAGAGTAGCTTGGGTTTTGGGTCACTTGAACTCATATGAGCCAAGCAATTTAAACACAATTGATTCTCCTTTGCAAATATAAGTTCTATGTATATGACTCAGAGCCAAAATTTCCGAATACTTACCCAAATTGTTTTCCGATGACTCGCACATTTGACATTAATTTACAATTTTAATGTGGAAAAGTTAAAATGCTTGGGCTTGGGTTTCGACTGTGAAGATGGCTTGAGAGAAGTCGACTGCGGGGAACTGCGCATTGATCTCTTAGAATCTATGGATTTGTCCCACAGAGCAAGAATAGCATCTGGAAGATGAATGGAGATCAAAAAAACTAAAATATCATCCCAATTCTTTATGTTGATTATATTTGCTTGTAGACAGGAGGATGCTTTGCTTATATCATACTTTTCAATGACCATGTCATTCTTCAAGCTAAGCCTCCTGACTAAACAATGCCTAAAGTTGCCTATTCACCAAAATGCGTTTATTTTCGTTTCAAGCAACTATAATCTGTAAAGTTAACTCATATTCACCATATTCTCTCCACGAATCTTTTGCATTAGGTTTTAACTTATAGATGGCCGTGAATGTGTCACGGAAACTTTTATATGCACAATAATCACTATAAACTAGATCTGTGTTTTATGGAGTTAACGAAATATTATGTGACCATCGGCATTCCAAGAACTACAGTATATACAGCTTTCTGCTTAAAACAAATAAGTCAACATATGGATAAAGTCACCTATTTAACACTACAAAACAAATATACACAATACTCTTTGTAAAATATTTGTTTGACTTCAGAAATATTTTGGAGGAGTACACAACAAATTTTCGTAGAATTCCTTCACAGATGGCCACAAACTATTAAACTCTTAATTCTGCATAACAATATTGATTTGCAGAGGGGGTTGCTTTTAGTTTTTCCTTAAACTAAAAGATTTGTTCCACATAGTCTAACCAACTAAGAAAAAATAAATGAGTTACGAAATTAGAGTCCCACTAACGTAATTCCTAAAAAAATGTTATTGTTTAAAATGTTAAACTAAACCAATAAACTTCAAACAGAGGGCGTAGAACAGTTTCAATTATTTAAGTTATTTAAAAAGCGTTGAACCTGGATCTGGATCTTACACTGTAGGTTGAGCTATAGATTGAATTCACCTTTAGTATGTAGTTGAATCAAAAAAGAAAAAAAATGTGTTTTGTATGGAAGTTACCCGTTGAATCGCGGTCATTTTGGAACGTTGCTTCTGGTTATGGAAAGTCTCCAAACCAACTTTCACAGATTGATGGCATAGGGCTGGGAGGAACGCACAGCGAAATATAGGGACATGGCTAGATCGACTGGTCATAATTCTCTGATTTCGAATATATATACTTTACTAGCTGATACCGTTTATGCCGTTCCACCTGCCTCTCCTTCCCACTGCCACTACTTCCACTGTCAATCCTTCCCCCGTCCCACTTTCCCCACGCCCCCTTACCCAACCACTCATTCCCCAACTCCTTCCAATTTGGCTATAGTACCGGGTTTAAAATGATTGAATAAATTATGTTTATTTTAATTGTTCAAAACTTTTCTGTATACTATATTAGATGTAATATAATTATTTGGTACCAAAATATATTGTCGTTCAGGATTTCCAATCCGAGATATAACTGCCCATGGGAAAAAAAACTGCTTTCTCAGGTCACCAGAGAGAATGTTTGGCCCTGGGACTTATTAATAGTGGGAGCAAAAGAGATCGGAATCATGGGTATGCGCGTAGCATAAGCCAGTTGTCCCACTGCATTCTCTCTCATTCGGCGTACTATAGCCGCTCTTGCCTGGGATGTATGTGAAGATAGCTGTGATTTTCTTTTAGGCATTCTGACGTTATATATTCAGAACCTTTTATGGAAATAATAAGACAGAAAGTAGCTCTGAAAACAACTTTTGAAGGAAACAATAAAATAGAAAGAAGTTCTGAAAAGAACTTATTATGAAAACTATAAAGAAAAAAAGTAGTTCTGATAAGGACTTTTTATTAAAACAATGTCGAAAGTGTGCGTATTACGTTTTCCAAAATTTCAATTTCGTCAACGTCCACTGCGTAAGGAACCGACCGATGCGACGCCATTGTTCGCCGTCGCGTTGCCCTCTCGCGAACATTAATAAAATTGTCTCACATATATGATATTTTAAATTATCTCTTACTATCGTTCTTTCTCTTTAATCACTCACACATGACCATATGAGACAAACACATGAACGCTATACAATCTGTTGCTTTCAGCGATACCTCCAGTTTTTAATTATCGCCATCTCGTTCATACTAATTTCTGCCTACTTTATACGTATACTTTATTTTTTTCTCTTTTATCACGCATATATTCCTATATGAGACAAACACATGAACGCTCTACAATCTGTGGCTTTCAGCTTTACATCATGTTTTAATTATCGCCATGTCGCTCATACTAACTATTTTACATTTAATTTATATTTACATTTATTCATTACATTTATGTGTATATCGTCATATATTATAGCCTATGTTATTCATAAAGACCGTGACTTTCTATTGGTAAAAGAATTTTCAAAATCGGTTCAGTAGATCAAGATATTACCCCCTACAACGCCACAAACCTAAAAACTCACAAACTTTGTCTCTTTATAATATTAGTATAGATGAGGTCTCGGATGCTTCTTTTAATGCGCTGCAAGCATCGTGACTAAATTATTCACATTCTGTGAGGAGTATAAAAATTATTTTTTAAAGTTAGCAGGAACTGAATCGATTCAGTGTTTTTGTTTTATTTATTACTTTATGTTTAATATTAAATTAAACAGAATATCGACAACGTAGTCATATTTTTTATTTCATTTCATTACGTTTTAATTTACCACAATATACCACAAGTCTAAAGCAAAAATATGAGTGCTGTAATTTGGCAAGTCGATGTTTGATATATTAAATACCCAGAGCGCGAAATGCTGATTAAAATTTTTGTCCACTAAATTATTTCACATAGCTAAATACTCAAGCACTAATCAATTCTTTTACTTAAATTAGTTGTATGCTTCAATTACTATTAAATCCTGTTGAAAATTGCTTACATTTTAGCTCAACTTTTTTTTCAAACCAACTGAATTTTAATTGAATTTTAAAAATTTGGAAATAGTTGAAAATTCAAGCTTTTAGTCAATTATAGTCAATTATAGTCAATTAAGTCACTCAAGTGCCAGCTTATATTTATTTCCCTTCCATTAAAATTTTATTTGGGATATTTCCTTCCCATTAAATTTTCAATTGGGATTTTTCACACCAACTGGTTTGTTTTTTATAAAAATCTCTCAAGTAAATATTTACTGGTGGTGAAAGATCACAATTATATGTTTAATGGCAGTGAAATATCGCAATTAAATATTTAATGGGAGGGAAATATCCCAAATAAATATTCAATGGGAGGGAAATATCCCAAATAAAATTTTAATGGATAAATAAATAAATATAAGATGGCACTAGAGATTAGCTAATCAGTGATTTTTGAATAGCAGTGATTTTCGTGACTGCTACTTTCAAATCACCGCGATTTTTAACTGCTATTGCGATCGCTGCAAAAAAAGAAATGAAAAACAAAAAAAAAAAAGTTTTTTTATCCGTTTATTTTATTAAACAAAACTAATATCTCCTTACATTCTTACTATTACTTTGTGAATGCTACAGACGACCCTAGAAAACATAGCTTTTCACGTGCGACTTCTCATTTGTATTGACGGGATTTGGATGAAGTATATATTGCAACGCCTGTAGTCTATTGTTAACGGCTGCTACCAGCTTTTCTTTTGCGGTTTCTATTAAGGTTGAATCGCTAAAAGCTATCACGCTTGGATAGTAAGAAAACATTTAAAGAAAACACTTAGTGTTGTCAAAATTATGCTTTGTAATGCCATTTTCTGGAGAGGATTAGCTTAAAATTGGGAGATAGTCGGAATCATTGGGCTCCCGCAACAGGATATGGGCTCCTTACAAAAATCATGGGAATTGAGGCGGGAACATGAAGTAGTCATTAGATTTGTACATATTCTAGTGCCAACTATTGCTGATTGCAGTGCCCATTCCAAAAACCCACTGGAACATGTACATCCCACTTAATCCTTCCCGGGATTGACCAAGTGGCATATCCTCATTACAATTCTTTACCAATGACATCAGTTGCCACTTGATATTGATATATTATATGAGTTGAGCGACTGTCAGTGATTCAATCACGGCGACGGAAAATCACGAATATCAGTTGAGCGATAGTCAGTGATTCTATCACGGCGACTGAAAATCACGAATATCAGTTGAGCGATAATCAGTGATTCTATCACGGCGACTGAAAATATCAGTTGAATATCAGTTGATGATATACATGATATATTACTCATACGCCATGAATCACAGTGGAACTAGTAAGAAATAAATGATATTCAATCACTGACATTTACAATATCGAGTAGCAACTGATATTCGTTATTTTTCAGTCGCATTGATTAAATCACAGGTAGTGAAATATCGCTCAACTCTAGCCGGGACTTGAGTGGGTTCAAGTGCCATTAATAATTGACTTAAAGCTTGAATTTTCAACTATTTCTAAATTTTAATGGAAAAATTCAATTGATTTGAAAAAATAGTTGAGCTAAAATGTAAGCAATTTTCAACAGGATTTAATGCTAATTGAAAAGTTCAACTATTTAAATCAAGTAATTGTTTGTAGCTTGAAAAACTCAAGTATTTAAAAAAAAATATTTTTTACTTAAGCGACGTTTGATTAAAAAAACTAATCGGGAAAGCTGATTAGTTTGTAAATACCTAATTAAAGAAGAGGAATGGATATTAGAAAAACTTACAATCGGAATAATGTCTTATATCGATCAAATGTCAAAGTTTTGCTCACTGTTTTCTTCGATTACCGTGGCGTAGTGCTTCGAGGATTGTAAAAGCGTTGACACAAGTGTATTGCATCTGAGGGGATTACTTTGAAGGCGACAAAATAAATATTGATGAATAAATAAATATTTTTTTCTAAAAATACAAAGTCACCTTACTTTTTGAACATACCTCGAATATGTATTTTACTTACTTTTGCGTACTATAAAGAAACATGTGAAATTTGACAGTCACAGACAATCGTAAAACAGTTGCACACAACTTTTATAAATTTGACTAGGTTTTTGAACAAAATGTTTCAAAAAATACCAAATAAAAATTCACAAGTTGAACTTTTTATCGTATCTTGCACGAATATTATATGCAACAATCTTATAAAAAGCAAAAATGCAAACACTTTGTTCAAACTATTAACATTAACTATGTTCTAATCGTATGGATACGTTTTTCTCGATGAAACTTTATTTTCATTGCTTTTTATTTCCATCTACAGGTTGGGACAATTTCGGGGTAGTTTTCCAAAATCATCGGTTGAGCTTGCCAAAAACGGCAAAACACGTGTTTAAATATTTGTTGTGTAAATTGTAGAAACCGAGTTTTAAAACGATCGGATGAAAACCAAATGTTTCTCTCATATTACATTTGACCCCCATTTCTCCATTTGATGCGAAATTTTCGAAAATCGGAGGAACAACGAAAATAAACGAAGGATGCAAAACGAAATTTACTCCCTTATGACTATATAAGTTTTGGCTTTTTTTGGCCTTGGGGCGGAATTTCCCACAACCCCGACTTTTTAAATGATTTCACCATAAAAGGAAGCTGCTGTCCAGATATCCATTTTCTAGCATTAGCCGTTTCCGCTGTGTTGATTATGAATTAATGAATGAATGCTACTTTGTAATATTTTTGTAGTTTATAGAAAGTAAAACAAGATAAGGCACTACCTCAAAAAGTGGGCGGGACACGCCTATTTGTATATGTATATGAAGCCGTTGCCCACTAAAATTCACCAAATTAAATTTTAATCTAATATTGATTTAAATGAAGAATTTTTTTCATAAAAAAACAAAAAATTCCACGGTGGGTTTGTATGGGGATTACCCCAAAAAGTGGGCGGGCCATGCACATTTGTCTTTGTATGTTAAGCGACTGTCTATAAAAAGGCACCATATCGCATTTCAACATAATATTGACATTAATAAAGAAGTTTTTCTTACAAAAACACAAAAGTGAGCAGTATTTTTGTATGGGATCTACCCCAAAAAGTAGACGCGCCACGTTACCATATCAATTATTAAGTTGATATTGACTACAATAAAAAAGTTTTTCATACAAAAAGTCAAAAGTGGGCGGTGGGTTTGTATGGGGGTTACTGTATGTATGTGCAAAATTTCAACTGGATAGCATATAAATTGGTCCCCAAAAAATGCGCAACAACACACAGACAGACAGACAGACGGACATGACTAGATCGAATCGTCTCGTCGAGTGGATCAAGAATATATATACTTTATGGGGTATACGATGCCTCCTTTAATGCGTTACAAACTTTCAGACAAACTGATAATACCATTTCACGCTATGTGTGAACGGTATAAAAATATGGCATTAGTACTGTATAATATGATCAATTATTCTGATTTTATAACATTACACTAACATTAGTATTATAATTAAGACACAATGTTTGCAACGCATCGAAAGCATCGGAGATCTCAAATGGGACACTCCCTTAAGAATGTTTTTTATCCCCCACTAGTCCCAAACCAAGCATACTAAAAAATGGCAAAATGCGGTGCCGTAATTATCCTCTATTTGAATAGAACACTTTTACGAAAACTAATTTTTTTACAGGATTTCGATTCTTTTTAACACAAAAATTATCTTTAAGATAATTGGAGTATTTTTTCAAAACTTCACAGATCTGGTTTGGAAGAGATACATAGTTACATATACGGTTAGTTCGGGTATACTCGAATATTGTTGTCCTGATCCATATACTTGACGTGTCAACCATCCCCGGTGACTAGGGCGGCCAGCTTAATAGCTATATTTTGCCTTTCTATATACGTACCCCGACGGAAGTCAGAGAGAAGAGCGTCTCTACGAACGCTACCACAATCACGATATAAAAATCGTGCTGGCGATTACAACGCCAAAATTGGGAAGGAAGGGAACTGTCGGAAAATTTTCCAGCATACATAAGACGCAATAACGATCCAAACACACTTTATCAAATTGGTCATGTTGTGATCGACGGAAGGCACGCATCGTGTTGAACGTGCGAGTGCTACGAGGTCCCAACATCGACTCGGACCACTATGCATGGTCCATGCCGCATTCAACGAAAACTAGACGTCGGGAAGTTGCAATCACAACATACCGCCGAAGCCTTTTCATTCACACTATCCTAACTGCTCCGTTGGTCCTCTTCGACTTCTGGAGATGTAGATGAGCAGTGGAGATATATCTCCCACTCCATTGATGCAGCGGCCAAGGAGGTCATTGGGTACACCAGACCTGTGACGAACTCTTGGTATGACTAGGAGTCTCGTCAATCTACTGCAGAGAATGACGCCTTTTATCAAAAGATCAAGCGTCTGACCTAAAGTTTTAAGCCCGGAGTTTTTTCTGCAAGGACGATAATGGAAGTCTGGTTACAGATGCACAGGAATCACTGAAACTATGGAGAATCCACATCTCTAACATACTTAGGGGCGATGAAGAAAACCATACCGCCAATAGAAAAGCATTTCTAGAACCACCAATTGATGATGGCTCTCTTGTAGAGCCACCGGATTATAACGTCATTGACAATAATTAAAAAGATGAAGAATAACAAAACGGCAAGCTCTGATGAGCTGCTACCTGAGTTATTCAAGACCTACGGCGAAGAATTGGTAAGGCGTATACACCAGCTCTTATGCAAAATATGGTCCGATGAATGTATACCCAACGATTGTCTTATCCTCAAGAACTAGCTGGGAATAAGTCAGGAATCAGTCAATAGGATACAAAATTCTGTCCCGCGTACTGTGTAAACGGTTGGAGCCCTACACGAACGCACTGATAGGCCAGTATAGCACGATGACGCTATCACACACCCAAAGCGTTGTCAGAGTAGGAAAGAACCTCTCTAAACCCTTTGATACCAAGAGATGTTTCAGGCAGGGTGATGCAGGGTGTGCGACTTTTTCAATCTTTTAATGGAGTACGTCCTACGCCAATGCCCATACGATATTCCATTAGGAAGTGATGCTACTCGCATATGCTAATGATATAGACATCATCGGCACCAACGAACGGCGAGTAATCGTGGCGATCTTGGAGTTTGCTAAATAGTCACGTATCATAGGCCTAGCGATGAACGGGGACAAGTCGAAATACTTGGTGTCCACTTGCAGACCATCGGTGTGTCTTGGACGGTCTGTGAGTATGGAGTATTTCAACTTCAATGTGATAGAACCTGGGAACAGAGATGACCAGCAACTACATCGTCACTCTGGCTCATCAAGCAAATTAGAAGTAAAGCCCTCTCTCGTAGTATGAAGATAAAAATAATAATAAATAATAAATAATAAAAATAAATAAGAAGTAAGAATCTGATAGCCCCATTCCTCTTGTATGGTGCAGAAGCATAGAGCCTGACATAATTGGATACAGCGTATACAAAAGAAAAATTCTTTGTAGGATTTTTGGTCCGCTTAGAGTTGGTGTCGAGTTTAGGACCCGTATGAACCACGAGCTGTATGAGGTGTATGATGAGATATAGTCCAGCGCATTAAATTTCAGCGCCTGCACTGGACTGGTCACCTCATCCGGATGAACTCCGAAGCTCCAGCATTAAAGGTATGACGGAAACATAAACTCGATTGGTGGAGGGCGTCAGAGAGGACGTACGAGCTTAAGATGGCAACATCAGGTTTATAATGACACGCACGCACTAACCTACTCAGAATGGTGCGCTTTCTTACATGCGGCCTTGGCCGATAGACGGTTGTAGACCCACCTAAGTAGGGTGTGCCCAAATCTACCCGAGACCAGAATCCTTAGTTCATCAGCATATCCAATGATGTTGTACCAATGTGAACTAAGCTCGATTAGGAGGTCGCCTATCATAAGGGGCCAAAGAATGGCGGGAGGATTTCTCCTTGTGACCACCCCTTGGTCGACGTAATGCTAACAGGATGCCAAGAGAAGTTATGCCACGGTGATTTCCCATAGCTTTAACCCAGGCATTGGTGAGATTATTTATGCCCCTTTGTACAAGTGCTCGAGTGATAGAGCCGTAGCCAATGCGATCAAAAGCACCCTTAATATTAAGAAAAACACCCGACAGTATATCTTTTGTGTGAAAGGTCCTTTCGATATTACCGACCAGGTTGTGAAGTGCACCAAACGTTGATTTACCCTTTATACAGGCGAGTTGGTTTTTATGAAGGGGGATGGGTCAAATTATTGATTGATTGCCTACTGTGGCAGTCAATAAGACGTTGAATTGGCTTGAGAATGAAGGAAGTAAAACTGATAGGTATGTAAGATTTTGCCAGTTCCATTGGTCTGTTACCCTGCTTAGGAATGAAAAGTTGAAAGTTGAAATTAAGTTTCATGAGTTTTATCAGAGAGTCTGATCAAGACATCTAAACAGTTCGGAAGCAAGGTCGAAAAATTTTATACTGAAAAATATGAAAATGTCGTAATAACTTGAAAACTGGTCTATAGAGCACGATTTTACTCGAAAAATAGCCGTCATATAATTGAAATATACGCGACCACTTTTGGATTCCTTCTAAACTAGAAACTCTTTAATATTTAAATATTTTCTTTCTTCTTGATCTAGGTTATTCCAACGTGTGTATATTTAATGTCGCGCATCGCTGTGCACATGGAGATCGAGGGAACGGCGCAATGTCCCACTCAAGTAATGCTGGCAGCTGCCTTGGGCTGTGAGGAACTGGGCATTGCCAACAAACTTCTGGCACAGAGTATATTCGGATTATGGATGACCAGTGCGCTTCTAGAGGTTCAACTCAAGTCGCATCACTGCCCATATATTGTGCGCGTTGCGTGGTCTAATCTACTCGAGAAATTTAGTCATGGAAATCCCATTGAAAAAAAATTTGATGAACCAATGATAATGTTAAAACGGAATATTTTTTTCTCAAAACGTGACGAGGAAAAAATTAAGTAATATTTTTAAAACTTGTTTGGTTGCAATAAACCAAATGTGCATTTCAATTTTTAGGGATCACCGCATACTTGAACTTTTATACGAAGAAGCAAAACACAATGTCCTGGTAGGGCGATACATTATGGAGCCGGTTCACTCACTTATGCTTGGAGGAATACAAGCTCGGATCGAATTAGGTCCCTATAATTCACATACCCATTCTATAGGTTTTTTTAGGTAACTGTTGTTGAAAATACATTTTAATCTTTCTGATTGTAAACCACATAAAATTTATTTTTTTAGAGAAAATCAGTCGAGATTTCTACCGTCACATGTCGCTAAAAGTTCGAGCTGGTCTTGGCTGCCTGTTAGTCGAAAAAATTCTGCGGAAGTAAAGCTGTTGGAACAATTCAAACGTGTACCACAAACTGCTACAACTAGAAAGCTTATGAGAAAATATCTGGAGTTTTGCTGGGCGCTTCCCTTTTATGGGTATGTTAAAAGATATTTATTTGGTTTTACCAGTGATTAAATATTATTCACAACTGTAACGAAATTAGACCAATTGGTAACTATTAAAGATATAAATTTTTGATAAACTTTCATTTAACTTAATGTTTCAAGGCAAAGTTTTCTAGTTTTTCAGTATCTCATAGTTTTTATCTCAGTACTTTGAGAGGCCTCTACTTCTAATAAATAAAATTTATTTTAAATTTCGAAAATATACAAAATTTCCGAATTTGGGCAAAAAACTTTCAAATTAAAGCTTTATATTCATATACTATATGGTACCCGGCGCGTTTCTCCCTCTCCTTCCCTCTGATACTCCACCCCCTGACCCACCTTCCTCATGCCCCCTTACCCTACCATTCATTGCCCTACTCATCTTCCTCAGCCCCCTTTCACCCCTTAGCCCACCACCCTTTACCCTGCACCTATTTCCATACCTTACCTCACTTTACCACCCCTTCTCCCTGCCCCCATTCGATCCCATTAAAATGTATACAACAATTCATCCCTCTATCCTAAAGAATTGAAACTTTAGTAAATTTTTTGGAGTCGCCGGTGCATCCTTCAAGGCGATACAATTATTGTGTTTGCATTGGAATATTATCCACACTATGTGTGAAAAGTATAAAAACCTGTTGGGAGTTACTTACTAAATTTAATCAAATTCAATCTCACATTTTTGACACAATAGAAGTGTTTTAAAAAATTTTGTCTGGATTTACCGTCCGCCTAATGGAGGGGACTTGATTTAATTTTTTTTAAATTAATTTATTAATTTAAGAGATCCAATTTCTTTGTGAATAGTACGATTTTATATTTGATTAAAGTTTTTTAAGTTAACAAACGAAAAGTTTTTTTCATGATTGGTACATACATATATGTATACGCAAATTTTACATAGTACATAAAAATAACGCAAAATAAAAAGACAACAATTCTTAGCCTCTTGTCAACACATTTCAAAAAAGAGGAACAACATCTACAGTATGAATTACTTAGTTTAAACGTTGTATATACATAATTCCTGGTTAAAAAATATCTAAAATGGTTGATTGACGTAAACTGTTTTGTTTCTCTTCAAAGAGTATATTTTGCATATGGCTTACTAAATGTTCGAACGCAAAGTTTTAAAAAATTCTTTAAGTTTGCAATTGATATTAACGCGGTTTTATTTGAGTGGACCACATTTTTATATATAGATTAAGTATCCGTGTCACTGTTTTCGTCAATTACGTCTACTGAATCGCTACTTGTACAATCAGACTCCCCAAATCAGTTGGCCATTTGCAAAATTGAAGACAGCGTTGCTAAGGGTAACTCATCTTCAGGCTCGAATTACAATAAACCGTCTCGATTTTTGTTGAATCCAGCTTTTTTAAAATAATTTTTTATTGTTTCCGGCTGCACCTTAATTGGTTTATTAATTGGTTAATTGGTTTATTTGGCGAATCTGTCTCAATACTTGCCAAGATATGTTTCACAAGCAGACTTCGATCGTAAATTTTAAAATTTTGAATAATACCTTGATCTAACGGCTGACAAGCTGATGTCGAGTTGGTTTAATATTTTTCAATCACGAGGGTGCGATGATAAGTCTATGTATATCTTAAAAATTTGTTGCCCAACCAATTCCAGACGGACGAACATGTCTAAGTCGACTCGTCTCGTAGAGCTGATCAAGAATATATATATATATATATATATATATATATATATATATATATATATATATATATATATATATATATATATATATATATATATATATATATATATATATATATATATATATATATATATATATATATATATATATATATATATATTCTCTCTCTCTCTCTCTCTCTCTCTCTCTCTCTCTCTCTCTCTCTCTCTCTCTCTCTCTCTCTCTCTCTCTCTCTCATATATATATATATATATATATATATATATATATATATATATATATATATATATATATATATTCTTGATCAGCTCTACGAGACGAGTCGACTTAGACATGTAGACTTATTTTTATTCCAGTTTAAGAGAGTATCAAAATTGACATGCTCCGCCCAGTTTTTAGGCTAGCCACCATAAAAACTAGAATCCCACTTCCGACTTTTTGTATGAACATTTTTTTTATTGCTGCCAATATCACTTTAAAAATTGACATGATACCTTCTTATGAAGGGACTCTCCACACATACATCGATGGGTGTGATCCCTCCACTTTTTGAGGTACCCCATACAATCCACACACACAAACAAAAAAAAAATAAAATAATTATATTATATTAAAATGTAATTTTTATTTTACGTATGTTACAATACGTGCAAATAAAATTATATCTAAAAAAGAAAAAAAAAATGAAAATCAAATTTATATCAAATTTATGATTCACATACCATTAGTATAGGTATGTGAATCAGCCATCCATAAAAGCCACCATGTCGAATGTCAAGCTGTTATTAACGTAACTAAAGAAGTTTCTCATTCAAAAGCACAAAAGTGAAAGGGTTTACATTATTATATATATGTGAAGTGTAGTGGTTACTCGATGTGGTATAGGTTATACCAGCTAATAAATGACAGTTGCCGATATATTTTATGATTCTGAACTTGGTAGCGTGCACCTCTAGCTATGCTCTTGATTGCTCGACGGATTTTTTAGGTTATTCCTCGTTCAAAAGTACAATAATTTTAGGTGCACTAAACAGAATTACTACAAAACAAATATAAAAAAAAACTAAATAAAAGAAAATCTAATAATACTCAACAACAAAAGCCTAAAAGATCAATTGCGACCAATTGAAAATTAACTAAGGTGGCTAACTTGGATCAGAGGTGTTATTTGTCCATAATGAACGAGGTGGCGTCAAATTGTTGTGGTTCGTTCTTCCCGTACCTACATCGACATTTCCTTCGAATTGTCCACATGGTGCATCTAAATAATTCCTAGGGATCGAAGCTGTTGGTTGTCCCTATTCTTTACCCTCCCGACCTGGCAACTCATAATGTTAAATGTTTGAGGAATTGACCCTAATTAAAATGCAGGAACGATTTTATGTTAGGTAGATCCCCGACATGTTGCGTTGAAGACGGATTATGCAAAAGCTTAGAAATTCATTTTAGTTATTTAATATACATATCCATATATTATTTATTCATGGCAAAGCAAAATTATATAACAAAAAAAAATTCCAAATTTAAGTAAAGGTTCGCGAGGTAGCAATTATTAAATCAATTATTCAATAATGTCACTATTAACGATTCTAAGTATTCATAATAAAATAACCTACAGTTTCAAAATTTAAATATATTGATGAAAGATGCATAGATGTGGGGTGGCTGTATTTAACTTAAATTATTATGATCAGTTACGTTCTAAGAGGAATTTGCTACTTGCGATGATTTCGATAAATGTTACGTTAAGATAGAAGTTAAGTTAAATTACCAGCAGTTTTTAGAAAAAGTTCCATCAATATTAATTGGTTATAGGCCGCAGGATATTTATAACGCTGATGTGACATGCATCTTTTTCAGAGCTCTGCCAAACAAAGCTTTAGCGCTTAGGTGGAAAACATTCCAAAGAGAGACGCACAGTCCTATTTTGTGTGAATTTTTCCGGACAGAAAGAAAAGCCACTCGTTATTGGGAAATCTGCACGTCCTAGAGCTTTTGTCTTACTGAATATCACGAATTTACCAGTAAATTGGCAGTCAAACAAAAGGCATGGATGACACGCGATTTGACGACTCAGTGGCTAATAGAATTTGAGAGAAAAATAGGAATGCAGAATAGAAAAATTCTTCTCTTCGTAGACAACGCATCATCGCACCCTCCTGAGTTATGATTGAAAAATATTAAACCAACACGACATCAGCTTGTCAGCCGTTATATCAATGTGTTATTCAAAATTTTAAAATTTACGATCGAAGTCTGCTTGTGAAACATATCTTGGCAAGTATTGAGACAGATTCGCCAAATAAACCAATTAACGTCTTGGATGCTATACATTTTCGACAAAAATCGAGACGGTTTATTGTAATTCGAGCCTGAAGATGAGTTACCCTTAGCAACGCTGTCTTCAATTTTGCAAATGGCCAACTCATTTGGGGAGTCTTTGATTGTACAAGTAGCGATTCAGTAGACGTAATTGACGAAAACAGTGACACGGATACTTAATCTATATATAAAAATGCGGTCCACTCAAATAAAACCGCGTTAATATCAATTGCAAACTTTAAGAATTTTTTAAAACATTGCGTTCGAACATTTAGTAAGCCATATGCAAAATATACTCTTTGAAGAGAAACAAAACTCTTTTATGTATAAAATATTACGCTCGGTCGTATGCCGCCAGCATTTGCAGACAATGAAGAATGACATAAGGCCCATTGTGTGTATTATCATAATTTGTGAATGATGTCATTTATGATATGTATGTTTTCATTGATAACTTTGGTGTTTTCTTTGTCTTTTTCCTCCTTCCTTTTGAGGACTTTCCTGCCGCCTTCTCTGATGGCCCAACGCCCTGATGGAGCCATAAGCCATGGTTTTCCACTTAAGCGGACCCATTGCAATTGGCCTTTTATTTCTATTGTGTGTAATAAGTGTTAATTTATGAGGTAATATAGTTTTTTAGGATTTTCATTATTGAGTTTTTTATGTAATTAACAATTTGAAATCACTTTGCTTGCGAAAATAAACCACGCGGTTGAAAGGTGTTGCCAGGTCTGAACACAAAATTTTTTCTTAACAAAATTATATGCATCATAAATGCACTTGCTCAATGGTAAAACTGATACATACGTGTAAATTCATGTGGCGACTTACACATCAAATTTGTAGTGGTAAATATACAAATTGCGTGTAAACACTGAATACTCGTTGTGCACATGGTGGAATTATATTATTCTACCATGGATATACTTGTATGTACATATTATTGTGAAATTCTTTTTTAGCATACTTTGGAGGACAGTATATGAGCACGTATGCGAAAGATACGGCAACTCAAAAATGAAAAACTACCAACAGTTCGGCAAAAATAGTATATTTATGTATATTTGTATGTTGTTTTGAATTATTTGTTCAGTGGCCACTCTTTACACAATAAGTGTATTACTGCACAATAAAACTAGAAAAAAAACCACAACAAAGTCTGAAACTAGCGATCGTAATTGGCTGGACCCAAATATGGTGTCTCACCATTTGTTCCATTTGGACAATGTTACAGATGTTACCACTTTAATCACTACGCCGAACACTGAATGCAGAGAATGGCAGTCTATAAAGTTTGCTTCGCGGTGCACGAACCTGATAAAGACTGTGCAATGCACCAAAATGTACAAATTGCAAGAGTAATCAAGAACCTACGGCTAAAGACTGTCCATCTAGAGTAAAAGCACTTTATTTTTTTCATTTTTTCCCTTTCAATAGTATACTGTCACAAACAATACTGATTCCGATGCGACTTGTTCTTAACGTCTTCTGCTTTTGTTCTTAACAGTCTCAAATAAACTTAGTTTAACAAAAGTAAAAACATACTATTGACACTATGGGACGACCATTTGGACCAACTGGCAAATGTATAATATAGAAATTTATAGCTATGTAGTATATCCTTTTGTTGGAAAGGATGTGAGAAGGAGTAAGTACGAATGTAATTTTTTTCTACAATATTGCGTCTAAAATATTAAAAACCAGGTAAAACCATCGGACGATCACAAAGTCATTTGCTCTCTGCCCTTCTCTCAGCTCTCTCAAAAATACAACAAAAACTCATAGTGAGCGACAGCATAGGAATAAGTTACAGACAAAAATATATTGTGGAAATAAAGAATTTAATTTGTACATTTTCTTATTAGTATTTGGATCTGTATTTGTATGCACTTTGACATTTAACCCATGGTAAAATAATAAACTGTAGTGTATTCCGTATAGCTTCTGCAGAATTGAGAAAAAATAGTATCTATATCTGTCGAGCTCTAACGGGCGATTCAAATTATAAAGCATGTCGGTCGAGCAGCTAGGGGCGCATTTCCCGACATGTTACCGAGCATCAGTTGAGTGTGCTTTTGATAGTGATTTCACATAGATACTCATCTATATATGGTATTTTTCCATATTTTTGTCCAGCTGGTTTTCGTTTTACTTTTTGATGAAACTATATTTCAACCCCTCGCACCTGTATAATCTTTGGTAATTCCATTTTATGATCTGTTCTTAAAAAATGAAGAAGCAAAGATATGCTCATATTATACGTGTGTCATACGGTTATAAGTTAAAGTATGAGCAGAGACGACAACCGAAGATGATGCGGCACATTTAAAGGTTCACGCGAAACTACTTGTTGTATGTTCACAGCTAGCATTAGCAAACAGTTATGACGTTTTTGATACATTTATGAAGTCTAAACACGTATTAAATATAATATAATATTATATATGTATATAATATTATAATAATATAAATTATTAAATATAATATAATGCAATATTACAAATCTTTTACAACCGATACTATACAGTACACAATATTTACCTACCCAGATTAGGCTTTGCATTTTAGATTTTTTTTTTTTTGCGGTACTTTTTCGTTATTATAAGTTATAAATTATAATTTGTGATTTTATCTTTTCGATTGTAGTGCTGCATTTTTTCACGGGCAAGTAGAGCAACCGGTGCGCGGCCTTATGAGTTTAGTCAATCACAAAGATATAGAGGTCTTAATCGCAGTAAATGAAAAGGGAGTTTTCATTATCGATCCTCTTAAATGCGTACGTATCACGTTATCTCTACCTATTCAAGCATTGTTAGAAAATTTTATTTCCATTTTATTTAGACTCTCTTGCTGGGACTTCGATACGAGGACTTGTCTTGGGATTTTGCAAAACCAAGTACTAATGATGATCCCGATTGTCAAACATGCATTTTTCTACAAGTAAGTACGGATCGTATTAATTTATATTAAAATTAATAAACATCGATTTCCTTTGATAGTTTGATGCTCTTGAAAATGGAATTCAAATTTCAAAACTTATGCAAATCTTCTCACGGCAGGCAGCTATGATCGATGCCTTAATACAACATTTCACCGAGCAAATGAAACGGAGAAAACAAGATGGGAACGCTGCGGAACATGATGGTAATTAACTATTTCGTATGAATAAAATATGTATATTTAATTTGTGTGTTGAATGTTTGATAACCGTTGAAAATGTACATATGTATATGTTTAAAAAAATAGTTAACTGATTTTCCTCACTTCCGCTACATTTTCACTTTCCTGAGTTTTCAAGTGAATTAATCAGCTGATTAGTTTAGTTGAAGTTCAAATATTTCTGAGTCTTCTCATTTGTTCCATCAAAAATATCACTTCATATGAGTATAGGATCACCAGCACTCAGCATACAACTTTGTCGTTAATACATAGCTTTTCCGTCGCACGACTTTTACGGTCACTGTTTAATTATTTTTTAATGCGATACTTGCAATTTTTGTCGTTTTTTCATCACCTCGGTACATCGGTACAGCGGAAGTACGATGCAGGCATATATTGAGTTCAGGGTGGTGAGATCGGAGTATCGAAAGCTAAAGACGGGTGTACCACAGGGTGGAGTTCTCTCACCTTTTCAATCTGTATAAAATTGGTGACCTATTTGGATGATTGTACCATTTTATCCTTGGGCGTGACCGTCGATGACATTTTTGAGCGAATTAATATCTATTTAGAGAATTTGTTAAATTTTTCAATGCTCGCAACCTCAAGCTCTCAACCCACAAGTCGCCCGCTTCCATCTTTACCTCCTCTACTAAGGTGGTTAGTATATAACTAGATGTCTCTGTTGGGGCTTCAGTATTCCAACAGATCAGTACCCTACGATACCTGGTACAACTTTCAATCAGCCAAATAGATTCTCGGCTAACGCGACAAAGACGAATAATCGGCTAAAGAAACAAAGATAAAGATAATCATTACCACCTATAAATCTATTGAACGATAATTCATAATTTATACTGCTCCTATCTGGGCCCCTTCCTCAGTTAGACTCAATGACAATGGCTGCAAAGACATTGATCTGAGAACTGCTACCGGTTATTTTTAAATGACTCATGATGAACACCTGCATGAAGAAGTGTTGATACTTTCCGTTCACCAACATAAAGAATTGCTTTTGTTGCGGAATAAATGGACTGTCTGTTTGTTTTAGGTTTTTTCTTTATTGAATATTTAACACGCATGAACCTTTCTCTATGGCGATCGTTTATATACTGACCAACCCTTATTATTGTTACAAAGTTTAATGCGTAGTACGCATGCAGAAGTTTGTGTGTATGCTTATGCGTACTCTATGCTTATGCGTACTGTATGATAGGAGTAAAAAGGAAACAATGATACAATGTTGATCAATAGAATTAATTAAGAGTAAATAAGAGCAGGATAATGATTCGTACAATGTTTGATTGTGTGCAGACAGTATAGAGAGCATTGAGAATATATGTACATTTCAAAAGAGAGAAGCGAATATTTATCTATACATCTATACAGATAAATAAAATTGGAGTGTCTGTTTGTATTATTAAAATAACCGATTTTTACTAAATGCATATGGATGTATACACGGTACATATTAGGGTTGTCGAATATTTTTGAAATATCGTATCTACGATATTTTCTGTTTTGAAAAAATATCAAAATGATATTTTATATACCGCTTTCTTTTTTTTGTTGTGTTTATTATTGTCAGGAAGGTTCATATGAAAGAAAAAATTAAGAAAGTTGAGCGGAACCTTAGAAAATTTCGAACATTTGCGTCGTAAAAACTATTGTGAATTAAAAGTGCTATTATGTTTTAATCGAAGATTATTATTGTCAGATTTACAATATCCCTCCATATAATTATCAGATTATCATTTATGACGATTAGGACATCAAGTTGAACCGCCTGTATATATATCTGACGCGCTCGAGTATTTCAAAGTCACATTTTTTATTACATTTTCAAAAATCGGTCATGATATTTGGCCACGTCCAAATCGTCAGCCATTTGAATAGGACACTATTTTGATTTCACTCAACATACCTTATAAATATCTGGCACGATCGAATAACTTTTTTTTCTACCATTTTTTAAGGCGACGATACACTAGTTAATCGTCAGATTAATATCTCTCGGTTATCAGAAAGACAAATCGCGTATACACTATGAATGTCTGACGCGCTCTAGTATTGCCATGTGACTGTTTTTTTTTACATTTTTGTAAATTTGTACAGGGTCTTCTCCCCACTAAAATGGAAAACTTAACATAAACTTTTTTTCGTTTTAGAACCTAATCTTCACAATCCAATGGGTCCCCATGACGCTTTAGTAACTGCAAATTTAGCATCCCGGGCTCCCCTACTATAACAATATATTTCAATTGATTAGATTTTTGTTTGTATTATATATATTAAATATGAATATATTAAGCAAACATAAAAATATAATTTCATGAGATACGAATTTAGTATGTATTATACATATTAAATATGAAAAAAATATTTAATTCCAATATTTGGCTTTAACAGACTTTAAAAATACACGTTGCGTTATGTACAAATCCGTCATACGGCTACGGAAGTCACAAATGACGCATTTTATAGCGGAAGCAAGTCGCTCCGAGGGCACTGTGCTACCCGGGGTAATAAGATACCTTAAGGCGAGTTTAGATAGTCCCGGCATGGACTCTTTATGCGAAGTCCAGAACATTAAGGGATTACTTTCCCATGACGTTTGCGGCAAGCTGAGGTATAATTTCAGCTCACTATTTTCCGACTCGTGCATTGACAGGTCTTTTAAAATCGACCTATTATAGGCTTCAATAAATTTATCACATGGGTCATCTGAAATCTGTAAAAATTTAAATGAAATTAATTAGTATTTCTTTTTTCTTTATTTCTGGGAAGAATCAAAATATTACAATATTTAACTGATTACTGTGAGTTGTTATTAAAGTTAATACATAATTACAAACTTTTAATTTTTGGCATACCGGTTTTTCTTGGGTAAATGTAACCAATTCTTTTAAAATATCATTGGTCGCCTCTTGTACCCCGATTGGCGAGATGTACATTTTTTTAAACCTTGGATCAAGAAATGACGATTTAACTAATATTTTATTTGATTCAAGTGGCTTGAACCTTTTCTCCAATAGTTTACGAAGCGACTCTTTAGTAAGGATGCCCTCGTCAGATTCTACTTTTACAATCTGTATTTTTTTTAATAATAGTGAAATTAACTTGATCACCATGCTGACAGGGACATAATATTCACCGCTTATTTTCTCAGTCGCATCTTTAAATGGACTCAAAAGGCTGCAAAAATCACGGCAAATGTTTAGTACTTTAGCCGATGGCATTTCTGGTAATCCATTAACATATTCGGCTCTGTTTATAAGAATGATTTCCACTTTATTTGCAAGACCTAAAAAGGACGTCAGCATATCAAGGCACGAGTTCCATCGCGTGTCAACGTTTTGCTGCAAGGTCTTAATACAACCTTCCGGAATTCCCTCATCGGCCTGGGCTTTTCGCAGCTGGTCCATTAATGCAGGGCTGTGCTTGAAATGCATCACAATTGTTTTCACTCTGTCCAAAATGAAAAACGCGGACTCTTAAATCACACACATGCACATACCGAAAAAAGACGCCACTTTAAATGCTACTTAGTACATAGCTTTTTTTGACTGCACTTCATGAAAATATCATAGTGCTTGTTTTTCAGGTGCGACGCCAAATTGGTTGAGTTACCGCTTGTTTCAATAACTTTCCCGCACAAATTACACTTTGCTGTGCCATTTTTTATATAGCTGTAGTTTGTTTTTATCAAATTTAAATCCATTTTGCTCTTTGCTGCATTTAAATGCGATTTGTGCTCGCTACACAAATTACAGAGTGACCAACGCACAAATATCATAAAATATCCCAAAAAAATATCGCATATTCGATATTTGGGCAAAAAAATATCACGATATAAATATATCAGTTTTTATAAAAAATATCGATATATAGATATTTTGATATATTATCAACAACCCTAGTACATATACCAAAATAAACTTTTTTACAATTTTTGTCTGTCTGTCTGTTTGTTCCGGCTAATCTCCGGCTACTGACCAACCCTTATTATTGTTACAAAGTTTAATGCGTAGTACGCATGCAGAAGTTTGTGTGTATGCTTATGCGTACTCTATGCTTATGCGTACTGTATGATAGGAGTAAAAAGGAAACAATGATACAATGTTGATCAATAGAATTAATTAAGAGTAAATAAGAGCAGGATAATGATTCGTACAATGTTTGATTGTGTGCAGACAGTATAGAGAGCATTGAGAATATATGTACATTTCAAAAGAGAGAAGCGAATATTTATCTATACATCTATACAGATAAATAAAATTGGAGTGTCTGTTTGTATTATTAAAATAACCGATTTTTACTAAATGCATATGGATGTATACACGGTACATATTAGGGTTGTCGAATATTTTTGAAATATCGTATCTACGATATTTTCTGTTTTGAAAAAATATCAAAATGATATTTTATATACCGCTTTCTTTTTTTTGTTGTGTTTATTATTGTCAGGAAGGTTCATATGAAAGAAAAAATTAAGAAAGTTAAGCGGAACCTTAGAAAATTTCGAACATTTGCGTCGTAAAAACTATTGTGAATTAAAAGTGCTATTATGTTTTAATCGAAGATTATTATTGTCAGATTTACAATATCCCTCCATATAATTATCAGATTATCATTTATGACGATTAGGACATCAAGTTGAACCGCCTGTATATATATCTGACGCGCTCGAGTATTTCAAAGTCACATTTTTTATTACATTTTCAAAAATCGGTCATGATATTTGGCCACGTCCAAATCGTCAGCCATTTGAATAGGACACTATTTTGATTTCACTCAACATACCTTATAAATATCTGGCACGATCGAATAACTTTTTTTTCTACCATTTTTTAAGGCGACGATACACTAGTTAATCGTCAGATTAATATCTCTCGGTTATCAGAAAGACAAATCGCGTATACACTATGAATGTCTGACGCGCTCTAGTATTGCCATGTGACTGTTTTTTTTTACATTTTTGTAAATTTGTACACGGTCTTCTCCCCACTAAAATGGAAAACTTAACATAAACTTTTTTTCGTTTTAGAACCTAATCTTCACAATCCAATGGGTCCCCATGACGCTTTAGTAACTGCAAATTTAGCATCCCGGGCTCCCCTACTATAACAATATATTTCAATTGATTAGATTTTTGTTTGTATTATATATATTAAATATGAATATATTAAGCAAACATAAAAATATAATTTCATGAGATACGAATTTAGTATGTATTATACATATTAAATATGAAAAAAATATTTAATTCCAATATTTGGCTTTAACAGACTTTAAAAATACACGTTGCGTTATGTACAAATCCGTCATACGGCTACGGAAGTCACAAATGACGCATTTTATAGCGGAAGCAAGTCGCTCCGAGGGCACTGTGCTACCCGGGGTAATAAGATACCTTAAGGCGAGTTTAGATAGTCCCGGCATGGACTCTTTATGCGAAGTCCAGAACATTAAGGGATTACTTTCCCATGACGTTTGCGGCAAGCTGAGGTATAATTTCAGCTCACTATTTTCCGACTCGTGCATTGACAGGTCTTTTAAAATCGACCTATTATAGGCTTCACATAAATTTATCTACATGGTCGTCATCTGAAATCTGTAAAAATTTAAATGAAATTAATTAGTATTTCTTTTTTTCTTTATTTCTGGGAAGAATCAAAATATTACAATATTTAACTGATTACTGTGAGTTGTTATTAAAGTTAATACATAATTACAAACTTTTAATTTTTGGCATACCGGTTTTTCTTGGGTAAATGTAACCAATTCTTTTAAAATATCATTGGTCGCCTCTTGTACCCCGATTGGCGAGATGTACATTTTTTTAAACCTTGGATCAAGAAATGACGATTTAACTAATATTTTATTTGATTCAAGTGGCTTGAACCTTTTCTCCAATAGTTTACGAAGCGACTCTTTAGTAAGGATGCCCTCGTCAGATTCTACTTTTACAATCTGTATTTTTTTTAATAATAGTGAAATTAACTTGATCACCATGCTGACAGGGACATAATATTCACCGCTTATTTTCTCAGTCGCATCTTTAAATGGACTCAAAAGGCTGCAAAAATCACGGCAAATGTTTAGTACTTTAGCCGATGGCATTTCTGGTAATCCATTAACATATTCGGCTCTGTTTATAAGAATGATTTCCACTTTATTTGCAAGACCTAAAAAGGACGTCAGCATATCAAGGCACGAGTTCCATCGCGTGTCAACGTTTTGCTGCAAGGTCTTAATACAACCTTCCGGAATTCCCTCATCGGCCTGGGCTTTTCGCAGCTGGTCCATTAATGCAGGGCTGTGCTTGAAATGCATCACAATTGTTTTCACTTTGTCCAAAATGAAAAACGCGGACTCTTAAATCACACACATGCACATACCGAAAAAAGACGCCACTTTAAATGCTACTTAGTACATAGCTTTTTTTGACTGCACTTCATGAAAATATCATAGTGCTTGTTTTTCAGGTGCGACGCCAAATTGGTTGAGTTACCGCTTGTTTCAATAACTTTCCCGCACAAATTACACTTTGCTGTGCCATTTTTTATATAGCTGTAGTTTGTTTTTATCAAATTTAAATCCATTTTGCTCTTTGCTGCATTTAAATGCGATTTGTGCTCGCTACACAAATTACAGAGTGACCAACGCACAAATATCATAAAATATCCCAAAAAAATATCGCATATTCGATATTTGGGCAAAAAAATATCACGATATAAATATATCAGTTTTTATAAAAAATATCGATATATAGATATTTTGATATATTATCAACAACCCTAGTACATATACCAAAATAAACTTTTTTACAATTTTTGTCTGTCTGTCTGTTTGTTCCGGCTAATCTCCGGCTACTGACCAACCCTTATTATTGTTACAAAGTTTAATGCGTAGTACGCATGCAGAAGTTTGTGTGTATGCTTATGCGTACTCTATGCTTATGCGTACTGTATGATAGGAGTAAAAAGGAAACAATGATACAATGTTGATCAATAGAATTAATTAAGAGTAAATAAGAGCAGGATAATGATTCGTACAATGTTTGATTGTGTGCAGACAGTATAGAGAGCATTGAGAATATATGTACATTTCAAAAGAGAGAAGCGAATATTTATCTATACATCTATACAGATAAATAAAATTGGAGTGTCTGTTTGTATTATTAAAATAACCGATTTTTACTAAATGCATATGGATGTATACACGGTACATATTAGGGTTGTCGAATATTTTTGAAATATCGTATCTACGATATTTTCTGTTTTGAAAAAATATCAAAATGATATTTTATATACCGCTTTCTTTTTTTTGTTGTGTTTATTATTGTCAGGAAGGTTCATATGAAAGAAAAAATTAAGAAAGTTAAGCGGAACCTTAGAAAATTTCGAACATTTGCGTCGTAAAAACTATTGTGAATTAAAAGTGCTATTATGTTTTAATCGAAGATTATTATTGTCAGATTTACAATATCCCTCCATATAATTATCAGATTATCATTTATGACGATTAGGACATCAAGTTGAACCGCCTGTATATATATCTGACGCGCTCGAGTATTTCAAAGTCACATTTTTTATTACATTTTCAAAAATCGGTCATGATATTTGGCCACGTCCAAATCGTCAGCCATTTGAATAGGACACTATTTTGATTTCACTCAACATACCTTATAAATATCTGGCACGATCGAATAACTTTTTTTTCTACCATTTTTTAAGGCGACGATACACTAGTTAATCGTCAGATTAATATCTCTCGGTTATCAGAAAGACAAATCGCGTATACACTATGAATGTCTGACGCGCTCTAGTATTGCCATGTGACTGTTTTTTTTTACATTTTTGTAAATTTGTACACGGTCTTCTCCCCACTAAAATGGAAAACTTAACATAAACTTTTTTTCGTTTTAGAACCTAATCTTCACAATCCAATGGGTCCCCATGACGCTTTAGTAACTGCAAATTTAGCATCCCGGGCTCCCCTACTATAACAATATATTTCAATTGATTAGATTTTTGTTTGTATTATATATATTAAATATGAATATATTAAGCAAACATAAAAATATAATTTCATGAGATACGAATTTAGTATGTATTATACATATTAAATATGAAAAAAATATTTAATTCCAATATTTGGCTTTAACAGACTTTAAAAATACACGTTGC
The DNA here is from genome assembly GCA_035044765.1 of Leucophenga montana. Lineage (NCBI taxonomy): Eukaryota > Metazoa > Arthropoda > Insecta > Diptera > Drosophilidae > Leucophenga > Leucophenga montana. Next base: position 41,133 of record JAWNNQ010001355.1, on the reverse strand, counting down.
GTTATGTACAAATCCGTCATACGGCTACGGAAGTCACAAATGACGCATTTTATAGCGGAAGCAAGTCGCTCCGAGGGCACTGTGCTACCCGGGGTAATAAGATACCTTAAGGCGAGTTTAGATAGTCCCGGCATGGACTCTTTATGCGAAGTCCAGAACATTAAGGGATTACTTTCCCATGACGTTTGCGGCAAGCTGAGGTATAATTTCAGCTCACTATTTTCCGACTCGTGCATTGACAGGTCTTTTAAAATCGACCTATTATAGGCTTCAATAAATTTATCACATGGGTCATCTGAAATCTGTAAAAATTTAAATGAAATTAATTAGTATTTCTTTTTTCTTTATTTCTGGGAAGAATCAAAATATTACAATATTTAACTGATTACTGTGAGTTGTTATTAAAGTTAATACATAATTACAAACTTTTAATTTTTGGCATACCGGTTTTTCTTGGGTAAATGTAACCAATTCTTTTAAAATATCATTGGTCGCCTCTTGTACCCCGATTGGCGAGATGTACATTTTTTTAAACCTTGGATCAAGAAATGACGATTTAACTAATATTTTATTTGATTCAAGTGGCTTGAACCTTTTCTCCAATAGTTTACGAAGCGACTCTTTAGTAAGGATGCCCTCGTCAGATTCTACTTTTACAATCTGTATTTTTTTTAATAATAGTGAAATTAACTTGATCACCATGCTGACAGGGACATAATATTCACCGCTTATTTTCTCAGTCGCATCTTTAAATGGACTCAAAAGGCTGCAAAAATCACGGCAAATGTTTAGTACTTTAGCCGATGGCATTTCTGGTAATCCATTAACATATTCGGCTCTGTTTATAAGAATGATTTCCACTTTATTTGCAAGACCTAAAAAGGACGTCAGCATATCAAGGCACGAGTTCCATCGCGTGTCAACGTTTTGCTGCAAGGTCTTAATACAACCTTCCGGAATTCCCTCATCGGCCTGGGCTTTTCGCAGCTGGTCCATTAATGCAGGGCTGTGCTTGAAATGCATCACAATTGTTTTCACTTTGTCCAAAATGAAAAACGCGGACTCTTAAATCACACACATGCACATACCGAAAAAAGACGCCACTTTAAATGCTACTTAGTACATAGCTTTTTTTGACTGCACTTCATGAAAATATCATAGTGCTTGTTTTTCAGGTGCGACGCCAAATTGGTTGAGTTACCGCTTGTTTCAATAACTTTCCCGCACAAATTACACTTTGCTGTGCCATTTTTTATATAGCTGTAGTTTGTTTTTATCAAATTTAAATCCATTTTGCTCTTTGCTGCATTTAAATGCGATTTGTGCTCGCTACACAAATTACAGAGTGACCAACGCACAAATATCATAAAATATCCCAAAAAAATATCGCATATTCGATATTTGGGCAAAAAAATATCACGATATAAATATATCAGTTTTTATAAAAAATATCGATATATAGATATTTTGATATATTATCAACAACCCTAGTACATATACCAAAATAAACTTTTTTACAATTTTTGTCTGTCTGTCTGTTTGTTCCGGCTAATCTCCGGCTACTGACCAACCCTTATTATTGTTACAAAGTTTAATGCGTAGTACGCATGCAGAAGTTTGTGTGTATGCTTATGCGTACTCTATGCTTATGCGTACTGTATGATAGGAGTAAAAAGGAAACAATGATACAATGTTGATCAATAGAATTAATTAAGAGTAAATAAGAGCAGGATAATGATTCGTACAATGTTTGATTGTGTGCAGACAGTATAGAGAGCATTGAGAATATATGTACATTTCAAAAGAGAGAAGCGAATATTTATCTATACATCTATACAGATAAATAAAATTGGAGTGTCTGTTTGTATTATTAAAATAACCGATTTTTACTAAATGCATATGGATGTATACACGGTACATATTAGGGTTGTCGAATATTTTTGAAATATCGTATCTACGATATTTTCTGTTTTGAAAAAATATCAAAATGATATTTTATATACCGCTTTCTTTTTTTTGTTGTGTTTATTATTGTCAGGAAGGTTCATATGAAAGAAAAAATTAAGAAAGTTAAGCGGAACCTTAGAAAATTTCGAACATTTGCGTCGTAAAAACTATTGTGAATTAAAAGTGCTATTATGTTTTAATCGAAGATTATTATTGTCAGATTTACAATATCCCTCCATATAATTATCAGATTATCATTTATGACGATTAGGACATCAAGTTGAACCGCCTGTATATATATCTGACGCGCTCGAGTATTTCAAAGTCACATTTTTTATTACATTTTCAAAAATCGGTCATGATATTTGGCCACGTCCAAATCGTCAGCCATTTGAATAGGACACTATTTTGATTTCACTCAACATACCTTATAAATATCTGGCACGATCGAATAACTTTTTTTTCTACCATTTTTTAAGGCGACGATACACTAGTTAATCGTCAGATTAATATCTCTCGGTTATCAGAAAGACAAATCGCGTATACACTATGAATGTCTGACGCGCTCTAGTATTGCCATGTGACTGTTTTTTTTTACATTTTTGTAAATTTGTACACGGTCTTCTCCCCACTAAAATGGAAAACTTAACATAAACTTTTTTTCGTTTTAGAACCTAATCTTCACAATCCAATGGGTCCCCATGACGCTTTAGTAACTGCAAATTTAGCATCCCGGGCTCCCCTACTATAACAATATATTTCAATTGATTAGATTTTTGTTTGTATTATATATATTAAATATGAATATATTAAGCAAACATAAAAATATAATTTCATGAGATACGAATTTAGTATGTATTATACATATTAAATATGAAAAAAATATTTAATTCCAATATTTGGCTTTAACAGACTTTAAAAATACACGTTGCGTTATGTACAAATCCGTCATACGGCTACGGAAGTCACAAATGACGCATTTTATAGCGGAAGCAAGTCGCTCCGAGGGCACTGTGCTACCCGGGGTAATAAGATACCTTAAGGCGAGTTTAGATAGTCCCGGCATGGACTCTTTATGCGAAGTCCAGAACATTAAGGGATTACTTTCCCATGACGTTTGCGGCAAGCTGAGGTATAATTTCAGCTCACTATTTTCCGACTCGTGCATTGACAGGTCTTTTAAAATCGACCTATTATAGGCTTCAATAAATTTATCACATGGGTCATCTGAAATCTGTAAAAATTTAAATGAAATTAATTAGTATTTCTTTTTTCTTTATTTCTGGGAAGAATCAAAATATTACAATATTTAACTGATTACTGTGAGTTGTTATTAAAGTTAATACATAATTACAAACTTTTAATTTTTGGCATACCGGTTTTTCTTGGGTAAATGTAACCAATTCTTTTAAAATATCATTGGTCGCCTCTTGTACCCCGATTGGCGAGATGTACATTTTTTTAAACCTTGGATCAAGAAATGACGATTTAACTAATATTTTATTTGATTCAAGTGGCTTGAACCTTTTCTCCAATAGTTTACGAAGCGACTCTTTAGTAAGGATGCCCTCGTCAGATTCTACTTTTACAATCTGTATTTTTTTTAATAATAGTGAAATTAACTTGATCACCATGCTGACAGGGACATAATATTCACCGCTTATTTTCTCAGTCGCATCTTTAAATGGACTCAAAAGGCTGCAAAAATCACGGCAAATGTTTAGTACTTTAGCCGATGGCATTTCTGGTAATCCATTAACATATTCGGCTCTGTTTATAAGAATGATTTCCACTTTATTTGCAAGACCTAAAAAGGACGTCAGCATATCAAGGCACGAGTTCCATCGCGTGTCAACGTTTTGCTGCAAGGTCTTAATACAACCTTCCGGAATTCCCTCATCGGCCTGGGCTTTTCGCAGCTGGTCCATTAATGCAGGGCTGTGCTTGAAATGCATCACAATTGTTTTCACTTTGTCCAAAATGAAAAACGCGGACTCTTAAATCACACACATGCACATACCGAAAAAAGACGCCACTTTAAATGCTACTTAGTACATAGCTTTTTTTGACTGCACTTCATGAAAATATCATAGTGCTTGTTTTTCAGGTGCGACGCCAAATTGGTTGAGTTACCGCTTGTTTCAATAACTTTCCCGCACAAATTACACTTTGCTGTGCCATTTTTTATATAGCTGTAGTTTGTTTTTATCAAATTTAAATCCATTTTGCTCTTTGCTGCATTTAAATGCGATTTGTGCTCGCTACACAAATTACAGAGTGACCAACGCACAAATATCATAAAATATCCCAAAAAAATATCGCATATTCGATATTTGGGCAAAAAAATATCACGATATAAATATATCAGTTTTTATAAAAAATATCGATATATAGATATTTTGATATATTATCAACAACCCTAGTACATATACCAAAATAAACTTTTTTACAATTTTTAAAAAAAAAAAAAAAAAAAAAAAAAAAAAAAAAAAAAAAAAAAAAAAAAAAAAAAAAAAAAAAAAAAAAAAAAAAAAAAAAAAAAAAAAAAAAAAAAAAAGGTATATTGATATTTTGATACATTATCAACAACGATTTTTCGTTAAATCGTGTACGCGATAACGAAACGCTTGTTAGTAGAAACATACTATAACAAGTGTATATTCCTGTATTCTTTTTTTTTTTTTTTTTTTGTTTTTATGAGTAATGAGTATTAACGGTCATGGGTTTATAATAATAAAATAAAATTTTTAAATCAATGCAGGGAAGGGACGTTCCCATTCATTCCAACTGGGTTAACTTTTTAATGGTAACATTAGGAGGGTTAATAGATTCCATCATATTTTGTTAGCTGACATTCAGATTTATGGAATGGCGTAACTATCATAAGAATTTAGTTCTCATGTTCAAAACGGAACTCCTCAAAATATATAGAAAACTATATATAGAAAATTTTTCAAAATGGCAACAGGGTTGCATTCAAATGTACAGGGGTTGTTTTCAAGATGATTTTATGATTGCTGTTTCTATGCGGTCGATTTATGAAAACCAGCCAGACTCGCTAGTTCTACTGCACTCATAAAGACACACTCGGCAACGAGACTTAGCAGCAGCAATGCAACGACGCCATAAAGTAGCGCCACTGCACCCCACCCCACTGAATCGCATTAAGTATTGTTTAATTAATTATCGGGAATTTACATCCCTCGCTTCCAGTGGTTACCCAGAGTAATCACGATTACTCAAATAGAGTGTGATTGTCAAATAAAAAAAAGAAAGAAGAATGGATTAAAATGCGCCATTTTCGAGTTAGACGTGCGACGCACGTGCATAAAAAGACCAAATAGAAAAAAAAAACTGAAAAGTGGTAGTGCGATAATCGCTACGTTAGCCACCAGTACGCCAGTCATAACCAGCGCAGCGGAAGTGCTATAATCGCTACTATACCCACCAGTACGCCAGTCATAACCAGTGCAGCGAAAGTGCTATAATCGCTACGATAGCCACCAGTACCAGAGCAGCAGTAGCTATTATGGCTACGATAGCAACAAGTACGCCAGCCGCAACCAGCGCAGCAGTAGCTACAATCGCTACGATAGCAACCAGTACGCCAGCCACAACCTTCACAGCAGTAACTATAATTGCTACGACAGCCACCGGAAAGCCATCCACAACTAGCGCATCGTCAGCAATAACTACAACAGCCATAGGTACAACCAGTGCGTGATCGGTAAAATCACTACAACAACCATCGGCGCGGCAGCGACCACTGTAGCAGAAAGGTTTTTATGTTTAACACCAACCACATATAAAGAAGAAAAAGACAAATATTAAAGAAAAAAAAAGAGAATATATCGTCCCTTTATGATCTAAGACCTAGCTACCATAGGCGGTGGTGTGCAAGATGCGATCGAAGTTGTCATAATCTCAACCGTATCAACAAACTCGAGTTGTTTTTTTTTTTTAATCAAAACGCAGGTGCCTCTAATTTAATTGGCGCAAAATATTAACGCTGGTCTAAGTATAACGCCACGACTATAACTTTTTTGAATATTTAATTAATATTTGAACTAAATTTAATTAGTATTTGAACTAAATTTAATTAATATTTGAACTATTAATATTTGAACTAAAAAAAAAAAAGGATAGGCTAAAATAAAATACAGTAAAAAGAACAGAGCTTAGGAGGGTTGAGAGGAAAGGAGGAGGAATTTAGAATATATAATATATCCCTAATAGTAATTAAAAATTTATTTTTTTCTTTAAATTTAAAAGTTGAAGGGGTCGCAGGTTACTCTAGCATTATGCGACCATATGTTGGGAGGGGAAAGGCGAGATCACAAATACCGACTTATCTCAATTGTTAAATATCAGCTACGAGTTCATTCGAATATTACCCTTTCAGTGCAATTGTAATTAAGAAGAAATTAAGTTGTTATATCCGTTACTCTCCGATGTGAGGAGTGGCCGTTAGAGGCGGATGGATTATAACAAATGGCGCCTAAACAAAACAGCATCAGACGCACCATTTATAACAAATGACGCCCAAATGAAATAACACCAGAGGCACCATTTATAACAAATGGCGCCCAAATGAAATAACACCAGAGGCACCATTTATAACAAATGGCGCCCAATCAAATAACACCAGAGGCACCATCTAAAACAAATGGTGTATCGTGAGTTTGCACACAAGACACAATTCTAAAGAAATGTGTCTTGGTGATTTATCCTCAGCATACAATTGATCAGTGACCACGGTGGTTGGATCGCATGAAGTATAGCTGAGGGGAAGTAGAATGGTAATTATTGGATATGTTATCTAACAAATAAATAAAAAAATAGTGAAGAAAGAAAGTAAGGCAATTCACTGGGTTCTCTAATATAGGAGCGTTGGAAAGCACACCTGGCTAATGCAATTGATGCCATAGGTGAGTGCTCAGAAGATTATGCTTTACTTAAGCAAAGTAATATTATAATTGGTCAGCGTAATAAATTTCTGAAGTGTACGTAGTGGAGGGGTTCGGAATTCCAGTGTAAGTGCGTCGAGAATTTGCTGACTTGATTTCATTTTCTAAAAGAAAATTTTTTTTCAAGACTTAACGTCATAAACTTAAATACAATAGATGAGCGTTTACAGATTAGTCTCGGTTTTGGGTGCAGGCTGGAGATAATACTCGGTTTTGAATTCAGGCTGGAGATGAAACAGTAGGGTTCTTAGTGCTGTGAACAAAGTTCTGCAATGATATAATGAATGCAGACGGCTTTTTGTCCAGCAAAATATTTTTTTTAAATTATTCTGTCGATAGAACTCGGAGTGAGATATTATAGAAGATATTAAACGAATTTAAATCAGATGTTTTTTTTTGTTGAGCAAAACATAAAGAAAATATGGAGTAAATTCACCAAACAATAAATCAGTTGCTGGATCCATCTGCGGTGGGTGGCTCACCCAATTCTATATCAGTATCTGTCAAGAATATAGTAAAATTCAAGTAGATAATATACAGATATACATATATATATAAGCAAAGCTATAAGTATGGTGAAGTGAAAAGGTATTAAAGCTGTTTTCTCTGAGGTAGTATATCAGTTTAAGGTGTGCTGTGTATCCATTTGGATTATGAACAGCGCTGAAAGGCAAAAGTTAAAACAGCGTATAGATAGGGGTATCCAGCATATGAAAAATAGGGGCTTAGATTTGGTAAATAAACGACCTGTCACTAGATCTTGGACTGCAAATAATAATACCTCTACAACGGAGAGTGAGGAAACAATGGTGCTCGATAGGTCAGGAGCCGGAAAGAATTTGATGATTAAACCTAGTGATCCGGTGAAATCGGCTGTGAACCTGGCTATAGCGCAAGCTCATGAAACCTACCGCTCAATATTGGGTAACGTAGCAGAAGATCTGCGTCGGCAAATGACGGCGGATATGGGAAATTTCATGAAAGAACTCAGTGAGGTCTTATTACAAGTCAAAGGACATAACTGGAGGGAGTATTAATGGACCACCGGAAAGTTTAACGAATTTGAATGGACCAGCGGGGGAGAATAATGTCAGTTGGGAAAGGTTTGGTCAGTCGAGAAAGGCAACTAAGAATGAGGAAAACAAAAATACGAGTGGACAAGGTGAAGTACCAAGGAACAACAGCGACTTTTTTAGAGTGCATAAATGGGGCCTTACATTTGATGGTCCAGGATGCAGCTAGAAGATTTTATATTTAGAGTAGAACACTTGCAGTCAGCATATAAAGTATCGTGGAGTGAAGTGTTACGCGATTTCCATTGTCTGGTATCGGACACCGTTGACTGGTATTGGCTACACCTCAAAACCCAAGGTACTACTAACTGGTTATCGTTACGCATCGCCCTACAAACACGCTTTCAAAGTCGGAGAACTGAGTAGGAAAATTGGAGAGATCTAATGAAGAGACGACAAGGTTCAGACGAAAGAATCGATTCGTATTTACATAGCAAGCTGAGGTCTAAATTAAATCATCCTATATCAGACTTTGAGCTCATTAAAATAATGAAAACAAATCTAAAAGAAGGCATTGCACGTATAGTGTACCCCATGTACATTACCAGCATGGATCAATTTCGTGCGGAATGTTATGAAGCGGAGAGACATTTCCCAACTCAACATAGGCGTGCTTGGCAGCCAACACAATCATCTATTATTAATACTCGGACAGAACGGTCACGTTTTCGAGTAAACGAGTTGCAAGGAGGATGAAGGTGATGTAGAAGCCTTACGTATTAATAATTAATACTTGTCACAAGTCAAAAATAATATGCTGAAATTGTAATGCATCGGGACATACATGCTTTGAGTGTTATAAATGTGGCAAGCTGGGTATAGTGCTCAAGTCAGGGGGAGACAAGCTCCGGGGATCAGAAAAAAGAAAAAAACTTATAGTAGAGAACGTAAAAGACCCCATAGCAAAGATACATGTAGGTTAGAGACGTCAACATAGATGCCCGGTTTGCAACGCACATATCAATATGCAACAAGTGCATAGGGTGTAGATTTAGATAGTTACATATCTATGTATGTACGTTTGTAAGCTAATTTTTTATTTTGATTTAAGGTAGATAGTGCAAGCACTTACAAAATTTTAAATACAATTAATAAGAAGCCTACTGTAGCAAAAGGAAGATTAGTAGCAAGTGGATCGGAAGAAAAGGGAGTAAACAATTATCAGAGAGCTCGACGGAATTTATTTGAAGAAATATTAGTGAAAGAATTAGAGACAAAAAAACAAATGCGAGCACGTTCTGGGACGAGATTGTATTGAAAGGTTGAAGCATTGGAATATTCAGATTAATTCTCGCGTAAAGACGGCAGGGGGTTCTCCGCATAAAATTGTGGGTAAAGTCTCATTAGTGGTTGCATATAAAGACCAGAGCAATAAAATGATTTTGTACTTATGCCCTACCTTGACACAAATACTTTATCTAGGGGTGGACTTCTGCCGCGTCTTTGACCTCGCGCCTGAAATAGTTGGAAGAAGTATTAAATGTGTAGAAGAAATTCCGGTGAACATACTGCCACAAAGTGAATGCATAGAGCAAGCACAAATAGAGGACGTTAAAGAAAATTTTATAAGTTTTGAAAAAGATGGATTAGGAAAGACTTATATAGATACTCACAACATTGAGTTAATAGAAGGGGCCGTACCAGTGAAGAAAAAGTCAGGGAAAAACAGGTTATGTATAGATGCGCGCAAGTTGAACAAATTAACCGTTAAAAATGCTTACCCATTGCAAAGCATTGAATCGGTATTAAGTAGAGTAGATGCTACAATTCTTATCAGTAGCATTGACTTAAAACACGCCTTCTGTCAAATTGAATTAGATCCAGAGCGCAGAGATTATGCCGAGTTATGAACAAAGTCATACCACAGCGGCTAAAGAGTCACGTGTTTGTGTATTTGGATGAACTGTGGGTCATCCCTCGCGATTTTCAGACCCATTGTAGACTTCTGAGAGAAGTCTCAAAATGTCTTCGAGAAGCAAATCTCACGATTGGACTCAGTAAGTCCAAGATTTGCTTTAAACAGCTTAAGTATTTGGGATTCGTGAAGGGTCTGGGGGGTTTAAAACTGACCCCGAGAAGGTTTCGGTGATTATAAAAATACCAGAACCAAAATCAGTTAAACAAGTCAGAAGTTTTTAGGCACAGCAGGATGGTACAGAAGATTTCTGCTAGAGCTGCTCCGTTGACGGATTGTCTAAAGGCCAAATTAAAATTTACAATAACCAAAGAGGCAAGAGAAGCTTTTGACGATTTGAAGAGGGCACTCACCACTGCTCCAGTACTAATACACCCTAATTTTGAAAAACACTATTTTATTCAATGCGATGCAAGCCATGTTGGTATAGGCACAGTACTTTGCAAAATTGATCAACAAGGTAACGACCGACCCATTGCATTTTCCTCGCAAAAATTACGCAGTGCACAACTAAATTACACGGTAACCGAAAAGGAATGCCTCGCGGCAGTAAAAGCAATAGAACGGTTTCGGCCGTACGTGGAATTAATGCCATTTTCGGTAATTACTGACCACGCAAGCCTTCAATCGCTTATTAGTTTCAGAAATTTAAATGGCAGATTAGCGAGGTGGTCACTGGCTTTGCAGGGTTATGATTTCAAGATGGATCATCGAAAGGTCAGCGAAAACATCGTTGCCGATATGTTGTCTCGCGCGGTAGAGGAAATAGATTTCCTAGATTTCGAAACGGTAGAATTCGAATCTCCCGAATATTTAGAAAGGATTAGGATGGTAGAAGAAAATTGCGGAAAACTCCCCGACATAATGGTGCAAGACGGTTTGATATTTAAACGAACAGAGTTTAGTCAGGACAAAGGAATGGGCAATTTATGGAAACTTTGGATTCCAGAATCTCTGACACAAGAATTCGACAGAAAAGCTCAAGAAGAAGCAACTGCTATGCATGGAAACAGTTTTATTACTGGCCCAGGATGGCTGTTCAAGTCATCCTATAGCCAGAGATGTGACTTTTGTAAAGAATGTAAGCCATACAACAAGGTAGCGAGACCGAAGATGGGCACAGAAGTAGTGACAAGCCGTCCAATACAGAAACTGTACATAGACTTCCTGGGAAAGTATTGTGACGTTGCTGACGATGCAACGCACAAATTGTGAATCAAGATTAAATTTACTAGCACGTAAGAAGTGAATCGAAAAGTATTTTTTTTTTATATTAATAAAAGATAAAAGAACATTAAATTAAATTTAATATAATTTAAGCCCAACGGCCACACCAATTACAATCGTATAATCGATCGTTACAATCGGTATCGACCGATTCACTCGATTACCGATGATTAGCTATCGAATCGCAGTAGACGCCATCGTTATCGATCGAAGTAATCGGGTATCGATGAGCAGTTATCGGCAGCGCGGCTGCGATAACTGCTCATAAATACAGCAGCACTGGTAGAAATTAGTCAGTCAGTCTTGGACCGCCGGTGTGGACGGTCGCAACCAGCAGTGGTAAGAATACTACGGATTACTAATATTTTTCTGTTCTTCTCTTTTCAGTTGTAGTTTAGCATAGTACTTCTGGTAACAGGTACTGTAGTAGTTAGAACAGCACTTCTGGCAACAGGTGTTGTAGTTAGAGGAGCACTTCTGCTATCAGGTGCCGTAGTTACAGAAGCACTTCTGGCAACAGGTGCCGTAGTTAGTAAGACACTTCTGGCAACAGGTGTCGTAGTTAGAGGAGCACTTCTGGTAACGGGTGTCGTAGTTAGCGAGACACTTCCGGCAACAGGTGTCATAGTTAGAGGAGCACTTCTGGTAACAGGTGCCATAGTTAGAAGAGAACTTCTGGTAACGGGTGCTATAGTTAGAGAAGCACTTCTGGCAATGGTGCTGTATTAGGTATTCCAGAGTAGGGTAACCTAAGGTAATTGTAAGCCTAAGATAAGAATAACACTAATGAATTTGTGAATAAAATTGTAATCGAAATAATTTATCGTCCAATTTTTGAGAAGGGTATAGCTGACAAACAGGCCTGGCCTCGACATTATATACAAATTTCTGTCGCGACGAATTTTGGACACCCGCTGATCTAAGCCCAGCCTGTGACGTCGTTACAGTGGGCAGGGACCTGGTCGCAGGAGCAATAAAAACCGCACATCGGCTTTAAACAGCTAAATATTTCGAATTTTAGTAAATAATCATAATATTCACAATGTCTATTGGAGCAGACACGCTGGGAGAAGAGGCAAAGGTAAACATGGAAAGGATCTCAACCGCTTGGATATATTACGCACGAGGCGATGTAACTTTCGCCGAGGAGTTTGGTTTGGACTCCACCGGCACAGTTGCAGTGTTGCGCAAACGATGCGCTGAATTTATAAGTGACGGAGAGCACGAGGAAGGAGCGCTACAGAGGTTCCAGAAATTGGCTCTGTAGCATACAAGGAGCAATTCACCGGTCCCACCCCTGTCGTTTATGGTCACGTCACCATACGGATCACAGAGTGACATGACCATCATAGGTTGGTTAGCGAGCAGATAACAGGTACGAGTACAATTACGTCGCATGGTATAATCATGAAAGATAGTCGCGCAATCCGGCAAACCGTGATAAACGAACAAATAGATGAGTTACTCTCGAAAAACCCTCGCGAAGTGCTTACAGCTCACCGATTGTCTTGGTAAAAAAGAAAAATGGACAGTGGCGGTTATGCGTCGACTATCGACAGCTCAATGAACACTCAGTAGAGGATGCATACTCCATTCCACGAATGGATTACATACTGGACCAATTAAGAGAAGCCAATTATATCAGCACCATCGATTTAAAGAACGGGTATTGGCAAATACCGATGGAAGAGGATAGCAAGAGGTATACCGCGTTCACAGTACCGGGACGGGGATTATACCAGTGGGAGGTGATGCCTTTTGGACTACATACCGTCCCAGCCACATTCCAGCGGGCGCTAAATAGTGTTATTGGGCCAGATATGGAACCGTTCGTGTTTGCATACCTAGATGACATAATAGTCATTGGGTGAACAAAGCGAGAACATTTGGAGCAGTTGCCAGTTCTTTAAGAAAGAACTAAACTATTTGGGCCATGTAGTAAGCGAGCGAGGCATACATATTGACCCGGAAAAAATTGCGGCGGTGGCCGAACTAGAAGCTCCGGCAACGATTCGAGGGGCAAGAAGTTTTTTAGGTGTGGCGTCCTGGTATAGACGGTTTATTCCAGGATTTACGGAGCTAGCAAAACCCTTCTATGATTTAGTGCAAAAAGGACGGAAGTTTCGATGGGAGGACGCCCAACAACGAGCGTTTGAAGACTTCAAGAGGTTATTAACAACGGCCCCGATCCTCGCGTGCCCCGATTTCACCAGACACTTTATGTCGTTACCCTGTCGTGATTAACTCTTACTGTTTTGTTCCGCACATTTTAATTTTTCTTAATCATCATTTTATACAGTAGTTTAGCATAGTACTTCTGGTAACAGGTACTATAGTAGTTTAGCATAGTACTTCTGGTAACAGGTACTATAGTAGTTACAACAGTATCGTAGTTAGAACAGCACTTCTGGTAACAGGTGCCGTAGTTAGAGGGGCAATTCTGGTAACAGGTGCCGTAGTTAGAGAAGCACTTCTGGCAACATGTATTATAGTTAGAGGAGCACTTCTGGTAATAGGTGTCGTAGTTAGAAGAGCACTTCTGGTTACAGGTGCCGTAGTTAGAAGAGCACTTCTGGTAACAGGTGCTATAGTTAGAGAAGCACTTCTGGTAACAGGTGCTATAGTTAGAGAAGCACTTCTGGCAACGGGTGCTGCAATAGGTATTCCAGAGTAGGGTAACCTAAAGTAATTGTAATCCTAAGTTAAGATTAACACTAATGAATTTGTGAATAAAATTGTAATCTAAATATCGAAATACATTATCGTCTTATTTTTGAGACGGGTAAAGCTGACAAACAGGCCTGGACTCGACATTATATATAAATTTCTGTCGCGACGAATTTTGGACACCCGCTGATCTAAGCCCAGCCTATGACGTCGTTACAGTATCCCAGATCAAAGCGGGGAAATGCATATTTATTTATCGTTGTAGATTACTTCTTTAAATTCGTATGGTTAAAGGCAATGAAAGCGACATCATCGAGTAATGTAATACAATTTTTGGAGTCCGAAATTTTTTGTTAATTTGGTGTCCCTGAAACTATACACACTGACAATGGGAGACACTTTATAAACAAAGAGTTTGAACTCTTTTTAAGGTCATACCATGTTGCGGAACGAGTTAATCAGTCAGTGTTGGCGGCTATCAGAACCTATATTGGTGAGGATCACCAAATTTGGGACACGCAATTGGAACGTATTCAAGCAATGCTACGGAAAACTTTTCATGGTGCGACTAAAACACTACCGTATTTCGCCATGCTTAGACATCACATGTTTCAATTTGGGCTAGACTACAAACTGGGTAGGAAGCGTGACGCACTCGAAGACTCAGGGATTAATAATATAACACGCACGGAGAAACTGCAACTCAAACCAGATGAAGTGAAACAAAATTTGAACGTCGCATATGAGAAAGGTGCACAATACAAAATCGCAAGTCTCGTGAAATTAAATACATAGTAGGCTAAGAAGTTTATAAGAGAAATTTTGTGTTGAGCGATTTCAAAAAAAAATATTAACGCAAAATTTTTTAAGAATTACACAAAATGCAGAGTGGCACGAGTAAGAAACGCTATAAGGCATCGCATTAGGAGTTTTCCATGCAAAGGATATCAGACAATAAAGGCGGAAGCCAGGCTAGCTCAGTCGGTAGAACTTGAGATTCTTAATCTCAGGGTGTGGGCGTGGCTCACGTTGGGCTGTATTGCTTAGCTTTCCTAATATATTGGGCCACTCTCTCGGTAGATTATAAAAAGGTTCACGTTTCCACTACCTATATTCCACTATATCTCCTCAAACGATAGTGTGTTGTTACGTGTATCAATGATCGATGAATAACTTATCAAAAATGAATTAATTATCGGGTATGCACATCCCTGGCTTCCAGTTACCCAGAGTAATCACGACTACTCAAGAATCGAGTAACTGGTAGAGTTCGATGACAAATAGAGTGTGATTGGCAAATAAAAAATAAAAAAAGGAAGGGCTTAAAATGCGCCATTTTTGAGTTAGACGTGCGACGCACGTGACTAAAAAGACAACAAAAAAAAAGAAGACTAAAATGTGATAGTGCGATAATCGCTACGACAGACACCAGTACCAGAGCAGCAGTAACTATAATTGCTACGATAGCAACAAGTACGCCATCCGCAACCAGCGCAGCAGTCAGAATATTGATACCAAACATTTTAAATTCAATTTTTTTTTAAATTTATATTTATATTAATATTATAAAGAGGTAAAGTTTGTGACGTTGTGACGTTGTAGAGGGAATCTCTGGATCTACCGATTTTGAAAATTCTTTTACCAATAGAAAGCCACGTTATTTGTGAATAACATAGGCTATAATATATGACGATATAATTTAAATTAACGCGATTTTAGTATTTATTTCATTTTTATTTATTAAATTATTTAAATTGGTAGGAGATTATTTGTTAATAGATATATATGTACTTACGATTTACGTCTTATTGTTTCCATAAAAAGTTCTGCAAAAATAGCTTCATTATGCCTACAAGAAAATCACAAATATCTACACATACATCCCAGACAAGAGCGGCTATAGTACGTTGAATGGGAGAGACTTCTTCTTAGCATGCACAGCGGTTTGCGAGTGAAAGAGAATACAAATTGCAAGCGCGTGCGACTGGCTAACCATAGGCAGAATATGTCAGATATACGTGATAAGGAGTCTTACACCGAACGTTCGCAGCGGCTTGCCAGCCGAAGAACAATTACCTCAGCAAGACATGCTAGGGAGACTAGCACCGAAAGGTCAGATATGTCGGAAATACGTGATAGTCTAGCACCGAACGTTCGTAGAGGCTCACTGCTTCGGCACAGAGACAACGAACATCTAGAATACGCAATCGAAGTGCACCTCACAGTAATATATCAGCTTGCAATTATGATCACAACATCGATTATGTTGTGCTGCAGGTAAAGTAATTCTCCCTGATATTGAAGAGCGACCACAACCTGTAAAAAGTCTCTTGACAAGTGATCATCCGTATTCTATAATCGTGGTGACCATTCTCACACGGCCAGCAGCATTCCCATGATTCCGACGGATTTACGCATACCATTTAAAAGGCTGCAGTATCCCGTCAAGTTTGTCCTTACTATCCCAGGGTCAAACATTCTCTCTGGTGGGCATTGACCTGAGAAAGCAGTGTTTTTTCCATGGGCAGTTATATGTTGGCTTATCTCGGATTGGAACGTCTGAACGACAATATATTTTGGTACCAAATAATAATATTACATCTAATATAGTATACAGAGAAGTTTTGTACAATTAAAATAAACATAATTTATTCAATCATATTCATTTCATTCACTCATTTGAAAACCGGTAATATAACCAAATTGGAAGGAGATGCAGGGGGATGGAGTTGGGGAATGGGTGGTTGGGTAACGTGGCATGGGGAAGAAGGAAAGGGGGAAGGATTGGAATGGAAGGGAGTGGCAGTGGGAAGGAGAGGCAGGTGGAACGGCAGAAACGCGCCGGGTATCAGATAGTCATAAATAATTCACATTTAATTCTCTCCGCTCTTACTAACTCAGCACATACAACATAAACCATCTATTGTAGTTCTCGCAATTTATAAAGAAACATTATTGGTTTAAACCTGTTCATACGCATTTAAAAAAACTATTATGTTCATACGCTTTATCACAATTCAGAACGGCATATGAAAAATTATTAAATCAGCAAATACATATCAAAAAGAGCGACATGAACAGATACATTGCTGCTATTAATCTCTGCACCGCACTGTGTTATACTGAAATTCGTTTTGCAGCTTCTGTTTAGACGATATCGCTATCACGTCTACGTAGCCAAACAACAACCACCAAAATATAAACAATGTCATTTCACTAGTCTATCTACCTGCGTCCACAGCATGGTAGCATCTACAGCGCATCTATGCGTTGCTCTGTGCATACATAAGTTCTTGTGTAATAACGATGCAGTTTCTACTTGAATGTGCGTGCAAGATAATGCACTATGATTTATGGTGTATCATAAAACTGTTTAACAAAAAACCTAAATTTAATGCGTATTGATAATGTAAACAGCATCTGTTATCGATATTTTAATTCATATTTAGCACTTTGAAAATTGTATATAAACCAAACCATTTGTAAAAATTTGTAAAATAAATGGTCATTCGTTTAACAGAATCCAAAGTGCTCATTTCTTTTGATTTCAGCAAAGATTCATTTTGTTGCATTCCAGGTTCATGTGCCTGTGTGTGTAATACTAAGTGAATATTTCAAAAAGGATTCTTCTTGTTGCACTCCAGGTTCAAGTGCCTGTATGTGCATTCCAAGTGAATCATAAGAAGTAATAAACTTTCAATATCGTTTAAATTAAACTCCAGGTTCATGTGCTTGTGTGTGTGCTAAAATATATTCGGTCACTTGACACGTTTATAAACATTTTTGGTGACCCCGACGTGATCCAGGATAGATGCAGATAGATGGATATACGATTAACTTGAAGCAACAAGTAGCGACTACAAGAATTAAGAAAATCTAATCAACTTGGCGATCAGGAGTTTCTTATTACTACGTACAACTCAGCTCTAACAAGTTTTGTCTATTTTGGTTGTGAGTAAGGAGCACATCCCGTCGAAAGATAAATAAATTTCTCCTGGGTCAAACCTCAAAAGTTAATTAACAGGGATTAGTGCTTGAGTTAGCGAACAAATACACGATGGAAAATTTGGACAGTTTGTGTTATGAACAATCCACGACTGGAGAAGAAATTCAAAAAATTATCCGGAACTATAAGAAGAACCTTGCAGTTAGAAAAACACTGCCTTATTACAAAGAGCATCTGCAACGTCTTAACACAGCATGGGATCAGTTTGAGAAAACGGACAATATTAACAGAGCAACCACTGAACAATCTACAGGCCATGAATATTTCACATCAGATTATTATAAATGAATATCTGAAATAGTGGTGAATATAATTCAAATAAATTCAACGTCTTGCAAAACATGATGATGAAGAATCTAAACCCGAAGAATGTAACATTGCACCGACAACCTCTCAAAACGGATTAACTCGGAAAACAATATCCCGAATGACAGCTTCAAAACGCATTCTCAATGATAATAAAAAATCTTGGTGGCTACATTGATAGAAAAACTTCTGTACCAGCCATCAGGCACATCAACACCAATAACAATAAGCATGCTTTGTATCATTGTAAACAGTTTTTACAATTATCAGCATAGGATCGGCTTAACTGGATCAAAAAATACAAATTGTGCTTCAACTGTTTCAAGGGTGATCACAGTTCACGTCAATATGTTGTCTTAATGTTGTTGTGTTGTGTTGTGTTAATGTTGTCTTATTGCTTTTTGAAACAAATGAACAAGCAACAAAGGTCAAAACCGAAACATTAGCAACGTCAGCTCCAGCAAATAATATATCCGCACAGCAAGGATTTGTTCTATTGGGCACTGCAAATATAAATGTAGTAACAAATTGTGGCAAAGCTATACAATGCAGAGCCATTTTAGATTCTGGGTCACAAGTGAGCATAGTCACTGAAAGACTTGTGAATCGTCTGGGTCTGTCTTTAAAACTGGCATCCATATGTATTGAGGGTATCGGCAACGGGAAAAAGGATTCTCATCATCGGATTACCGTAGAGATTCAATCAAGGATGAAAGATTTTTCTTTGCGGTTAGAAGCCTTTGTACTACCCACCATTGTGTCATCGCAACCAGCATATCAATTAGATACCTCAGCATGGCCAATACCAGAAAATGTTCAAATGGCGAATCCCAACTTTTATACTCAAAAAAAGGTAGACGTATTATTAGAAGAGTTCTACCACCAGATATTGTGCGTCGGCCAAATTCGGCTTGGAAAGAAACTTCCAATCCTGCAAAACTCGTCGTTTGGTTGGATTGTTGCTGCTAAAATTCACAACGAAAGAACTGTAACAAGTATATGCGGTATATGTACTGAAGACAAAGCGATCGATATAATCGAGAGATTTTGGAAAATTGACAAATTGGATGAGCCTACAAAGCTAATATTATTGGCTAATGATCAACAGTGTGAAACATTATTCACACAATCTACACAGAAGAATGGAGATGGGCGTTTCATTGTAATAATTCCATTCATTCAGATCCCAATAATCTGGGAGAATCAAAAGATATAGCCATTAACATATTTATGGGTCTTGAAAGATGTCTTGAGAAAAATAAAGATCTTAAGGCTGCATATTCCAATTTCATGACAGAATATGAGACACTTGGACAATGACAAAAATTGATGCTGATAATATCCTTTCACCGTATTATGTCACACCTCATCACCATGTGCTAAGACAGCAGCTCTGAGTACCATAAAACTCAGAGTAGTGTTTGACGCATCAGCAAAGGTATCAGAAGGGTGTGCACTTAATGATTTAATGCACACAGGCCCAACGGTCTAAAGTGAACTATTTTCAATTTTGCTGAGGTTTAGAATGCCTCGCTTCGTTTTCGCTACTGATGTGGAAACAATGTATAGACAAATCCTAATCCACTCAGATGATCGAAAATATCAAACAATTATTTGGACACAAAATCCATTGCAGTATTTCCAGCTAAATACTATAACTTACGGCACAAGATCAGCACCATATCTAGCAACGAGATGTCTACAAGAAGTGGCAAATGAGAATTGTGAAAAATACCCATTGGGTTCACAGTTTCTAAAAAATAATTTCTACGTGGATGATGGTATTGGTGGTTCAGACAGCCAGTGCGCAGCTATAGAAATCCAGAATCAATTGAAGCATATTCTCAGTAAGGCTGGTCATCTACGAAAATGGTGTGCAAATAATCCAAGATTGTTGCAAAACATACAAGCGTGTGATCAAGAAGTAAAACTTGAATTCGACAACGAGGATGACAGCTCAGTCAAGACACTTGGAAGGACTTGGTTAACTAAAGCTTACGAATTTAGATTTAAAACCAATTTTCAATCGCATAAGAGAATAACTAAATGTACGGTAACATCTGACAGCACGGTTATACTACCCTTTAGGACTACTGGGTCCTGTTGTAGTAAAGGCCAAAATGTTCATACAAGAACTTTGGCAACTGAATCTTGACTGGGATGAATTACTTCCAGCCAATTTACATACACGATGGACTGAGTTTCGCAAAACTCTATTAGAGATAAATAGTTTAAAAATTGGACGACACATGTCAAAAAGAAAAGAGACGAAATTAGATCAATTACATGCCTTTACTGATGCATCTGAAAAGGCATATGGAGCAGCAGTGTCTGTTCGGTCCGAATTTCAAGACGGAACAATACTAGTGAAATTGCTATGTGCCAAACCTAGAATCGCTCCACTGAAGCGACAGTCATTACCACGTCTGCAGCTATGATAGGGGCACAGTTGATGAAAAAGGTTCAAATCGACTTCAATTTGAAGGAAACGTCTGCGTGGCTATGAAGTGACTCCGAAATTGTGATGTCCTGAATAAATGCACCATCAGCATCATTTCAGACATTCGTTGCTAACAGAGTATCTGCAATTCAAGACTTAACGATACCTGAGCAATTTCGCCATATTGGGACAAAGGATAATCCGGCTAATGCACTATCAAGAGGACTATCTCCACGAAAATTATTAAACTGTGATTTCTGGTTTTATGGACCATTTTTCCTACATGGTAAAGAATCCTGTTGCCCTCCAAAGTTTTCAAGACAACTAATGATACCAAATGAATTAGAACGGAAACTACAGCATCTTTATCGACGAACGAAAAAATAATTTACGTCATCAATCATGGTAATACGTTTAGACGACTTCAACGTATTGTCGCCTTTTATTGACGAGGAAACCATAATTCTGGTTGGAGGACGATTTGGATGCTTCAACGATGCCGCTACTTTCCATAGTTAAGAAGCGATTTTTGCCTATAAAAAGAAAAATAACGGCGCGAGCAACTATAAACCGAGACGTGGTTGAGCCTTAAATGTATTAAGGCTCAACCAAAATTATGTCAACAGATCATTGGGAATCTTCCGAATCATAGAATCACGCCTGCAAGACAATTCATTAATTCCGGTGTGGACTATTGCGGAGCGTTCTGGATTAATTATAAGGTCAGAGGAAAAAGAGCGACAAAGGCGTACATTGCTGTTTTTTGTTGCTATGTCACCAAGGCAGTTCACCTAGAATTAGTTACTGACTTAACGACAGTTGTATTTATTGGAGCTCTAAAGAGATTCATAAGTAGACGAGGGCGTTAAAACATTTATTCGGATAACACAACTAACTTCGTGGGAGCAAGAAATCAGCTATCTGAATTAGCTCAAAATGGATAGCGTCTTCCAGATCCGTCAGCTCATCTGGCGTCAGCATTATCCGAGGATAGTCCTCGGATAGCACTGCCACATTCGTGGACTTGACTTGGCGTAGCTGGCTGCCGGTTGGCTGCCCTGTCTCCTGTCGGAGCTTCCTTTTTTTGCTGCCAACGCCGTCGCCGCTGAGGTCGACGGTAAGTCGTCGCTCTCCGTACTTGTAGCATCCGTCCTGCTACGTTTTCCTGCCGCGTGGTCGGGAGGGGTGAGTGTCTTGTTCGCTCGCTTGCTGGCCGGCTGATGTGGCTGCACAACAATGGTTGGCATTGCCGTTGCTCCTTCCACTCTCGGTCGGTTGTGTACCTGGTCTTGTTTGACTCGGTCTGACTGTAGTTGCAGCCGACGAACGTGTACGTTCACGTCCCAATGTTGGACGACCCTCATCCAACCGCTGTTCTTGAGTAAACTTGAAGTGTATGCGATATGGGACAGTAAAGCAACTCAGTTGCACTGCCTACCGATCCACATCGCACCACTCCCATGAACTCGTCTTTGGCTACTAACAATTATATAAAATTTTGTTATGAATAAGCCTTATGGGCACAGAGTAATAGTAGATTACATTTACAGGTTATATTATAAAGGTTACATTATACGATACATAATTAGTAATTAACAATAGATCTTAGTCCATATTTTATAAACAATATTTTTGACAAGATTATATTTTGTTATATATATTCGCATGTTTTAAGAATTTTATTATTGTTTATGCATTTTTTTCGTTAAGGTTACCTAGAAGCGATATAGGGTTGCTATTTTTTAATGTAACATTCCTGGAACGGCTAAGGGTGGGACAAGTGGTTAGGATGTGTTCAATGTTTGTAGCTTGTGGTTCTTGGCATATTTGGCATTGGTTGGGAATATTTTTGTCTAAATAGTGGTTATGAGTTAATTTAGTGTGTCCAAGTCTTAGGTTAGGATGGCCAATATGGGTGAACCCTAAATTGACACTTAGGCCAGCGTAGGCTCCTTGTGAAACCATATATCTTTACTACTTCTACCGCAGCTACTTTGAGAACCACTTTGTCAGTGTCAAGAACGTCGAAATCTGTTTGATCTCTTTTTCCGAAATTTCAGTTAGGTTATCCATAACACCCAGGATTTTGTGTTCCGTAAACGATTTGCCCAAGGAGTGCCGCTGGTCTTGGCTCTATTAGGCGCTGCCAGTTGACTCTCCTCCATGGATCTCTGTCTCTTGTTGGCGTTGTTCGCTCCATACAATTTAATATCGAAGTCCGGTACCGCTGACTTGGCCCATTCGATGTCTTCTTTTATCTTTTGAAAATCATCCTTGGACGTCTGGTTTCCCTTAATAGGAGCAGTAGCATACCGCTTGAGTATGCGATATGCTACGCGCCGGTTAGCATTGTTAGCTTTCTTAGGGTCGGGTCGAACGAGGTTTTTGGGCCGTCCACTAACTATCTTACCGTCCTTGGGCAGACTACTAGCAGTGGGACCAATCGCGATACGCTTATTGGTAGAACCTCCGCTAGTAGAAGCCTTCGAGGGTAAGGCGTCATGCCTCCCTACGCTCTTCGAGGAGCCAGAGCTCAGTAGTGCTGTAGCTCTAACGTGCTTGGCGGTATTTGTGGTACCTTCCGGTTGTTTTTTGGGAGTACCGGCCTCCCCTTTCTTCGGTGTTGAAGAGTTGTTGTTTTTATTGTTTAGTTGTCTGTTTAAATTCTCCATTATCATCCCACGAGCTGCGAAGAAGTAGAAGGTCACAATACCCGGGTAAGGCATTCCATAGAAAAGGCGGTCACCACTTGCCTGAGCTCTCCGTTAAAGACTGAAATATTTTTGTTAAACCAGGGCATCCAGCCAGGTATGAGATGCCCCTCGGCACGGGTCGAGTTTCACCTTGATCCAGCCCAGGTATGAGATGAGGGATAATGAACATACGCTTTATCACAATCCATAAAGGCATATGAAAAAACAATATACATATATTATCATCAAAAATAATGATGTCAACAAAATCAAATATCTATATACAAGTTAGCACGAGCAAGGCTAAATGTGCTGATCAAGCTATCTGCCCGAATGCCGTTGCAGCACAGTTGCCGACGAAACCTAACACTCGCATGCCTGAGCCGACCGATAGAAGACCGGAGCTGGCACACGCAAAGCCAAATGTGCTGACCAGGCTATCTGCCGACGGAACCTGACACTCAGCAGAGCGAACAACAAAAATAAATAATTAAAATAATTTTGGAATTTATTGGAATTTCGATTAATATATAAGTTACTACATTTTATAAATAAAGAGTTAAATAAAATCAATTACTCAAAGAAACAAGTGCTTAGTTTTGTTTGGAATACTCAGAAAAAACGCATTCCAGGTTACAAGTGCCTGCGTGTGCATCCAGCGCCAACAGGGTTGTTTCTTACCAAAACCAGAATATTCAAATATAGCTGCATTCCAGGTTACAAGTGCCTGTGTATATACGCTATAGTGTAGTAATATCCGCCCAACAGCGAATAATTGCACCCCAAGTTACAAGTGCTTGTGTGTGAATTACAATTATTTCGTTCCCTTGTCTGGGTATAAACATTTGTGGTGACCCCGACGTGATCTAGGTAGATACAAATATCTACTGGATATACAGTTAACTTAAAACATCAAGTAGCGACTACAAGAGTTAAGAAAATGGATCAACTTGGCGATCAGGATTTTCTTATTACTACGTACAACTCAGCTCTAACAAGTTACTGCGAGTGATTGACCTATTTTGGTTGTGAGTAAGGAGCACATCCTATCGAAAGAAAAATAAATTTCAAACCTCTAAAGTTACAAGGATTAGTGCTTGAGTTAGCAGACAAAAAAATGAATAGCCAATTGAATCAACTGTTCATTGAACAAAATCAGTCTGGACAAGAAATCCAGACAACTATAGAAAAACTATTGCTTATTATAATGAACGATTGCAGCGTATGAATGAAATATGGAAACGATTTGAACAACAGATACCACAATACGAGTGTTCGAGAATCCACCATTAGACAGTGACTATTTTATAACGGACTACTACAATAGCATTAATGAAATAGTCAAAAGCTATAGCACCTTATTTCAAGACGAAATTTATCGTCTTTCAACAAATAAGGATGAAGATAATTTGGAATCAGGGCAAGCATCGACTTCAAAAGCAAATAAGGAGTCGCCTGCACCATCTCGAAACGGACTTATTCGCCAAACCGTTCATCGAATGGCAGCATTGAAACGCATTCTCATGGAAATAGAGCGTGATCATAAGGATCAAGCAGTGCAATTTTATAAAATAAAAACTACAACTATAAATGCACTGTGGAGTCAAATTGAATCCCTTCAGGATGAAATTTGGGAAAACGTCGAGAACCCAGAAAACTTAGGTTTTTATCTATCAGAATACAATCTGATAAAAACATGGTTCAGCAACAGCTGATTAATTTATCAATCTGTGCAGATAAATTAGATAACAAGAAGATAACAATCCCACAGTTTGATGGCGATTATTTGAAGTGGCGCCGGTTCTATGATTTGTTCTCTCAAATGGTGGACAAACAGCCATTACCAGCAATTCAAAAAATGTGGTATCTAAAAACGAACGTAGCAGGAGAGGCCAGCAAGCTGATTAGTCATTTTACTCTAACCGAGAGTAATTATGAGGCAGTCTGGAAGCTCCTATAAGATAGATATGATAATAAAAGAATCTTGTCACTGAAAGACTTGTGAAACGTCTGGGTTTGTCTCTGAAATAAGCTTCCATTTGTATTGATCGGTATCGGTAATGGAAGGAAAAACTCTCATCATCGGATTAATGTCGAATTTCATTCAAGAATGAGATGACTCGAAGCATTTGTATTACCAAACATTATTTCAATGCAACCAGCGTATCAGATATATCGTCATGGGAAATTCCCAGTAATATCCAATTATCTGATCCAAATTTTAATATCCCAGAAAAGGTCGATGTCTTATTAGCGGCAGAGTTTTTCAACCAACTTATGTGCGAAGGCCAAATGAAAATTGGTAAAGGATTACCAATCCTTCAAAACACGTCATTAGGTTGGATTGTTGCTGAAGTAACAAAAATCAGTACCTGTGGCATCTGTTCCGATGACGAGACAAACAATATCATTTAAATGTTTTGGAAAATAGACAAGTTAGACGAACCGGCGAAACCAAAACTGTCGGTGGTTAATCAACAATGTGAAACACTATTTACTCAATAAACTACGATCGACGGTTTATTGTAAAAATTCCGTTTAAGGAAGATCCAAACAATTTGGGAGAGTCAAAAATTATAGCCGTTAACAGATTTATGGCTCTCGAAAGACGACTGCAAAAAGACCAGGATTTAAAAGCTGAATATACAAAAATCATGTCAGAATATGAAATTCTTGGTCATATGACAAGAATTAATGTTGAAGACGTTTTATCGCCATTCTATGTGATTCCACATCACCATGTTTTAAGGCCCGAAAGCATTACTACAAAACTAAGGGTAGTATTCGATGCTTCAGCAAAAACAACTAAAGGATGTGCACTTAACGATTTGCTGCACACAGGTCCAATGGTTCAAAGTGAACTAGTGTCAATTCTACTTCGGTTTAGGATGTCATGCTTCGTGTTCACTGCCGACATAGAAAGATGTATCGACAGATATTAATCCCTCCCGAAGATCGAAAATTTCAAATTATTGTTTGGAGAGAAAACCCAAAGTTACCCTTGCAGTATTTTCAGTTAAATACTGTAACAACAACAACTGACAATACATTTTGCGGAATAAACCATAGTAATTCATTCAAACAATTTCAACGAATTGTCCCATATCTTCAACGATTCGTACGAAATTCTAAGTTACCACAAGAATATCGATCAAAATACAAGGCGTTGTCAGCAGACGAAATGGAATCAGCGCTTCTTGTCATAATAAGGGGTATACAACGTGAAGATTTTAGCGAAGAGTTAAAACAATTAAGAAAAAATGATTTAGTCAACAACACCAGTTCAATCAGCAGTCTTTCGCCTTTTATTGACGAGAAATCCATAATTCCGGACGGAGGACGATTGGAAGCTTCAACGATGCCTTTTGACTCCAGGCATCCGATGTTGATTCCGTATAACGATCCGTTGGTTAAATTATTGTTTATTACGATGCACGAAGAAAATCTGCACTGTAGTACTCAGGCGCTACTTTCCATAGTTAAGGAATGCTTTTGGCCTATAAAAGGAAAAATCACGGCGCGAGCAACTTTAAACAGAAGCATAAATGTATTAAGGGTCAACCTAAATTATGTCAACAGATCATGGGGAATCTTCCAAAACATAGAATCACGCCCGCAAGAGCGACAAAAGCGTATATTGCTGTTTTTTGTTGTTTTGCCACCAAGGCAGTTCACCTAGAATTAGTAACTGACTTAACGACAGATGCATTTATTGGAGCTGTAAAGAGATTCATAAGCAGACGAGGGCGTTGTCAAAACATTTATTCTGATAACGCAAGTTACAAATCAGCTATCTGAGTTCGCTCAAAGCGTCTTTTCTGCGAATGGTCATGAAAAAATAGCTTCTACATGCAGTACGAAGGGAATACAATTCCATTGCATTCCACCACGAGCACCACACTTCGGAGGATTTTGGGAATCAGCTGTAAAGTCGGCAAAACAATTATTGATGAAAAGAGTTCAACAGAATCTTTGACGTATGAAGAGTTAGAAACAATCATTGTGGAGATAGAAGCAATATTGAATTCAAGACCACTGACCCCAATGTCTAGCGATCTTAACGATTTAAATCCATTAACACCAGGCCATTTTCTGACAGAAGAAGCGCTTACAACCCCAGTGGACACTCAAGCTAATTCACAAGAACGCTCGCTTGCGACACACTGGTAGTTAGTTTCTCGGATAAAACATGATTTCTGGAAATGATGGTCCAATGAATATTTAAATGAACTACAACAGCGACACAAATGGAAACAGCCATCCATCAATCTTAAACTATATGGTAATTGTCAAAGAAGATAATGTACCAGTCATGGAATGGCCGTTAGGTCGAATAGTCCAAGAGCAGGAAGAAAATGACGGTTTTGTGCGATGTGTTGAAGGTAAAATAGCAAAAGGAACTTTTAAGCGGCCAATAGCTAAACTTGCTCTTTTTGCCAATTGATACAGAAAATAATTCGGAACCAAATCAAGAAAGCAATGTTGATTCCGTTGGAAAGAAACCAGCGAAAAAACTAAAAACTTCAATGGGAGCTTCGTTATGGACGACGATGATTGTGATGATACTTCTGCTTCCACTGGCATTAGCATCATCAATCCAAATCAAACAATTTGACACATTTATTACGAAAGCATTGGCATAACAAGGTTTGCCATCAGGGTCTGGAACATAATAGTCTACTATGACCTCGACCCTAACAAGCAAGATTTGAATATATTATCAAACGGAACAGAGACACTTTACCAATTAAGACTATCAAAAAGATTTTCATGTACAGATACAGCACAACATTTCCGGCACATAGAATATGAGCTTAAATGGAAAATGAATTGCTATCTAAACATCGTCACCGAAGATCTGCATTGGAAATCATTGGGAATGTTGCGCGTGGTTTATTTGGGGTTCTCGATTCAGAATACGCCAAGGAGATGACCCAAACCATTAAAAAGGTTGAATCTAATGAGCAATATCTACTAGATTTGCTGAAAAATCAGACATCAATAATTGATTCAACCATAAATATTACGACAATACAACAAATGTTCGATTAGCTCAAATGAAAGAGCAGCTCGATAAAATATCATCTGACAGAGATCATAACATGTTGTTTCAGTGGTACATCTCACTAAGTACTTAATTGGCGATGAGAGCAACAAATTTGCAAAAAGTACAAGCTCAGATCTTAGATGTGCTAACAGACGCCAGGTACAATAAATTAAGTCCATCTCTGTTAACAGCACAGTAACTGAAAAATCAAATTGAACAAATGCGAACTTATTTAAAACAAAGAGAATTATTTCCAATATATGACGATGATCTTCTTCAGCTATATAAAATTCTAAAAGTAGAAGGTACTATTACTGAGAATCCCGCAGTATTCAAAGTAACATTTCCATTGGTGTCAGATCAGCAATTCGAATTATTTAATCTGATACCTATCCCAGTAGCAGATAAAATAGGATTAAAAATGATAAATATTGCGTCACCTTTTATTGCGATAAACAGTCATCATGATCAAAGTTTTCTTTTAAGCTGGGAAAACATCAAAGCCTGCCAACCGCAAAATATTGATACATACATTTGTTACAATAAACAAACAATATTTTCTAACACTGGTTGTGAATTTCAAACGTTTCACAATATATCATCTTCAGACTGTAACTTCATACATAAGAAACCACCATTTGTATACTTACCGATGAGCCATACAAATCAATGGATATTTGGAACTCAATTTAAAATTTTACTATCAGCCGTATGCAACGAAGACACTACGACAATTCATCTAGAATTATCTGGGTTACTAAGACTAGACGCTAACTGATCCATTCACAACAAAGATCTAACAGTAACAGGTCACACTTCTTCGACTCGATCATTACGTTCATCATTTGTTCGATTTGGCTCTAGTATTGTCAATCTTACAACATCGAGTCAATCAAACATATTTTCAAACGGAGATATACAACTTACACAGGAAGAACTTTCGCTGTTACAGAAAAAGTTAAATACTCAATTTAAATTTCTTTTTGAGAAATTAACCACTACGCTTCATATGCAGCACTTCTTACATGACTAACTACAGTGATAATATTCATCATCAGGGTAACATATTTAAAGAAAAGAAAACAATGACATGTTATACCTGCCGTCAGCATAAATTCTGCGCAACCACTACCGAATGACCATTCATTTACTATCGAACTAGAGTAAGTTGAATAACTATTCAACGGACCGAAGAATGTTCATACGCTTTATCACAATCGATAAAAGCATATGAAAAACTATTAAAGCAGCAAATACATAACATGAACAGATACATTGCTGCTATTAATCTCTGCACCGCACTGTGTTATAGTGAAATTCGTTTTGCAGCTTCTGTTTAGACGTTAACGCTATCACGTCTACGCAGCCAAACAACAACCACCAAAATACAAACAGTGTCATTATCACCAGACTATATACCTGCGATCACAGCAGGGTAGCATCTATATTTTTGTTTTCATACGAATATTACCCTTTCAGTGCAATTGTAATTAAGAAGAAATAAAGTTGTTATATCCGTTACTCTCCATATCGGTGCTCGTTCCCATTGGAGATGAGCTAATCAGTGATTTTTGAGTAGCATTGATTTTCGTGATTTCTATTTTCAAATCACCATGATTTTTAACTGCTACTGCGATCGCTGCAAAAAACAAAATGAAAAGCAAAAAAAAAGGTCTTTTTATCCGCTTAATTATTATTTTATTAAATAAAACTAATGTCTCCTTACATTCTTACTATTACTTTGTGAAAGGACCAGACGACCTCAGACAACATAGCTTTTCACGTCCGACTTCTTTAAGGCTTGGGTATTTATATCCATTACCATGTCACTTTCAGGGGTCGGAGTTTCGTGGAATTATATTTTCACCTAAATATCGTTCCAAACAATCCGCGTGAAGTTCCTGTGACCTTAGGTTTATACGTTGCAGCCATACTATCAAAATTACTCCAAAGCGTCTTCTCATTTGTATTGACGGGATTTGGATGAAGTATATATTGCAACGGATGTAGTCTATTTTCAACGGCTGCTACCAGCTTTTCATTTGCGGTTTCCATTAAGGTTGAATCGCTAAAAGCTATCACGCTTGGATACTAAGAAAATATTTAAAGGAAACACTTGGTGTTGTCAAAATTATGCTTTGTAATGCCATTTTCTGGAGAGGAATAGCTTAGAATGGTACGAAAAACCATTCGAGAGTGTAGGAGATAGTCGGAATCATTGGGATCCCGCAACAGGATATGGGCTCCTTACAAAAATCATGGGAATTGAGCCGGGAACAGGTTATTTTATTTGGTCAACTGATTTGTATATATTCTAAGTGGTATATCCGCATTACAGTTCTTTGAGACTAACTCCAAACTACAGGAAACCGCCATCAGTTTCTGGAATATCTTGTTGTGCCATTTTCTGGAGAGGATTAGCTTAAAAGGGTACAAAAAACCATTCGAGAGTGTGGGAGATAGTCGGACTCATTGGGCTCCCGCAACAGGATATGGGCTCCTTACAAAAATCATGGGAATTGAGGCGGGAATAGAATATTTTAGGTGGTCACCTGATTTGTATACATTCCAAGTGGCATATCATCATTACAGTTCCTTGAGACTAATTACAAACTATAGGAAACCGCCATCAGTTTCTGGAATATATTCTTTTTTGTGCCATTTTCTGGAGAGGATTAGCTTAAAATGGTACAAAAAAAATGAAGAGAATGTGGGAGAGTGTCGGAATCATTGGGCTCCCGCAACAGGATATGGCTCCTTACAAAGATCTTGGGAATTGAGGCGGGAACAGGGAATTTTAAGTAGTTATAAGATTTGTACATATTCTAGTGCCAACCATTGCTGATTGCAGCGCCCATTCCAAAAATCCTTCCCGGGATTGACAAAGTGGTATATCCTCATTACAATTCTTTTCCAATGATATCAGTTGCCACTTGATATTGAAACAATATATCAGTTGAGAGATAGTCAGTAATTCAATCACGGCGACTGAAAATCAGGAATATCAGTTGCCACTTGATATTGATACAATATATCAGTTGAGCGATAGTCAGTGATTCAATCACGGGGACTGAAAATCACGTCAGTTGCCACTTCATATTGGTAGTATATATCAGTTAAGCGATAGTCAGTGATTCAATCGCGGCGACTAAAAATCACGAATATCAGTTGAGCGATAGTCAGTGATTGAATCACGGCGACTGAAAATCACGAATCACGAATATCAGTTGAATATCAGTTGATGATATGCATGATATATTACTCATACGCCATGAATCACAGTGGCACTAGTAAGAAATAAATGATATTCAATCACTGACATTGACAATATCTTGTAGCAACTGATATTCGTGATATTTCAGTAGCCGTGATTGAATCACAGGTAGTGAAATATCGCTCAAAGAAAGAGACTGAGCATACAGCAGGAGGACCGATAGTGAGGAGTGGCCGTTAGAGGCGGATGGATTATAACAAAGTTTACCTCATTTCTCTTTATTTTCTTATTCGCATTGATACTGAGTCCGGCTTCTCTGACCACTCCAAGTATCTCTTTTAACGAGTGGTCCATAACTGAGCTGAAAGGCGATGGATATTTACCCGTGATAATTATGTTTATGTCGTCATCATATGCTGTTATCTTGGGAGCTTTCATGCGAAATTTCTTAAGCAGTTCCTTAACTATTAAGTTCCATAATAGGAGTGGGAGGACTCCGCCCTGGGGCGTACCTGCAGGTGCCTCCTTCGTCATGGTTGTGGTTCCCCACTCGTCTTTGACTCTTCTACAGTGCAGCAGGTTATGTATGTAGGAGCATATTGCCATGTGAGGTGCTAGGCTTCGCACTATTATTTCCGTGGACATATTATTAAATGAGCCTGAGATGTGTAGGAATGTTCCTAGTGCGTATTCTTTGTGGTACAGCGCTTTCTCAATGGTGGTTACCAGGGAATGTAGCGCAATGTTTCAGCCATTTATTTTTAATCGATAGTTTATTCAATTCTTTAAAATCAAGCCGTAGCAGACGAAGATAGGACAGAAAATGAAAATCTTATTTAAATTTATATTTACTTTATTTAATATATGAGTGTGAGCAGTGTTCCGCTTACTTTGGGTTGGATCCATTGCAACAGCTTTTATCACTTAGTAAAGAGATTGAGGTCCATCTTATCCGCATTGATACTGAGTCCGCCTTCTTTTATATGGTATTTTTTCCATTGTGCTCAGCAGAAATGAGGTAAGGCTAATAGGCTGCATTTGCCCGCTTTGGGCAGGAATACAACTCGTGCTGTCCTCCAGGTTACAGGAACATAGCCGTACCTCAGGCATGCTTCAAATATGGATCGTAGCCATGGGACGATCATATGTTCAGTCGTCTTTCACCTGGCCGGGTTAATCTTGGGACAGATTATTTCATTCGGTAATTCCAACTCTAGTAGGTCTTGAGCCGTGTCTGGCTCTGAGACTTCCGTGCAGCCAAGGAAGTGCGCATCTAAGAGAGCGCATGTTGCTTCCCTGCTGCTTTCTGACCATTGTCCAGTGTTATTTTTTAGGTGACTTTGTATGGAAGCCTGGCTTGAGAGCAGCTTCCGAAATCTCGCCATGTCGGAGAGCTTCTCTATGTCGGAGCAGTAGGATTCTCATGTTTTTCTTTACTCACTCCGAACCTCTTTTTTGATGTTGCGCCGTCTGGTTTTCTATTCGTCCCAATTGTACATCTCTCCTTTTTTTTAGCTCTCGAGTTCGCCAAGGAGGCCTCGATCTCTTTTTGCTAACTGATGGTTTGCATGAGATATGGTAGGCTTCGGTAAAGTGTTATGCGAGTGTTTCCAAGAAATTCTCAATATCTTCTACCGGTGAGATAATTGTTATTGTTAGTAGCTTTCCCTCTAGTTCCGAACATTCCTGAAGGTACTGTGAGATGGTTTAAAAGAGACTCACCTTTATTGGTAACATCCGGACTTCTAGGTGTGATGAGAGTTGGGTCCGCATCAACGACGAGGGCTGCTTTCTTGAGCTCGCTTTTTCTGCTAGCCTCTCCAGGTCTGCAGGTGGGGCCTCCCTGTCGTGCGCTATATACCAGGTCGCCTTGAGCGTTGTTTCGTCACTGCCCCCTTCCAGCGTCACGACTGTGAGATCATCCGTGCAGTAGTTAGACATATATCCCTTTCCTTACCAGAATATCGGTTATTGATCTACTTAATGTGGTCGGGTAAAATGTGTTGTGACTGTAGACAGAAATCTTATTACCTGAGGTTCAAGGTTCCGACGCGAGCTTTGTTTAATGAAGATTTAGCTTTAGGACCCCCAGCTTCATGGCTGATGATGGGCTCTTCCAGCGGCGGGACGACTTCTGGCATCTTGGCTCCGCTCTCTTCTTCCTTTTCCGCATCAGCTTCTGTGGCCTAGTCGCAGATATACAAGGCTTCAAGGCTTAGGTCCTGCTCACCTGTACTCAAACTGTTTTTGTTTTTGTCCCCGGTTTGGATTTTCTTGAGACACAGGTACACGCTACATGCACCCCACGATATCTGTCCGAACCTCGGATAGAGAATACCCTCGACCACCTTATTGATATGAAGAATCATGTGCTGACGTTTGGCATAGGGCTTAGCCACATTCTTTATCTGCCAATAACCGGCTGGCACATCATAATGCAGCCATTTCAATAGTTTTGTTGCCGGCTCCTGTGACACAACCCGTGGGAAGAGTTCATTGGCCTTCGATACGAATGGAATACTAGTTCTATCCACTATATCCAACTTGGCACTCTCCCGCGGGCTATCCATGAACGACAGTGCTTCTTTGACCCACGTCAGTTCGTCCTTACAGTTCAAGATTTGACCCCGTTGTGCCAACCTGCACCATCGAAGGGTTGTGCCTCCATCCTCCGAAGCATGGTGTAAACGCGCGTAATGAGATACGGGTTTGAATTATTAGAAGGGTTTTAACATGTAGATATATGCATATATATATTTAGGGTTTGAATATAAGTATATAAGGTTGGTGTAAAGATATTGATAGGCAGAGTGCGGCTTTAGAATTGGTGGCAGGTTAGTGCTGAGAGCCGAGGACTTACATATGCTGGTCAATGATGAACGCTGGGAACAGATCCAAGATCCAGATGGTGGTCGCTGCCGGCTGTCTCTTGATGCGCTGGCGGGATCGCTATGCGCGTATTTATGTTTCACTAAATGTAACATTGCCACAAGTGGTAATTTAAGCACAATGACTTTTTTTTCTAAGTCACGTTATAAATTTATTATTTGAAATTTTAATAAAGATTAAATGACTTAAAACGTATGTACATCAAATAAGAATTGACTATTAGACAATAATTGAATATAGACGCGTCTGACTTGTATGGTTGCCAAAAGTGACCGAAGTAAAGTTAGGAATATGGCGTGCCCGAATTGTTCGATGCAGCCGAAAAGAAACGAATGTATCAAAAGTAAAAGATTCATAGAGTTGACGCAAAGATTGGAATGTGGAAAGCACACTGTGTGCTGGAAAATAAACTTTAAAAAATACAATTCAATTCAATTCAAATTTACGACGCAGCACAACCAACTCAAAGTTATATAAATAAAAAATGATTTTAAACGGCGGCACGTAGCGCGAACATGCTGCCCGCCTTGTCGAGTGGCAACTTTTAGCGAGTCAGCCAGGCGCGACAAACTTCGCATCGTAGCCTGAACGCAGTCCTGCATTCTTTGTCTCGAACTCTCCTTTTGACGTGAACCAACTGGTTCATGGACCCTACTCCGAGATTACCGTTCCACTATCGGTGATGTTGCCGGTCTGCTGACTGCCCGCTTATTAATTCGCTGCCGTATATCTGCTTGTCGCCGCTGCCTTGGCTGGTGTTTCTTGCTGCTGCTCGCATGCCTTATTGTGCTGCATGCTCTCTAGAGTGACGTGTATCATAGTGTGGTGGATGTCACCACATACAGCACAAACTGCTTTGGATGAGCAAACCTCCACCTGGTGCGACTTCGCCAAGCAGTTACTGCAGTACCGCAAGCGTCGCGCAGTGTTTCTCCGTTCGACCGCAGTTATCCTCTGGAACTCCGAGGAGAATCGTAGCGAATGTTGTCGCTTGCAGAGTCTGCATTGCCTGAGATCCCTGTGGGGTATAATAAACAGTAGTAGTTTAAAAAAGGACGGGTGAAAAACAAACCGATATGCAGAAGAGAGCATATGCAGTGATTTGAATTGATATAGAGTGTAAGAATTTTGTGTACTTGTGTTGATACAAAGAGTTATTTATGATCTGTGTGCCAAAATTGGTTAATGTTATGTAATAATAGGCGAAAGAGGTAAGTAAGCGTAGTTTATGCCAAGGGACGTCAGCATAAATGCGGTAAAGACACTTTAGAATCCAATGTAATTCATCGCAGTTGATTCTTCTAACAAGGCACAATTTGTTGGCCGCCGTGAAATTCTTCGCCCGGTACAATTCTCCAAGGTCTGCGTCAATTGAAGAAAGTGAGTGTTGCTTTTCGAAGCCCTCACATGGAAGTATAATTTACCAGTGGGATAGGTAACTTTTATGTTATCCAAAATGCAACAGGATCTAACGATCTCAAGCCATGGAATCGTTAAGCATTAGATGCATTGCTGTAGAGTAACCTTTGCCTATCGAGGAAGCACTTGTGCCCAGTGAGGCGCAGCACAGAGTGAGTGACCTGCATCTGTCAAGCATCCACTAAAGGGAGCTTGACCTAGCGAACATAACCCCTCGCTCCAATCTGTTTCATGTCGATGAACTAAGTACGCCATCGTATGCGGGCAGAGACGTATGACATCTTGGTATTTGACAATTTAATCCAGGGGAGCCTAAGAGTGAGATGCACTACGGAGGAGTGCATTTTGACGACGGATTCCGCAGAGCGCAGAAAGAGACAAGCGCATATTGAGTGATCTGCTTGTATCCAATAATCCCTGAAAGGAACTTGATTTAAACAGGCATTCCATCGAGCAACCAAGTTTGGGTCGATATACCAAGCGTGCCGTCTTATAAGGGAAAGAGGCACGAGAATTTTGGCATTGCACGGTTGGTATAAGCCAGCCTGCGGGGTCAAACGAAAATGCAACTACAGTGTGAAATTGTCATTTCGTTATTATTCGAACACCCGTGGCAGACTCAATCGATGAGTCTTTGTTAACCCCAGAGATGGGCCCAATAAAATGACCAGCAGACGTGAGGTCAATGTATTTAGATACGATTTGTGCACAAGAAGCTATGTTTGTTATGGATGTTTTGTCATGATGTGCTTCTAGGGTTGAAGACTTATGTCTCCATGAATTTAGATTTGAATTGCTCTTTATACACATTAGAAGTGCAAAGAGGCTTTTGCGAGTTTGTTCTGTCATGATGTACTTCTAGGGTTGAAGACTTAGCCATGAATTTATATTTGAATTTCTCTTTATAGACATTAGAAGTGTAAAGAAACTTTTAAGAATTGGTTCTGTCATAATGTACTTCTAGGGTAGAAGACTTAGCCATGAAGTTAGATTTTATTTGCTCTTTATACACATTAGAAGTGTAAAGGAGGCCTTGTTATGAGTTTCCAGCTGCGTATCCGTCATTGGCAACTCAGTCGAATTGCTACTTATTTCTTTTTGAGAGTTGAAATTTAACAATCGAGTGGTGCCGTTTTTTATAAATTGAACAACTGTTAACACTTTTGCACTCTCTATTCTTATGAGATGACGAGAAGCAATTTAAACAACTATCGGACTTTTTTGCGAATTTTGACCTTGCTTTAGGAGAAAGTTTGAGAAAAGCTGTACACTTATGAACCGAATGCGATTCCTGACAATATGTACATTTTAAGCTTGATGGTTTTGTCTGAAAGCAATTTAGTCTTTCGTCATAAAAGGAACTTTTTTGACGTATAACTTGTCTCTTGTTATAAGTAGCCGCATGGTTGAAACTAGGAATATCATTTTTATGGATTAATGTTCTAGAACTCCACTAAGTGCGGATTAGAGACACACAACCTTAGAAAGTCAATTATATTCCCCTTAATCTCGAAATAGTTTCGTTCAACCAGAGTTTAGGATGTCTCTGCCTTCTGTTTTGATTCAACTGAAAATTGTGGGCGATAACCAAACAGCTTTATATGCTGTATATACATTTCCATAGAGAACATCTAACCGTTCAGCTCTTATTTTTAAAATGCTGGAGTTGCATCTATGTCAAGTTCAAGCTGAGATTGTTTGCAGAGCTCTTCAAGCACTTCAATGTGTGCGTAAAATTTTCTAATTATGGCCATTTTAACCACAGTAATCGTATTAGATGAGATGGAATGAGATCAAAACAATGAAAGAGAAATATGAGAAAAAAAATATTTAATTATTTTTATTTTGTATGAAAATCGCTTAGTATGCGAATACTAATATAATTAAAAAAAAAAACAAAAAAATTTCACAAACCTATGGTAGGGTACAATTGTAGTTATGAGATGAAATATTTGAGCATTTGTTACTATGGATGCAACGTTAAGTTATTGGTAATTGCACTCCGTAGTTTTAGTTTTAATATATATATTGACAAACGAATTGAAATTTTCTACTGAGTCTTATATTTGTTCAACGTTAAATTGCGTATTTTGAGCAACGCACTATTTCCTATTGGGGTTTTTGCGAACCAAAGACAAAAATACGAGAATGCTTTTGCTTATTCTTTATATGTATGTATATATGTTAGTGCGGTTGGTTGGTTTTTTTTTTTGAATATGTTTTTTTTAAATATATTGAACGGAGTTTAAATACGTATTTCCATATATGTATGTATATGTATATGTAATAAATAATATATATGCGTAATAAAATAAATAATAAATAAATAGTATAAATATGTAAATGTAGTTAACTGTTTGTGCGAATATGTGTGTGTGTGTGTTATATTTTATTAATTTTTTTTTTTTTTACCTTAACTATGTGCGTGTGTGCATGAGTTTAAGAGAAGGGCGCAGGGCCGTTATATAAAATATTTACACTTATGTATCTTACCGACGGACAAAATTGCTGAAAACGTTGGTGCTATTAAATTCAAGTTCCGCTCCTGTAGTGCTTCGGTGGGACCTAGCTGTTTGGAAGTGTTGCTGTTGTTGTTTGAGGCCGATGATGTTGTAGTGGGATGCTGGCGATTTTATTGCTGTCTACATTTGACTCTATACTGCTGCTCCTCTTCACTACAACTTGTCCCTAAAAGCAATTTTGTTAGTTAGCTGCTGACAAATATCTTGTACGATTGCCTTTTCCCCTTCTGCTGAATCCGCCACTGCACTATTGACCGCTTTAGTTTTTTGTCTTTTTCGTTTTCTGTATGTGTTTGTCACTGTATATGGTGACACTTTGTGTATTTTAACTGCATTTAAATGAGTAAATAAGTTTAAATGAGTACTTATGTACTTAGAGTATTTAAGGACTATGAGATACGGGTTTGAATTATTATCTCATAGTCCTTCGAGCATAAGTTCAACAAGCTTATATATATATATATATATATATATATATATATATATATATATATATATTTACTCATTTAAATATATTTACTAATTTAAATGCAGTTAAAATACACAAATTGTCACCACATACAGTGCATCACCACATACAGTGCAGTGCAGAGGCGGATTCAGCAGAAGGGGAAAAGGCAATCGTACAAGATATTTGTCAGCAGCTAACAAGAAAATTGCTTTTAGGGACAAGTAGTAGTGAAGAGGAGCAGCAGTATAGAGTTAAATGCAGTCAGCAATAAAATCGCCAGCATCCCACTACAACGTCATCGGCCTCAAATAACAACAGCAACACTTCCAAACAGCTAGGTTCCACCGAAGAACTACAGGAGCGGAACTTGAATTTAATAGCACCAACGTTTTCAGCAATTTTGTCCGTCGGTAATATACATAAGTGTAAATATTTTATATAACGGCCCTGCGCCCTTCTCTTAAGCTCATGCACACACGCACACAGTTAACGTAAAAAAAAAAAAAAAAAAAATTAATAAAATATAACACACACACATATTCGCACAAACAATTAACTACATTTACATATTTATACTATTTATTACGCATATATATTATTTATTACATATACATATACATACATATATGGAAATACGTATTTAAACTCCGTTCAATATATTTAAAAAAAAACATATTCAAAAAAAAAAACCAACCAACCGCACTAACTTATATACATACATATAAAGAATAAGCAAAAGCATTCTCGTACTTTTGTCTTTGGTTCGCATAAAAACCCCAATAGGAAATAGTGCGTTGCTCAAAATACGCAATTTAACGTTGAACAAATATAAGACTCAGTAGAAAATTGCAATTCGTTTGTCAATATATATATTAAAACTAAAACTACGGAGTGCAATTACCAATAACTTAAAGTTGCATCCATAGTAACAAATGCTCAAATATTTCACCTCATAACTACACTTGTACCCTACCATTGGTTTGTGAAATTTTTTTGTTTTTTAATTATATTAGTTTTCGCATACTAAGCGATTTTCATACAAAATAAAAATAATTAAATATTTTTTTCTCATGTTTCTCATTCATTGTTTTGATCTCATTCCATCTCATTCCAATATGATTACTGTGGTTATATATATATTTGTTTAAATTGCCTCTCGTCATCTCATAAGAATAGAGAGTGCAGAACTATTAACAATTGTTCAATTTGTAAAAAACAGCACCACTCATTGTTACATTTCAACTCTCAAAAAGAAATAAGTAGCAATTCGACTGAGTTACCAATGGCTCATACGCAGCGGGGAACTCATAACAAGCCTCTTTTCACTTCTAATGTGTATAAAGAGCAAATAAAATCTAACTTCATGGCTAAGTCTTCTACCCTAGAAGTAGATGACAGAACAAATTCTCAAAAGTTTCTTTGCACTTCTAATGTGTATAAAGAGAAATTCAAATATAAATTCATGGCTAAGTCCTCAACCCTAGAAGTAAATCATACATACATGTATATATGTATACATGTATTTTTCTTATTCCTGCCCACCTTCCCCATGCCACTTTACTCTACCTCCAATTCTCCTATTCCTCTTCTTTTGTCCCTTCCACCCCTTCTCCAACCATCCCTTACACTATCCCAACATTTCATCCCTCTATCTTAAATAGTACCCAGCGCGTTGCTGCCATTCTCCCTTCCTCCCTAAAGTTCATCCCTCCTTAGCGTAGTGGTTACAAAAACACCCATCGTGCCCTAATTGTAAAGCTCGTTGTAATACACATGAACTTTTAAGACCCGAGGATTTAGGACCAAAAACCCGTTCGGTCACTCGAAGCCAAATCGCAATGGACCAAAATCAGGCATCGACGTCAGATATTATTCAAGGAAATGAGCGGCAAGTTTAAATAGCTCAGCCAAATCCAGATATTTCGTCTGCCGAAGAACAATTTGTTCTTCTCTGAGAATCAAGAAGAAATAAGAGTACGTAATTTAGTTAGCGCCATAATAGCTGCAAGACAAACAAGTAAGATTTCTGATCTTGATGGTCGAATAGGGAATATTATTGAAGCACGGTTAGGAAGCACATTGAGTTCCTTTTTCGAGCGATTTCAGCAGATGACCACCGATGCATGTGCTCTAGATAATAATGTTTTACCACCCACAAATGAGCGTGTGTCATTCAATTTAGGTTCGGAGAATTATAACGGTTCAATCCCTCCGTGGCCTCGAGACAATCCTTTTCCAATTCCGACACCAGATCTTGGAAATTCTCGAAATAGTAATATTACTTCCAATTCCGGCAAAATTTCAAGTTTAATTTCTAATTGGGATATAAAGTTTGATGGTTCATCACGAT
>JAWNNQ010001354.1:0-219270 GCA_035044765.1 Leucophenga montana | reverse complement strand
ATTATCAAAATGTGAGAGGGTTAAGAACTAAGCTTAGTTATGTTTATCTTAATAGTTTTTCTTTTACTGCTGACATAATTGTCTTTAGTGAAACTTGGCTTCAAACACAATTACTCAATACTAAGTTATTTAATTATAATTTTATTTCATTTAGAAAAGATCGTGCAAACGCTCTGCTGATGGTGTTCTAATATCAGTCAAATCGTCTCTGTTGTCTTAGCCAGGCATTGAATTTATATGTGTTAAAGCTTCTTTTCGTGGTTTCAACATATACAACTCTTAAAGATGTAATGGAATTTTTAGAACGGCGATATGAAACTCTAAAAGCGATTGACGAAAAAGATTCATCAACTAAGAGAAGGCGACAACTCAAAAGTCATCACGTCTCAGTAGTCGTATGAATGTAGCAATAAGCAAGTACATACAATCATACAACTATTGAATGCAGAAGACTACAGTCAATTTCGATCGAAGAACGTCGCAGGTTTGTGAGAGAACACAACCTGTGCTTTAAATGCATTAATCACAAATACAGTGAAAAATATTCAACACCAAACGCTAAATGTAGCATATGCTCGCTAAGTCACCATGACCTACTGCACGGAGAGCAACCGATCATTGAAAATAGGAGCGTCATGCCGCGTCACGAACTTGACGGTGGTAATATCAGCGCTGATGGACCGCATGACCAGAACGCTGACTCTGTAGAACGGAGCAATGATGGTCTACTTAGTAGAAAGAAACCACCACAAAGACGTTTCTTCAGACGTAATAACTTTAACAATGGACCGCATCGTGATAGTGGAGAGCTGGGCAATGGTCCAGGACGACTTCAACAGCAGCAGCAACGACCACAACATCAGAGAAAGTTAAATCTATCTGATGGTGAACAGCGGTGGCAGCAGAATGGTTGTCAAGAAGTACAAAATATCACAACAGAAAGTAATGCATAGACTTTTTGTGCATAATTATGCGGCATGCTACAAACAACAACAACAACATGTGACATGCAGAAGTAGTAACCAGAGCGAAAATGAGTTTCTCGACGACACAATTAATCAAATTGGTTAAATCTAACAAAAAAAAAAAAAAAGCGAGATGACAGAACACTTGTCTACGATTGAACAGAAGCCTTCTACTTTAGTAATAAAATTAAAGCAAGGCATGAAATAAGTTGCCTACTAAATAGAGCACTGATAAGAATGGAAGCAAAATCGTCAGACTTAATCCACGGACAAAAATGGAATTTTAAGAGTCGGTGGACGATTAACAAATACTGAACTTCCATATATCCCCCCGGTAGGACCACATGTTGGTGGTAAATGAGAATCCGGGATAAAAGCAATTATATATCATACGAGAGCAATTGCAATCAATGATGCGAAAGGCGAGGATGCATTAACACCAGAAGATACAACGTAATTTGTGGACTCGCTGGAAAGCCGATTAAGTGGAAATATCCAGCTGAAAATTTGAAAGAAAGATATAGCCATTTTAAATGACGAAAATGGCCACTGTCAGAGATAATTGAAACGCATCTAGGCAAAGATATTGAGGACGTTAAAAAGCATACAACAAAAGTTGGTATACATTAAATAGAACAAGAAACAACCCTCTCCCTAGAAGGAATTGGAAAAATGGAGAAAACATCATCTGCGCACATACAATAAAGTTACCAAATCAGAGAATAATTGATACGGTCTCTAGATACTACCAGAGGTTGCCCTACTTTACGTCCGAGAATAGGTTGCGTCTGTCTACCCGTTGTCTCGTGGTCAATACTTATTCGCGCACGGATATTACTAGAACAAACTCTTACTACACTGTGCTGCTCAAAATGTGTGTCTCATCCATGTGTTAAGCTGTGAGCCAAGTTCTGATTCGCAAACAACTACCACAATGAATGTACCCAACTTACGTCCAATGAACGAACAAAGTTCCCTACTAATTTAATTTAGGCACGTGTTACTACCGCCAAGTGTGCCGGACTGATGTGTCGTGGCCAATATCGATTCGCACACGATAACTATCGGAACGGATTCTTGAAAACGGCACTCTGTTCAAACCTGGTTCGCAGACGCAAACCACGATGGCTGCACAAACACTCAAACAGCGTAACACCACGATTTATTCTTTCTCAATACTTTTGATTTATAATCCTGCCTTGCTATTTATTCCTACCGCACTTTGCCCTATTACACTTATGTTTACGGAAACAACAAAACTCGCTTGAAAATATAATTACCGCATA
The DNA here is from genome assembly GCA_035044765.1 of Leucophenga montana. Lineage (NCBI taxonomy): Eukaryota > Metazoa > Arthropoda > Insecta > Diptera > Drosophilidae > Leucophenga > Leucophenga montana. The sequence goes on along the minus strand of JAWNNQ010001354.1, from coordinate 217,019 downwards.
TTGTCCCTAGCCACTTTGCACTGTTAGAATTATGTATGTCTAGGTTACGTTAGGTTAGATTAGAATGGCCAACATGGGTAAATCCGACATTGTCACTTATGCCAGCTTAGGCCCCTTGTGATACCATATATGTTTAACACTTTAACCGCAGCTACTCTGAGAACCACTTTGTCAGTGTCAAGAACGTCGAAAACTGTTTGATCTCTTTTTCCGAAATCTCAGTTAGGTTATCCAGGAAGGGGCGCCCTAGTAAAGCCAATCTCTTCCTACTATGGGCCGGGCAATGACATAACAAGTGCTCGACCGTCTCCTCCTCATCGACATTTCCACAGCTACTGCAGAAGTAATAGGAGTTCAAGCCAAGCTTCGCAACATGTCTCCCTATTGTGCAGTGGCCTGTGAGGGCTCCCACAATAACAGATATCTGATCTATCTTGTGCTGGAGAAATGTTATTGGTCTTTTGAGGTTGTAATTTGGTCATGTGAGTCTTGAGATTCTGCACGTACCAAGGTTGCACCATCTATTGTTTGCTATACCTATTATCTCTGTTGAGATCTGTAGTTTAAAAGTAGCCATGGGTATACCTACTGTGGCCTTCCCTGGAAGGATTGCAGCAGTGGTACCCTCTCTGGCTAGTTTATACGCTTCACAATTTCCCTCTATATTTGGATGACCAGGCACTCAGATGAGATGTATAACGTAGTGATCGGCAATCTTGTTAAGAGATTTACGGCACTCCGTTGTGGTTTTGTCGTTTGAGCTGAAGGAGTTCAGTGCTTTCAGGGCAGCTTGACTGTCCGAGAAGATAAACACATTTTCTTGAGTGTGTGAATATAGCCAAGGAGATGCGTAGGTTCCTGAATAGCTAGCATCTCCGCCTGGTAAACGCTATAATTATCGGGCAGTCTAAAGGATTCTCTAATCCCCTGATCTGGTGAAAATACACCTCATCCAGCTTAGAACCATCCAGCTTAGTTAGTGTTTGGTATACAGTAATCCGTATTTGATGGTATAGTTCTTTGTAATTGTAATATACTTGAGTGTTCGAAGGAGCTTGTATTGCTGAAGATTCCCTCAGTCTAAAGGCTGTAACTATTGCCCTCTCTCTCTCGCAATGATCACTCCTAGATAATGTTGTTAGGTTTGGGTAAAGTCAGTTTCGGAATCTTATATTTCCTTGAGAAAAGCACAAGTTCTGTGATTCATAAATTTGATAATCTCGATATTAGTCTTTCTACAGTGGGAACAAGTCCAACGTAGATCTTTCCTTTCATTAATGACGTCAAGAACACGCCCGTTAAAACCAGCACAACACAAGTGCGAAACATTATCGTATAACCAACAAGGTATTGCTCAGTACAAGCTTCTGTTTTTAAATTGGCAGCTAGGATCAGAACAAGCCATTGTAAATTTAGTATAAAACAGAACCAAAAGGGATAACTTATTGGTGCCAAAAAGTATGCTGTATAAAAAAAATTAATAAAAGTTAAAATGAAATTAGAGCAGAAAGAGTACCACTATTACTCTCGCAGAACTCAACTCAAAAATTTAAAAGAACAAAAACAAAACTATAAGTATGCTAGTATGTTTAGCAAGAGAACGTAAACAAACAAACGAAGAAAGCGAAAAGAAAAAATATAAAAAAAGACGCTTTCAGTAAATAATTAAAACAAAGAAAACAATATTTAAACTTAAACACTATAAACGCGATTTTTAAATTGCAAATTAAAGAAAAAATATAAAAAAAAGACGCTTTCAGTAAATAATTAAAACAAAGAAAACAATATTTAAACTTAAACACTATAAACGCGATTTTTAAATTGCAAATTAAAAAGTTAAACTTTAAACAATATTGTAAGATATTTTTTAGAAAATTCAAATTTGTTTTAAAACTTTAAATGAACTTTAAATGAGCGCGTGTTCAGTATACCTATATAAACAACCATTTTATGAAATAAAAATAGTAGGCAACAGTTTTCTCATATACGTGAGTGATACAGAAAGCTTTTTCGCTTCAAAACCTCAAATTTTCATTACAAAAAAAAAAATAAGTTTTATGATTGAAAATTGGAGATTTTTATTGGAAAGAGTTTTCTGTCACATGTAGTAACATATTTAAAAGTACTAGTTTAGAGACCCTATTTTTTATAGTCTCCGAGATCTCGTTGTTAAAGCATACATAAAATGGACAGCTTTATAGACTCGACTTTTGACGCTGGTCAGGATTATATGCATCACATTCACTTATTTTTTAAATGGAACGCAAAACGAATTAAATGAACATATATTATGAAAATATTAAGGTTATTATAAGCAATGCCTAACATCTTTATTCAACTCACCTTTGAAAATGAAGATCATATTTTGAATTTTCCAGATATTTAGTTTTTCTATTCATACCAAGCCAATCAAAGTCTAAGGCAGAGAAATCCTTGTTGTAATTGTACTGAAAATATTATAAACAAGAAAAAAGTAAACGTCAGTGTAACCTCTAATATTATTCACACGAAATTTCAAATTGTACTGTAAAACTAAAACGTGACATATCAATATGGACACTTCATAAACAAAGGACCAAAACAAACTTCCATACAGGGTTATATTCAGACATACATATTACAATTTTTTTATTTTTATTTTTTTTTTTTTATTTCCATTTGGTTACATACATCTGTCTATCACTGTGGACGGTAGTCCACGCAAGTGACGAAAGCCCACCTCAGTGTGACTGCAGCACGATCACTATATTATACGCCCAATATCGAAGTTTTTACTGGTAAGTCCGATCGAAACGTGTTGTATACCATTAAAAAGGTCTTGAAACATACTTACAGAAAATGTTGAAATATATAGTCTGAAATATAGGGGGTTGAAAAATACCCAGCTTGACGGTATTGGAGCTCGTAGGGGGGCTATCACCTCAAACTTATTTTTTATTTATTCTTGACGCCGAGACGAGTAAATCGAGCCCAAGATCACAAAAATCGGTCCACCCACTCAAAAGTTATGAATTTTGGAATATTTTTGACGAGTTAATGAAATAGTTTGTTTGTGTGTTTGTTTGTTTGCTTGAATCCTTTAGAAAACCAAAATTTTATTGATACAGAATTTTAGTACACAAAAAATTAAGAAACTTTTGTTCTAGAACTTTTTTCAAAATGGCGGAGTTATGGCAGGAAAAGCTCAGAATAAGGTTTAATTTCAATTGGTTACTATGGCCAAACGGCCATAATAGTTTTCAATGTGTAATAGCTCGTTGGAAAGGTCTTTTGAATACCTTCAAACGAATGCTCACATGGTGCTGTACAATACCTACTTAAAAAAATATAGGTCAAAATAAATATTGAAAAGTACATTTTGCGATTTTGCCGAAAATTGAAACCAAATTTTCGTGCTCATATTTGGAGTGGTAAAACTTCGCGATATTGCGCAAATTTTATTATATTATTACTTTCAGAATATCAGAGTGTGCAAAATTAGTTATTTATCCTAATGCGTCATACTAATGGCTGTTACTGTTAAGCTGATGTTACTGTTAAGCTACTGTTACGGTTAAGCTGCTGTTATACTCATATACACTTTTATTTTTTGGACAGTTTTTGTATATATTCATATGTACATATATAGATATTCATGCAAGAAATAACATATGTATGTATGTATAAGTACAAATCGCCAATAAAAAAATTAGTTATTTAATCTCGCACATTTATTCCCATAAATTGATATGTATTTATTATACAAAAACAAAATGTCTATTTTTATACCGGGTACCATAAGGTAAAAGGGAAAATTAATTATGTGGAAATCTATTTAACAGGCAGAAGGAGATGTGGTAGATCCCATTATGTATATACGAGTATATTCTTCATCATCATGCGAAGACAATATTGTCCTGTCCGTCTGTCCGTCCGACAGTCTCCTTGAAGGAAAATATCTCGTAGACTATAAGAGTTAGAGACTTCAAGTATGAATATTTAGACTATCCTTTTCAATGTACAGATAAAGTGTGTTAAAATAACAGTAGCCGCTATACAAATAAGCTCCCACTTTTAAGTTTTTTTGAATTTATTGTAATTTTTTTTTTAATTCAATTGAAATTTCCCACATATGTTCAGAAGGGACAACTTAAAAATATAGCCCCACACAAATCGATGGTTCATATAGGTTCATATAGCCTTAAGCAAGGTTTAGGTTTCATATAAAGTTTTATCCAAGCATTTTATTTTTCTTCTCTATTAAAATGACTGATATCAAATAAAAAAACCTCTTGACGAGGTAAAAATCAGTGACGAAATCATACTTGGAACACACATAACTACTGATATAAATTTTGTGACGATATATTTATATTTTTCATTTGTATGGTTGGATTCGATTGTAATATGTAATTAAGCTTTCGTCATGTTGCGACGTAGTGGTGAATTTTTACGAATATTCGTGAGTAGAGAAATAAATTGATGTCCTAGTAAAAGAGCTGTATTTTATAGTTTCAAAAGTTTTGAAAAGTTCAAGACCTTTTTTATAGTATATAACACGTTTCGATCGGACTTACCAGTAAAAACTTCGATATTGGGCGTATAATATAGTGCTCGTGCTGCAGTCTCACTGAGGTGGGCTTTCGTCACTTGCGTGGACTACCGTCCACAGTGATAGTTGCGTATGCTCAAGCCATGCTTGACTTCTTCATCATTGATTTTGGGATTGGTATCGTACCATCGCTAGAGCAAACAAGCAAAAAAAACGAGCGCGCTTAAATATTTAATTAAAAATTCAAAAATCGAAGTATAAAAACTGTTTTACTACAGTAAAAAAGCAAAAAAAAAAGTGGTGAACCGTTTGAACCAGAGAGCTCTGGAGGACTAAGAGGGCTGCCTTTTTTTATCTTCGCCGCCAACTCGTCTTAGTAAGCATCACAACAAACAAATAGACAAGGAAAAGCTACGCCATCAAAATCATATCCCTGGGAGCCCGAGTTGGACTTTGACCTGTGGAAAGCGAACACAAAAAATGCAAATGCTAAGGTTAGTCGATACTCATCGTAGGCTTTAGTATTAATCCTAGGTTAAAACCTGCTGTCAATTAGCAGCCTACAAAGTATAGCCCCAAAAAAATCTGGGGGACTTAATATGATCACAGCTGAGGTATTGCAACAAGTCTCCATAAAAACCATTAAAAAAAATAACACAAATTATAAATGCTTCATTACATATACAACACTTATGTACCAATCTCGTGGAAAATATCGGAAGTTAAAATGATTATAAAACCTGGCGAAAATCCGAATCTGGTAAGTTCATATCGGCCGGTTTCTCTTCTGCCACTTCTTTCAAAAGTTTTTGAAAAGATACTGGCAAACAGGATACAAAAAAAAATGTTACCATCGCATCAATTTGGATTCAGACGGAACCATTAAACCATCGACCAAGTGCATAAAATCACCAATTGTATTGGAAATTCATTAAAAAATAAGCAAATTTGCTCAGCAGTCTTCCTTGATGTGCCAAAGGCCTTTGACAAGGTATGGCATAAAGGATGAATACATGAAATCAGTTATCTCTTACCTGCTAATTTCTTATATTCTGATTTCTTACCTGCTAATGATATCCTCATATCTCAACAATCGCTTCTTCACAGTAAAGGAAGACTAAACCCTACCTCCTATACACCAGCGATTTACTTATAACACAGCTATGCTAGCTGTTGGCGAAAATAAGCACAAATAAACTTCAAGTGGCTATAACTAGGATCCATGAATGGATTAAATACTCAAATACCGCCAAATATTTTGGCATGACTCTGGATGCGAAGCTACTCTGGAAGGAACATATCAAAATAAAATACAAAGAGCTTAATTTAAAGTTTCAAGCATTAAAATGTCTAATTGGCCGTAAATCACTATTGTCAGTACAGAATAAAATTGCTATTTATAAGCCGATTCTGCAACCAGTTTGGGCATATGGGTTCCAACTATGGGGTTGCGCTAAAGCACGCAACATACAAATCATTCAAAGATTTAAAATTTAATGGTATATTCGAAATAACGAGTTACACCGTGATGGCAGCATCAACAATGTTGAGTATCGGGCGAGAAAACACCGAATCCGGCTACAACAGCATGTAAATGAAGAAGCATCTTCTCTTTCAAATACTATTGGGCTAGTGCGACGTCTTAAGCGTACTAAGCCTAATGATTTGTTCGAATAGATTAAGTATACATAATAAATACATCAATTAATCTTTTATACTCCTCACATCAATATTGCTCGTTAGTATAAGTATACTAGTTGTAATTAAAAGTCTTTTATTTTATTAGTTATCTGAATTCTTATTATTAATAAAACAAAAATAAGGCAAATTATCGATTTTAATTCTGACAAGTCTTCGGTCTGTGCTGCATTGTTAAGTTTGTATGGTCCTGTAACCAAGTTTCCTGATGTGGTTGTCCTACCTTCATATATTATTCGAGTTTGTTGTCTGTGAACTAGTTTCTACGGCGAAAGCATGAGAGTAAGTTAAACCTTGTCAAACGTGTAATATGTCTTGGTTTTTAGGTTTGTTTTCTATTATACTTCTAAGTCTTTTGCAGAGATTCTAGTGTTTTGCTTTATCATCTTCAATATCTAGTGGGGCATATCAATTCGTAGATGGTTTTGCAAGTCAGTAATTGAGTGTAGTTTGATTTTTTTTTTGTTTTTGTTTCTTTGACTCTGTCATACCCGTTGATTTAGTAGGTGTTCTGTTAATTTTCTTTTGTTTTGGCTGTTGTACATTTGTGTCTGTTATTACTGATGTCTTAGGTACATTTACAGTTAATGTTGTTGTATGCGTAAAGTTAAAATATACTTGCGATGCAGGTGATCATGATGTTGAAGAGAGTGATGGTGCTGTGTACGAAATTAGCGGGAGCGAAGATGAAATAAGAGATGCTGTTGGGTTGGTAGTAGTGATGAGGAAAACGATGTTGTTGGTAAAGCTGCTGCGCAGATCGGTGTTGACTGGAGCGAAATAGAAGCGAGTGACGTTGACAAGGGCTTGGATTAAGACGGTTTTGCTTTTGATTTGCTTAAGATTTGTTTTGGTTGTTATTGTTTATATTAGTATTATCTCTATTGTTGTTATCATTAATGATTTCTTAGAAAACACAGTAAAGTATGCTTTGTTGGAAATGGAAGAGAGCCTTCGCTCTCTTTGATGAGCGTTAGACTCGCTCATCGCTTTTTTGCTGCCCCTTTGAGATGCACTTTTTGATCTGCATTTTCTATAGATTAACAAATTATATTTCTGTTTTTGATTTTTGATATTTGTAAACATAAGTTTGAACTTGGTTTTATATTGAGTCCATGTGCGTTGTTTGAACAATAATTCAAAAATTATATAAAAAGAAGATATTAAAAATTGATAAAAACAAAAAAAACCGTTAACTTCGGTTGAAACGAAACTCTAATACAATTCACACGAACTTTCAAATCGTCTTGTAAAACATAAACATGGCTGAATGTGTGAAAAGGCACAGGTCCTATCATTAGCGTTGCCGCTCCTTTTCTGGGAAACTTGTCTGTCTGTCCATTTTCTAATATATAGTGACCCAATACCCACAGCAGAGAAATTCTGTTGCGTTCGCCAAGTTATAAGCTATTTACTACAAGCACTAGATTTGACTTAACAACGTTGGAGTAAAGTGCTTTCAACGCGTTCTGACTGTCTGATTACAATATTACAGTTGTGATTGCCTTTACCTAAGCGCACATCTGACTATTGCACAGAATTCTTCTTGGATATCTTCCAATATCTGGTGTATTTCCCCATTGACTCCCAGTAATGAGTCCTAGGACCTACAATCCCTAGGCCTGTGCTCTCTTATATCAAGGATCTATCCGTATACCACTTGATGGTGTATGATCTATTCGACGTCCACGATTTCTTTTCGGACCATTTAATGCTGAACTTTCGATGAAAAATATTTCTTTGTCATTTCGTCTCTTGTCGCGAACATTGGGGATGCACCCTTCGTCCAGGTATGGACACGTTTCTGAACGATCTCCGAGTTTACTTTGTTCCCATCGACTGACAGTTTTAGGAGTGTATCTTTGGTTTTTTATTCGGTTTCTGGGTGAAGTGGTGTCATTTCCGTATATTTTCTTCTACTATCTAGTGGGGTGAACCCAGATATTTAACTTTGTTGTTAAGCTCCACTACATTTCCTGCGAACCTAGTATCTTTTAGTCTAGACAGCTTGTGCTTCCTAGAAAGACCTTCCTGGACAAAATCGATGCTATTATCCGCGCTAAAGGTGGCTATATCGAAAAATAGCATATTCTTCTTAAAATTTGAAACGATATACTGAAGTTCTTAAATATAAAAATAAATATTGACAATATTACAGCATTTTTAATTGGTAACACTTCGAGGGCCAAACTCTGTAAAAGCTAATTATTAAGTTGAATAGATTGCACACAAAAATTCAATAGTGGTCGAGAGTATATATGGGGCTACCCCAAAAAGTGGGCGTGGCGGGAAGGAAGTATAGTGCCAATTTACAACCGGAAACCATAAAAATTGGTCCCAAAATATATGCGACAACATCCAGACGGACATAGCTAGATCCACTCCTCTCGTTGGGCTGATCAAGAATACACGGTATGATCTAAAAATAACCGAATTTTTTAGTTACCAAATAAAACATAAAACAAACAAAAAGCATTGGTATTATGTTTCAAAGCTAATATTTGTTGAAAATACGATCCATTTAACTGAATACAACGTTTGGAGTGCCAATTTTTGCATAGACTCACTTTTTGTGATGTTGTTTAGCAGCTGTTTCACAGCTGCTTGTATGGGTAGAATGTCATCGTAAAAAGCTTTTTTCACTGCAGTTTTCATTTTTGGGAAGAGAAAATAATCGCACGGAGGGTGGTCGATGAGACCAATCTGTTTTTTTCAAAAATTCATTGACTACACGAGCGATGTTTTGATCATTTAACTGATGTGAAAAACATGCAAACACACTTTTACCCAAATCTACAGTTAATATTTTGTAGATTCTACACTAAGCTTTTACGACATAACTACAAAAATTGCTATTAAAACGTGTGTCAGTTTGTAATCTGTCAAACGAGTACCATGAACTTAGCTGCTTTCGAAAGAAGAAAATTGTAACACTGCCAACATTTAATAGATGGCGCTACGTGTTCTATGATTTAAATTAAAAATTCGGTTATTTTTAGATCAATCTTGTATGTATACTTTATAGGGTCTACAATGTCTCCTCTACTGCGTTACAAATTTTCAGATAAACTGATAATACCATTTCACACTATGTGTGAATGGTATAAAAGTGATATGAAAAAGAAGCCGACTTACAACTGGATATCTAAAAAAATAGTGCCCAAAAAATGCGCAACAACAACCAGACAGACGGATACGGATACTCGCCTCATCAAGCTGATCAAGAGTATATATATTTTATGGGGTCTAGGTCTACTATGCTTCCTTTAATGCGTTACAAACTTTCAGACAAACTGGTAATACCATTTCACACTATGTGTAGATGGTATAAAAATGGCAGCATGTATTTACGTGTATGGAGGCTGCACCTCATAATGGGGTTAATTTCATTTAACTTTTTCTTACAGCATCCGATATCTCGGCGTTCAAGCAGATGGAAAAGTATATATCACCTCCAATTTTGATATATTTATGTATCTATATATTAATAGGCGAGCGAATTTTTTATGATGACTGCTACGTTCCCAGTATATAACTGACTTTGGCAAACATTTACCATTCGAAAGGTACATTCGTACAACCGAGTTAGACGTTTAGAAAATAATCGTTTGGACAGATGTGCGCACAATTTATATAAAATCACAATCGATTGTAAATGCCTTAAATAAACGTCACTCACACAATGAATCAAACTGTCAAACAGAAAAAAAGGAAAAGTAATAGAAGCTCGAATTAAATAATCAATAATCAAAGTCCCAAACAGCTGATTTTAAAAAATGTTGTGAAATAAATTTTTGAAACAAAAAAGCGAAAGAGTGGGTATAAAAAAGCAACAAAAATTATTTTATAACTGCACATTAATTATTGAAAATAAAGTGTTCACTTATTGCCGCTATCTTTCTGGGTGGCTCTGATGTGTCTGCGCTATATTTTATGCGAATATTTCTGAGTCGTAATTTATACAGTGTGCCAAAAACAAGACCAATTCAACAATTTTGGTTTTTCTTTAGCATCTTGCAGCCGAATTTGGCATGCGTTCGTTCGTATGTGTGTGAAATACGAATGTGTTCGTCCTCCTGGGGCCATGGCTGGACAGCGTTGATTTTGAGGTGAGAGCATTTTCCGTGACACGCCTGTATTATTGATATTTTATTTATTTGATACTTTTAATACAAATTGTTGAATTTCGAGATGAACTCTCGTACTTAACCATACTCAGTCCGATTTTATTAAATTTTGTAGGTGCGCACACGACGCCCTTCATACAGGTTTACGTAAATGTACAGTTATCAAAGCCGTATAGTTTGATTGTTTTCTTTCTTTTATTTTGTTTTTAATGTTAATTAGAAAATGTATTATTTTACATTCTGTTGACGCCAACATGGCCGACAACGTTTTTAAGTGATTTAATGATTTTTTAATAATAATGCATTTTGAATTATAACGTAGATTAATTTGAAATTGTTAACCCTCCCTGAACAGGTCCGTGTTCAGTCACGCTTCCTTTAATAGTTTCCAAAGCCTGCTTCGTCGGCCTCCTACTTCCATTTTTTCATGCCTTTTGGCACTCTCAAATCTACCTCCCATTCATCAGCATTATTACGTTTTGCTCTCGTTAAGAAAGTGTTTAAGGGCCGTTTGACTTGCCTTTAACTTTACCGCTCAAAATTGTTTTACTATAATAGTGATGTCGTGACATGCACTACACAATATTATTCCGCCTATAGCATATCTTACCGTTTCGTATTTTCTTATTTATCGGTAAGTCGTAAGAACGGCCCTAAATTGTAAAATACTATTAAACGAAACAAGTGTTTTTTTTATTCAAACAAATAAAAATTATTCGGTGTGCCATTTCGTCTTCCAGCATCTATCTATGTTGCAAGCTTTCCTGCTTCACATAGATTTTTACAAGGTCCGTCGAACGACCGAGACATGCCCTAGATAAAAAATATGGCCACTCTTTAAAAAAAAAAAAAAACAAAAAAAAACAAATCCTATTACATGTTTTAATATATAAATGCTTTAACTAAGCACAATTAATATTACATAGGCAATCCAACTATGTCAAAGAGCAACAAGGACAGCGATCTCACGGAAAAGTGAGAGGTGAGAAAAGAAAAAAAAAACGAAAGCGAGAGTCATTGAGGCAAAAGAATTAATAAATAAAATATTCGAACATAAGCTGGGCCTACTTACACGATTCGATTTCGGTCGCACTAGTAAATTTGTTGTAGCATAATTTTTTTATACTTCACAATAGCTTTTCTCATAGCCCGTTTCGCCTTTTGGTCTTACTTACAAAAAAAGGCCAATCTTTTTTTACCAAAAATTCAATTTATTTTTTGCTCCGCGAAATACTTATCTTTTTCTTCCTCTTAATTCACCAGAATTAAGGTTATACCCATTTACCTCGACTACACAATGTCGAAAGGTCAAATTTCACATTTAGTGCAGAAGCACTACAAGCAGTTGCTTACGAAGAAGATTTAGTATCGCGAGAATCGGAAGTATCCACTGCACTTAAAATGGAATCCAAGGAACTATTTGATGAATGCGAAGAGAAATTTTATTGTACTAAAGGGAATATTGACGATCTTTTAGATTACCAAGTTTCACCTCCTCGACAATAATGTAAGCAAAATCATGTTTTGCGACAGTGCAATGATTTTCTTAAGTTCGACCCTCGAGCCTGCTTTAAGTTTGTTCCGAAAGCCAAAATATTGCCTGGCCGAAACTCATCAGCTCAATAATTGTAGTACCAAATAAACCTGTTCATCCTGCAAGACGCAGCATCAAATTCTGCTGCACTTCCATCCAAAGACTAAAGGCAGGCCAAGTCAGTGAGTTGGATGATAGTTCTTCACCATCTCGTGTGATATTTCATCAGAAAACGATTCATCTTTATCATATCTACTCACTATGCGTCAAATAGTCAATCTGTTGTTTTGCCCACTGCGTTAGAGCACATTCCTTATAGCGGTGAACTATTTGCTCTACGCGCACTAATAGATCAAGGCTCGCAACGATCATTTATCACCGATAAATTATAAAAGAGAAATGGGAAATTTGTGCAGAATTCGTCAAAAGTGTGTGATTTTGCATTGATGACAAAAAGTAAGGATGTCCAAATTCAGGTGCAAGCTATAGTTCTGCTAAAGTTAACCAATTTTCTGCCCTCGCGATCATTTTCAACATCAATGATAGAAAACATTGATAGTTTGGAATGGCCTGACCTAAATTTTTCGGTTTCCAATTGACCTGGTGCTTGACAGCAATATTATCCCGCAAATCATGCTTAACGAAATTATACTAAAAATTAGTGACAAAAAATATTTTTTTTTATGGATTCTGTCCGGTCCACTAGTGTAAAGAGTTCCTTTTCAACTCTTGTGTATCAAGGATTAGACTACGACCTCAACACCCAAATGCTACTCTTTTGGGAAGTTGAAGAAATACATATTCCGAAGCCTCCATGTTTATTGTGAAGCATTCTAGGCATCAACGACTTATCATCAACCCGACGGTAGATATGTTGTTCGATTACCTTTTAAGCCCTAATTTCCGTTGGAAATTAACCTTGCGTCATCTCGACGTTCGGCTGTCGCGCAGTATTCACGTATGCAAACGACTTTGCATAAAAACCAGAATCAATCGGAGTATGAGATGGTTCTAATAGAGTGCCTGGCTCTTAAACATATGTTGAAAAGTTCTGCTCATGAAGTGGACCGCGACGGAAAATATTTTTTTTCTTATTTATTTATTTGCCCGCACTGCAGAAAAACCAAGCTGTGTTTTACAAACGGACTTGCTCGGTATAATTCTCAGCTGGCGTTTCTACAAATTTGTGTTTAATGCAGATATAGAAAAAATGTTTGCATAAGGAAGATAGAGAGTTCAAAAGAATTGTGTTTCTCCTGAAGAACCATCCTGGCCATCAAACACTGCATCAGCTACCACAAGACTGCAAAGGATCTCTTCTTTTAGCATATCCTGTTTTATTTAAAGAAACATATGTCGATGATGTTATGTCAGGAGCTCATGACTTAAAAACAGCTCAGAACTGCCAATTACAGCTCATCGAAGCTCTCGTCAGCTCTGGTTTTAGATTGCGCAAGGTAACTGCAAAACATCAACATTTACTGAAACAGATTGCGCCCGACGATCTTTACTATTCAGATTTCCTCAAAATGCTGGATGCGAGTATCACAAAAACATTTGGCATAAATTGGAGAGCAATTACAGACATGTTCTATTATTCTATAAATCTCGCCGAATTTAAACATTCAGCCACTAAACGCCAAATTCTTTCATATGTAGTTTCTTTGTTTGAACCGGGTGGCTCACACTTTAATTGTTGTCGATGGGATGTATCAGTTCGACCCCTCTCCCTAATAAAGTGGCATACGTTTTGAAAAAAAATTTTCGGCTATTGAAACCATTTAGATTGCTCTTCGGTATGGATCTTCTCCGGTCAATGGCTTGAGCGATGCCTTTGAGAAAGCGTATTGTGCTACCCTGTACATTCGCTCTGCCTCCACTGAGTGTACTGTTACTGTGAGACTGCTAGTGGCAGAAAGCAAAGTGGCTCCTTTGCAAGCATTAAACTTGCCACGTGTCAAACTTTGTAGAGCCGTACTTTTCTCCCGACTTATAAAACATGTTGTGTCAAATGTTCAGAGTTTTAGTTACAGAATGACCCTATGGTGCGATTTCTACTGCCTGGCTAGAAAAGTCACCTCATGTTTGGAAAACATATGTGGCGAATAGGGTTTCTTTGTTTGACCCGGCAGGGTCTCCAACGCTCCTTGGAGACATGTTTCTTCTAGAGAAAATCCAGTGGCTGTTCAACAAAATATTTTCGAGATTGCTCACTGTGGTGGCAAGGTCTCGATGCCTTATCTATCTCTACCTGCCAGTAACTGCTCTAAAGATCCATTGTTGAGAACCATTTTGTAGCCAATATGTAAGAAAGCGGGTACGAATTTTTATGAATAACATCGTTAAGACGGCTATGGTCAACGCAGAATCTCGTCGTACAATCTGTTTTTTCATCAGCACCACCGGTAATGACCAACGACTGTTTGAGCGTTTAATTGAGTTTCGCGCTATCATATCTGAAATAAACTGCTCGGTTTCTTGCTTTCGTCAAAGTGGCATGCATCGAGGCGGTTGATGAATGGCCATTGTTTTGTCGGTGTCTATGTGGTGTTGTGTTAAGTTCTTACGACCTGTATCAGTTGGCGAACACAACCTGATGGTGGCGAAGAAGCAGTTCGAATAAAGCAATCTGTACGTTGTTCAGCTCCTATGATATAGCAAAAAGTAGCTCATCCGTAATTTGGCCGATGTCCTCCAACGACAACATGTCAACCTCGAGCAGTCTACCTAACACAGTGTACCGCAAGCTCACGCTGTGTAGTATCCAGTAATTTACGCCCCAATTGTACTTTGTGCGGTTGCTCGGCTTCGGCACAGCTTTCTAACAAGTCGATAACTGCATTGCTTTTATAATGTAATGTTCGTTTCCCGAATAAGACTGATTAGTAGCGGAAGGGTTTCTATCTCTTCTATTAACATCTTCTATTTCAAAGTATTCACGAGAGCGAAAGTAGAGTTTGCAGCACATTCGTTAGGCAATATTCCCAAAACTCATGTCCAAAAAATGCAAAGCTCGGTAAATAAAAGCATCAGGAAGTGGCTCGAACTAATGAAATCGACACCCGTTAAGTAATATATCAGCTGATTACGAAACTACATCTATACTTGAGGTTTGAACTCGTAATTGGCAAAGAATTGGTCAAGGTCATACCATACAATCTTCGCATGGCGGACAACTCAGTACAAAAACTAGCTATGCAAGAATGAATGATAACTTAAAATTTATTCTAAGTGATGGCAAAATAAATCGAAGCCGAGTTGACAATAACAAAACCAGCTTTCGTATACCTTTTATTGAAGATATAAAAAAAGACGATATCACAGCTGTGTGAAGTTGGTTCCAACAAAGTTGAAAAAAATGTTAGAGTTCGATTGCTCACCATTTTTTTTTTTTTTATTGTCAACCTCTGTAACAAAAGTTATTAAAAAAATTAAAATGGGGAGCTCATGCTTTTCCCCAATGTGAAAACAAGCTAGTGAATACGATTGTTCTCGATTGCCCACAATTTGAAACAAAAATTATTTATATGTTTGTTTGGTAACTTTAAAAAAGAAAACAAAATTTTTTTTGTTCGATTGCCCACTATTACCCTTTGATTGCCCACCATTTATTTTCGACTGACCACTTTTGAAAACAAAGTTATTGAAAAGTTAGCCTCACAAAGTTTAAAATTTTTTTTTATATTGATTGCCCAGTTTTACCCATCAATTGCCCACAATTGCCCACTTTTCTAAAAAAAAATAATTCAAGAAAAACAAACCTCTCTGGACAAATATAATGAGAGATACATTTGTATCTCAATATGAAGTTGGATCATCTGCTATTGTTGAAGCGAACTTCAAGGAATCGAAATACTCGGATTAGTTTTCTCGTGGTGGACGCATAAGAGCAGATAAATTTATTGTTAATCGCATTCGGTTAATTGAAGAATATCATGGAAGAAGGAAAGAAATTATGCTCATCAATGCTTCAGCTGCTAAGGCATCAAAAGTTTCGAAGGTGGACAATTCTGACAAAGAAAATAAACCGGGGTATTAAAATGAGTTGGCGGATTGAGCATACATCCAAATAAATGCAATGGCCCGTAAAGGACGCCTGTAAAAAAATAGACAATATTCTTAAATCGAAATGTTAAGAGGAATTTCAAGAGATTGGAATGAACAAAGGAGAACTATTTAATGATATTTTTCCTGATATTACCAACAACCCATGGTTCCATAAAATAAACAGTATTAATATTTTTCAAAAATATTTATCGTATACTGATTTGACATGCACGTAGCGAACGACGACTTATGCGGTATGTACCAAGTAGAATAGAATGTCGACCACATAATCTTCATGTGTGATAAATATAAAACAAGCTGCAATAACCACCCCAATAGCTGTTCAATGCCGAAAACCAGAATACATATAAAATTGTAGCAGACTTCATCCAACCTCAGCAGGTTCAATATCAATCAATATATAATTAATATATAAATAATATATAGTTAATTAAGAACACTCACCACGTATCGTACACATCTCTACACTAGTGTAGGAACACATCGATAGTACTATCGATAGTATCGCTGCGGTATATAATACATATTTAAATATGTTACATCCTACTAATAATATAAAATAGAAAGTTTGTATGGATTTGTGGATGTGTGTATGTGTGGATATATGAATGTTTGTTACTCCTTCACGCAAAAACTACTGAATGGATTTTAATAAAACTTTACAATAATATAACTCATATATCAGAAGAACACATAGGCTATAATTGATATTGGTTAATTGGTTAATTAATTTTTCTGCTTAGAGACACTTACAACAAGTTATTTTATTTTTATTTAAATTTTTATTTAAGCTATAAATAAAAAAGCTCGGCGTCAGCTCGGAAAGGAGAGCCAGGTGGAGAGGGAGAAATGCGCCGGGAACCAGCTATATATACATAAGAGAATAGGTCGTTAAGTATTTTTCCCCGCCTACCCCCACCCACCTATTTTTTAATCTCGATTTTTGAATTTTTGTATGAAAAATTTTATTACCGAGGGGTCATGAAGAAGGACCAATTGGAGAAGTGGTGCAGGGGGAACTCCCGTGACAGCTAGTTAGTTAAATAAAAAGCAAAATTGAAAGTTTATTTTGTACAAGCATTTATTTAAATTACAATGTGATACTTATGGTAGATTGTTAATCTGCTCGTTACGTTCAAATCTGGGAACTCAATTTGGATTCACTACTACAGAATGTATTGAACTTGACCCAAAATTGGCAGTTCTAGCCAAATTAACAACAAAATTATTTTTAATACAAAAAGCAGAAATGGGCTACCGTTTTGCATGTTGGCTACCTTTTTTAGTCGAGCCGGCACTACTAATTTCTATAATTCATCTGCCTATAGATAAATAGAACATAAGTATACATTTTTATTGCGCTATCTTTTATAGTCTCAGAGATGTTGACGTTCATGTGGAAACAGGTGGGCCCGATAGTCATCTCTATATTTACTGGATTTTTGACGCTGATAAAGATAATATCTTAGTGGTGTCTGCCACGCTTCTTTCTGACTGTTACATAAATTTTAAAAAGCTAGATTATCGATGTACCGTATGGGTAAAAGGCATATAAATACTTAATTATAGTCTGTTTCACTACAGACGTATTTACGTCCAAAAAACACTGAAAGCGCATCCAAACCTATGCAAAAGACATTGGCAGTTAGGTATGGTAAAAAGTTGTGTTCATATTAGATTAAAATTTAAATTTTTCTTATTGTAGGTTTGATAAAAATGGAATGGTCAACAGAAGCTATTTTCTGCTTCTTCGATTTGTGGGGGAAAAATATTGAATAGCTGAGGGGTGTTCAACAAAGCACAGTTATTTAAGTCTTAATTAAAACAATTGAGTCTTGAAAAACATTAATGTCATTGTCAAGACTTTTTTTTATTTTGTTTAAGTTTGAATATTTATGAACATAGAATAAATGAAGTTTGTTCTATGTTCATATTAAGTATATAAATAAACTACAAAATAATCACGATCAGCTGTTTGGACGAGGACGCAGAATGCAATGGAAACACCATTCGGCTTTTTTCGATAAATCGTGGATGCGATGACAAAACGATTGTTTGTGGAAACATATTATTAGATATTCTTAATAGAGGATGTCTTGGCTTTTGTCAAGAAAAGCTAACTTGCCGACAGCGTCTTGACCAGCTTCTCAACCTTAATATGGAACTTTGCTCTACTGAGGACGTGGATGATGCTGCTGAATTGTTCACTCGACATATCTTTGAAGCGGCTGAATTTGCAACTCAAAATCAATCATTATTGAATCTTCCAGATTTAAATAGGCCACCTTTAAATGCTGAGATCTTGGACTTGGTTAAGTTAAAGCGCAGACTTCGTCGTCGTTTGGCATGGAAAAGTTGCTGTATGTAGTACGCAGTGAAATCTTTGATGACATGCTTCACAATGCTGACCCCAACTAGAACTATGGGTTTAACTTATGGAAAGCGACACGTTGCGCAAAGAGGCAACCTTTGAGACACGTGCCTATCAAAGACATCAACAACTCCTGGTGCCGCACGGATAAAGAGAAAGCTGAGGCATTTGCCGCTGAACTCGAAGGAAGCTTTACACCTTTCGATCTAGCTGAATTACATGATGTGCGAGACACCGGTAATTTTCTGGAAGAGAGCTGCAAAAATATGCAGTCTATCTAGCCTATTTCTCCGCAAGAGGTTCTTGTGCAGATTAAAATGGTTAAGAAAAAGCCCCGGGGTATGACGGAATTGATGGCAGAGTGGCAAAGGCACTTCCAAATAAAGCAATAATGTTTTTGGTACTACTCTTCAATACCATGATTCGCATCCACCACTTCCCATCTCAATGGAAGTGCGCTGTAATTATAATGATACCGAAACCCGGCAAACCAGAAAACCTTGTTGCGTCTTATAGACCAATTAACCAAAAATATTTGAAAGAATTTTCTTGGTAGAATGTTACCTGCTTTGGACGTCCAGAGTGCCATTCCTGATCATCAGTTTGGCTTTAGGCAATATAGCTGTGCTGTTTTTCTTGATGTACAGCAAGCTTTTGATAGAGTCTGGATTGAAAGCTTTTTCTTCAAAATTAAATCTATTTTGCCTACATCGCAATTCCTTCTTTTGAAGTCGCATTTGCTTAACCGTGCCTTCACAGTCGAGGTGAAAGATGATCGCTCAGGGATCCGCCACATTACTGCTGGTGTACCACAAGGCCACTGCCTTGTATACTTTGTATACTGCTGATATGACAGTTCCAGTAAATGAGAACATGGTTCTGGCTACATATGCTGACGATGCGGCCATACTTGCAAACTCAAACTGTCCACACGAAGCTTCATCTAACATTCAAAACTATCTTAAAGATTTCCAGTGTTGGTCAAATCGCTGGAATATAAAAGTCAATAGCGAAAAGTCTAGTCACTGTACTTTTTCATTGAGGCAAGGGAACTGCCCGCCCGTTTTGCTCAACAATTTGGTAATATCTCATGTTGATCATGTATGCTACTTAGGTTTTAACTTTGAAAGACATGGCACCTGGCGTAAGCATATTCAAAAAACCGCAGCCGTTTGCTACGCTAAATTCAAAAAGTTAAACTGGTTACTTCGCCCAAGTAGTAAACTCAGCCTAGAAAATAAACTGCTTGTTTACAAATCAATCATTATACCTACCTGGATGTATGGAATACAATTATGGGGCACAAGGCCTTGCGTAAAATAACAGATGCTCCTTGGTATATGCGCAATAAAGTTTTACATCGAGATTTGAAAATACCAACAGTCATGGCACAGTTGAACTTCCACAGCAGCAGATATAACGATCATATTAATCATTTAGCAGCGGCTCTGGTAGTTAATACATGTCGAAGACGGCTCCAAAGATTTCATCCAAATGATATTCAAAATAGGCATTAAGCCTTATTTTTTGTTAGTTATGTTAATGTACATACTCTAAGCTAAAGGCCTTAATGTCACTTTTTTAACATACAAATGTATTATAGTTTTTAAGTTAACTGATTGACATTGACTTACAATAATAAAAAAAAAAGTCTTGACAATGACATTAATTTGCATATCTCAAGACTCAATTGTTTTAATTATAACTTAAATAAGTGTGCTTTTTTGAACACCCCTCAGCCCTTCAATATTTTCCTCCCACAAATCGAAGAAGCAGAAAATAACTTCTGTTGACCATTCCATTTGTATCACACCTACAAGAAGAAAAATTTTAATTTTAATCTAATATGAACGCGACTTTTTACCATACCTAACCGCCTATGTATTTTGCATAGGTTTGGACGCGCGTTCAGTGTTCATGATTTTGAAACAACGATTAGTTTAGAGAAACCAGCCCTAGTCTCATTCATAAACTTGATAATCTCACTCTGTTGCTCTACAGTGGAAACAAGTCCAACGTAGACCTTTCCGTTCATTAAGTGCGTCAAAAACACGCCCGATAAAACCACCACAATACAAGTGCGAAACGTTATCGCGTAACCAAAAGGCAAGGTATTGCTCAGTACAAGCCTTGTTTTTATATTAGCAGCGATGATCGGAACAAGCCATGTCAAATTTAGTATAAAACAGAACCAAAAGGAATAAATTATTGGCGCCAAAAATTATGCTATATAAAAAAATGAATTAAAAGTTAAAATAAGATCAGAGCAGAACCCAACTCAAAATATTTAAAAGAACAAAGACAAAACTATTAGTGTGTTAGTATGTTTATCTGTTTAGCAAGAGAACGTAACCAAACAAACTGAAAAAGCGAAAAGAAAGAGTAGAAAAAATAGAAAAATAAACAATATTTAAACTTATGCAATGAAAAATATCACTATAAACGAAATCTTTATATTACAATAAAAAAGTTAAACAATGTTGAAAAATATTTTTTAAGAATATTATAACTTTTTTTTAAGACTTTTTTTTAAAGTATTAATTTGAAAGGGAGCGCCGTAATTTAATACGTGGTCTTCATTACTGAAATCATCCGCATCATTTCCAAGTGTTGCATCTATATCATTATCGGTTTTTGGCATTTCAAAGTTATACAGTTTACGACGTAAATTGATTGTGTTTAGAAGGCCATTCACATGGGGATATTTTTGACTCTGTTTTTGAATCCGAACCTTGTCAATTAAGGCATGTTGCCACATACTTATTTAAGATGCTAGGCGTTCTGATTTAGTAATGCCGTACGATTTATTCAAATGTTTTATTTTTAATTGAGGAATTTCCAACCGCCCTTCAAGGAAGGAATTTTCATATATATGAAGTGGATGAGACTGGAGAGGTATTTTAAAATTGTCCCTATCTATTGGATAAGTTGTTGCTTGTACAACATGGGAAGTTGGCTCCAATTTTATTGTTGATTGTGCTGAAATTAGCATATTTTGCGTATTATTTATTTTTATGGAGTTATGAACGGTTAAAGGATCATTTAGAATATTAGATACTTCGTAATTTGTCCACTTTCTATTTACGCCTATATTGGTCTCATCATCCACTTTTCTTGTTTGTTGAATATCAGAGCATGTATAGTCATTACGTGTCTCTATTTTACCTTGGGAACATTTAGTACCTATCTCTTGATGAATTCGATTATTAAATGACGGCAGCAATAAAAAATCTTTCAAATTATCTTTTTTACTTCCATTATTCTCAAAGTTTTATCTTAAGCTGGAAGAAGGTTTATAATAGTTTGATGTATTTAAACTGGGCGTTTTAATATATTGCACAAGACCCAAGTGAGACAGATTATCATAGGTTTTCGCGTTTTTTGTGTTTTTTAAGTTGGTCTAAAAATAAGTGTACAGTTTCAGTTATTGAACGTTTATACATAAACTAAACAAATAGCACAAATAAAGTACTTACAATATCTTTTTCGTAGAAGGAATCTCCTGTTTTACTGATATTATAAGTTGATCGCACAGATAGATTATTACAAGACCTAAATTTTTCTTGTTTTGGTTTCAAGGTGTTTGAGAGCGGCCAGATCCCAGGATCCCGTTCTGGCAAACTTAAATTATCTAAAAAAAAATAAGTTAATAATTTGTTATCCGATGTCATAAAACCGAATCAACAATAGATTACAACCCAAACATCAATGCATGATGATTTTCAAAATATTTATGCAAATCACCACGTAAGAATTGATACGGAATCATAACATGCAGATTCATATGCTTGAGGCCCAACAATGCAAACAATGGAGCCCTTAAAAATATGCCTTTGGAATGTTAGTTGTATTTCTCTACATATACATATAAACGAACTCCCAAATATGATGTCAAAATCTCACGAATAAATATAATTTCCAAATTCCAAGGTGCACATTCTATAACGCGAACCACCCTGACGACAATGATCATGGCGGAACTGGTATCCTTATCTCGCATCAAACACTATTCACTTCAAGAATTCGCAAATAATTATGTACAACGAACTTTATCGGCGTTTCAAAATATCCGAAAAACAATTTCTGAATTTCTTCAACTCACTTGGTGAACATTTCATAGCCACAGGTGAATATAATGCTAAACACACCCACTGGGGTTCGATGCTCTCAAATACCAAAGGAAATAACTATAAATTGTACTCATAACCATCCGAGGCTCTCAAATCACAAAGGATTTACACATAACCATACGAAAAAGCTTGATTAGTATCACCATGCAGTCGCACATATTGGACAACAGGTCCAACGAAAATCCTAGACCTAATAAACTCTGCCATAACAAGACCGCTTTCAGACTGAGTTGTAAATGAATGATTAGTTTTTCAATGAATCTGTGAATCATTGAATTCAGGCATTGAATTATAAAAATTTGATTCATTCATTTAATCAATAAATTGAAATAAATTTAGATTAATTTATTTGTAAATAAAAATTGTGTGATTCAATCATTTGAATACATTAAAATCCGTCCGAGCTGGGGTTCTACAGGGCAGCGTGTTAGGCCCTGTCTTATACATGCTTTTTACTGCTAACCTCCCGTTAGTGAGGGACGATAAGCTATTTGTAACCACGATACTGCTCTCTTGGTAACGGACGGCGATCCGGTTGCTGCGGACCAGTTTCCCCTACTAGAGACTTGGTTCATATTGGAGTGAATGCAGAAAAATTGTCTCATTTAAATTCACAATAAGTTTCACCAGCTGTGCTCCAGTTTATCTCAACGGCTATGCCATCCTAATGAGCACCAAAGCAAAGAATACTGGCCTAACATTAGACAGACGGCTTGCTTGGGCACCACACATACAACCACGTCTGCGCCGCGGCTTCCAACTCTAATGGGAATTTCCCGCAAAGGTTTCAGTCAAAGCTACTGCGAAGATTCGTTCGTACTCCATACTTTGTCAGTATATAACTCAGTTATCCATCGTGGTTTACTGATCCCAACTGCCAAGGGGGAAATTGTAAGGCTCAGCAATAGGTACTGCACACGCTTAAAATCTCACGACAACCATTATGCAGTGAATATGTTAGACAACAGTGTGCACATGAGAAGACCGAAGCGTCTCCACCTCCTTTAAGTTTGCTTTAGAAGCCCAGAAGAGTGATTTTCACCATGCGTTGAATTAATTAATTTATTTTGTGTTTTTTTTTGTTTTTTTTTTTAATTTTCGTGCAATTTTTCTATATTTGTTTAATCTATATGATTTTATGTTCAAAAAATTTGTTATTGTAAATTAGAGCAGATACATAAAAAAACAAGAATATATGTTAATCTTACTGTTGTATCCTGCAATAAAAATAAGTCGATGTGCTGACTTTCAACCAGATATCTTAAAAATTGGTGCGCAACAACATCCAGATAGACCGATATGGCTAGATCGTCTGGTCGAGCTTATCAAGAATATATATATACTTTATGGGTCTGCGATGCCTCATTTAACGCAATACAAACTTTCAGATAAACTAACTATGTGTGAATGGTATAAAATTAAATTTTATATTAAATAAAAACTAATTATAATTATTATACTAGTCATACATAGTGCGAAATCGTATTACCAGTATCCCTGAATTTTGTAACGCATTAAAAGATCTCATAAAGTATATATATTATTGATCAGCTCGACAGGACTAGTTGATCTAGATATGTACGTCTGTCTGTCCGACTGGAGGTTATTGAGCATTTTTTGTGGCCAATTTTTATGGTATTATTATGGTATGAGTTTTATATAAAATGAATGTATCAACTCAATCGCTTCGTTTGATTTTTTTACACCTCCTGCGACCATTCTAATTTCTTCATTTCTATTCCCTTTTAACTTAATATTTTGTCGCTTCAAACGTGTGGTTGTGTAAAGATTTTTATCATTTTGAATAATTGGCCTATTATTGAACAATAATTGGATCGCGCACAACAATAACGCAGGTCAACATTGTTTAGTTGTTGGAAAGCAAAGGGACATTTCCGAAGTTACCCTTTAATTTAAGAGTTAAAGAGATCAATTACGATTTTTTTTCGCAAAGAGCAAAATGACCCTCAGCTTTCCAACAACTGACATGACCCCAGTATTTGTAGACCTGTGTAATTTTATAAATTATTCAAATCATTTGACTGTCTATTCTGTGCTAAAGCTAAAAAAAATACAGCGAATAACTGTTAATAGTATTTTTCGTCGCATTCTTCATCTCGTTGCTGTTGTTGCCGCATTGGACTGTCGTCGCTGCTGCCTATCGTTGCTGTCGCCTATCGTTGCTTTCACCTAACGTCGTTTTCAAGCCTTTTGTGTCTGCTAACGTTTGCACAAAACAACTGTTATGTTGTTTCATTTTAGATTTCTAGTTTGGACTAGAGATGAGCTAGTCAGTGATTTTTGAGTAGCAGTGACTATCGTGACTGCTACTTTGAAATCATCGTGATTTTCAACTGCTACTGTATCACTGTTAAAATAAAAAGCAAAAAAAAAGCATCACTTTATGTTTTTTTTTTATAATTTTTTTTTTTTGTTTTTTTTTCCCCCAATTGGTTACATACATCTGTCTATTTATAAAGAGATACTTAATACATATTTGAACAATTTCATTTTACCAGGTGTTTCTAGCTGCTTTTTTGTTCATTTGGAATAAAATTACTTATATTTAGCGTAACA
Source organism: Leucophenga montana (assembly GCA_035044765.1). Taxonomy (NCBI): domain Eukaryota; kingdom Metazoa; phylum Arthropoda; class Insecta; order Diptera; family Drosophilidae; genus Leucophenga; species Leucophenga montana. The sequence goes on along the minus strand of JAWNNQ010001354.1, from coordinate 191,983 downwards.
TTAGAACTGTATAATCTGAAGCTTATTCACAATTTTAGTACCTTATATTTGTATTAGAATGCATATAATATTTAATACATTATTTTAGATAAGGTCTGTTGGCAGTGTTTTTTAAGTCGTCTTGTCCTTGTCAATTCATGTAAAGGGAATTCATTTACTTGGTTGCTAATGTGTCTTGTTAATTTACTAAGGTAATTTTTACTTATAGTTTTGATTTCATCGTCTACTAAGAGTATTCCGAAATCGCGATGGATTTCATTATTGGATGTCATTTTTGCTGTAGTCATGTGAGCGTGCATCAATATCGTATCATCAGCAAAAGTAGCTACCATTGCTGAACTGTCATTAGGAGCTGGGACGTCAGCTGTATACAAGGTGTATAACAATATTCCAAGCACACTACCCTGTGGTATTACAGTTCATATGTGCCTAAGTGAAAAGCATGCATCATTATTTTTAACATAAAAATATCGATCAGTAATATAGCTACTCTTTCCTCCCAGGAGTTCAGGGAGGCAGAACAGCTCCTGGAAGGTGAGGATAGTGGGGCTTGGGGAAGCACGGACACAAACAACAGGGGTCTCCTAGAATTCGTTGTAAGCAATGGTCTAACCTTTACTAACAAAGGATGCACACCAACTTTTGTTACCAAGAATAGGCAGGAGGTATTAGATATAACACTCTGTAGCATCAATGTCTGACCATAGAGTAGATTCGAGATAATAGGGGACAAAGCGAACCGCGAAATGAAAAGAAACCACAGGAAAACTGAATGGGGGAATGATGCATACATCACAATTTGCGGTTGCCATAGCTAAGCAAGGAGGTAGAATACCTCGACACTCCCTGGAGCTGGAGCAGGCAGTAAACGACTTGAATGTAGGAATCATTCAGTAATTTGAAAGCGCATGCCCTATGGCCTAAGATAGGCGTGAACGGGGCGCCCCATGGTGGAACGACCGCCTACAAAGACTTAGGACGAAGGACGAACCTATGGGAGATGTATACCACAGAGCTCACAATTTATAATAAAGAAATAAGGAAAGCCAAGCGCGGAAACTATAGAACTTTCTGCGAAGGGATCGTCAATACTGCGTCTGCAGCCCGAATATTCCGGGCAATGGCTAAGACACAGGCTGACGCGAATATCTCACTCCGTCGACCGGATTACTTCTATACGGAAAGTGAAGAACAAAGAATTCAGCTACTCCTGGAAACTCATTTCCCAGGGGGTTCATGTGGTTTATTCCAACAAGATGAGGCGCATGTTAGAACGAATAGGGCGAACATAGTATTAGCCAAACCTGTAATAAGTGAAGAAAAACTAAGGTGGGCTATATCTACCTTTAAAGCCTTCAAATAACCGGGAGTAGATGGAATATTTCCAGCACTACTACAGAACGGGGTAACAGAATTACTCCCAAAACTGCAGAAGATCATGACCAGTAGCCTGGCACTAGGTCATATCCCAACCCCTTGGAGAAGGGACAGGGTTGTCTTCATTCCTAAGGTGGGGAAAAAGGATGGAAACCTACCCAAAGCATTCAGACTTATCAGCTTAACATCGTTTTTGCTAAAAACGATGGAGAAAGTGATAGACAAGCACAATCGAGGAACAGTGTTGCATCGGAGACCTTTACATCGAGACCAACATGCATATAGGGCGGGAAAGTCGACTGACACCGCACTGTCTAACCTGACGGGAGCAATAAAGGCATCCCTGGAAAGGAAGGAGATGTGGCTTTCTGGACATTGAAGGAGCTTTTGATAATACAAGTCACGCGACAATATGTAACGCACTAGTAGATAGGGGAGTAAACCCAATCATAGTGAATTGGATACACTCTTTATTGAGGAATACTGTCACCTCTTTTATGGAGCCTAGTCGTAGACAGCCTTCTATGCATACTAACCGAAAATTGCCAAGGGTATGCAGACGATATCGATAGTGGGAAGTTTGAAAAGACACTCTGTGAAATAATCAACAGAGGACTCAAAATCACACAAGATTGGTACGTTGTGGTAGGACTTAACATTAACCTTGCCAAAACGACCATTGTACCATTCACTAGGAAGCTGATCAAGCTCGGAGGGGTACCAGTAGAGCTTAGCAATAAGGTTAAATATCTGGGGGTAACGCTAGACAGTAAACTTCTATGGAAAGCACTCATGAAAGAGACCACAAAGGCAATACTTGTGTGCAATAAACTGGCCGGGAAATCTTGGGGGTGCAACCCGAAGAACATGCTCTGGCTCTACAACATGGTAGTGAAGCCAATGCTACTTTATGGCATATTCGTGTGGGGAGAACTAAAAGAGCAAAAATGAGCAAGCCAGGTGACAGCCACTAAGGCGCTCAACATCCTACAAAGACTAGCGTGTGTCTGCATCACAGGAGCAATGCGCCCCGTTGAAGCTATTTTGGATTTGTCACCGCTCCATCTAGAAATTGAACACAGAATAAAAGAAACACTCTTAAGACTATCAGTCGGGGAGAATAAGGTTACCTCGGAGATCTGTCAGAAACGTCTCCATATATGGACGAAGGATGCATCCATAATGTCCATGCCTAGAGACACAGAGGAATATATTTGATCAGAATTTTATCATTAAATGGTCTGACAAAAAATCGTGGACGTCTGAAAATGCATACGTATTAACAACACACACCATCAAGTGGTATACGGATGGATCCTTTACAGAAAAGGGTACAGGCCTAGGAGTAGTAGGCCCTAGGACTCACTACTGGGAGTCGCTGGGAAAATACATCAGTATCTTCCAAACAGAGATGTGCGCCATAATTAGATGTGCACAATTCAACCTAGATAAAGGTTACAACAACTGTGATATCGCTATTCTCTCAGATAGCCAGGCGGCGTTGAAAGCTCTTAACTCCAACGTAGTTAAGACAAAGCTAGTGCTTGAAGCAAATGGTGTATTGGAAAAACTAGGCAAACACAACAGATTATCCCTGCTGTAGGTACCTGGTCATAACAATATTCCGGGTAATGAACAAGCGGACAAGCTCGCTAGGAAAGGAGCCGCAACGCTATTGATAGGACCTGAGACCCACTATATCTGAAGTAATCCGCAAGGACAACGATAACTACTATCAGGCAACATGACTACTATCAGGCAACTGTAGAATAAGGAAACATTTATGTGTTTTGGGGATACATAACTCTGTAACTCTGTAAGAGTATTCTTGCTGAATGTGAGGCTGTAGCTAGAAGCAGACTGCGAGTGCTAGGCAATCACTTTATTAGAAGGGAGCAACTGAGACTTCTGGATCCTAGGAAAGTACTAAGATTCATTCAACATATAGGCTTAGGGCAGGTCATCTAACTCTGTAGGACTAACAATAGAACTTTTTAGGTCGCAGTTTCATATGTCCCCAACAAAAATAAATAAAAAATGTAGCTACTTAGAATTTTATATAATTTAATGGGAAGCATGTTATTTAGCTTAGAAAGTAAGCCGCCATGCCAGACTTTGTCAAACGCATTTCTACGTCAAGAAAAACACCTATACAGAATTTTTTTCGTCAAGATCTTTAAGTAATTTATGTGTCTCTCTGTGCGTTTGTTAGATTGTGGAATGCTTATGTCGGAAGCCGAATTGGTGGTCAGGTATAACATTGTTTATGTCCAGTATAGGTTGAATTCGGTCATATAAAAGTTTTTCGAAAATTTTAGATAACGTCGGTAGAAGGCTATTAGGTCTGTACGACGAACTTTTAGTCGGATCCTTTCCTGGTTTAGGCATAGCAATAATTTCTGCTATTTTCCATATGGATGGAAAGTGCTGTAGTCTAAGCATTGCATTAAATATGTTTCTTATGTACGTCAGTGCTTTTTGAGGAAGCTCTCTTAAAATTTGTCCATCTATTTGATCATACCCCTGGGATGTTTTGCGCTTTAATCGTTTTTCAATAAAGCTATTAATTTCAATTAAAGCTATGTATTTCGATTCCCAAGGACATCTTCTTCTACTAGTATATGGGACTGTTATTTGTATTAGCCCGGTCATTTGTAAAATTGTCTTCATAGTTTGCTAAAATGTCTGTCAAAGACAAGTAGTGCAAAAATCTATTAGGTCAGGAGTTTTTGTCAAGTCTGTTGGCCAGTATGTAGGCTCGCCGGTGCTTAAGTGAGTTCCTTTTATTTTATGTATTGAACTTAATAAGTTTTTGCCCTTAGCATTTTAATCCCCAGCTATCAGAAATCTAGGTCCAAGTTTTTTAAAGTATTTAATGTCGAGGGGGCAGTATATATTAGCATTCGAGCTTTGTGTGTCGAATATTATTTTGGATAATTATTCCAGTTCCTCCGTGTCCTGTGCCGGCTGGGTGATTTGTGGTATATATTGCATAGTTGCGTATGCTCAAGGCATGCTTATTTATGCAATGAGATTCAGAAATAAAGACAATGTTAATTTTATTTTCTTTTAAGAAATGTTTCATTTCTAAAAATGATTATGTAGACCATTAGCATTCCAGAAAACTATTTTCAGCCTACTGTCCATGCTTTGAATCAAGTTTATTTACTAAAAGTGTTATAACATTCTTGATTACCGTCATCTGTTGGATTAACTGCTTCATCATTGATTTTAATTCTGACATGTCTTCGGTCTGTGCGGTTGGTCCTGTACTCAAGCTTGCTGCTGTGGTTGTCTTATCTATATTATTCGAGTTTGTTGGCTGTGAACTAGTTTCTACTGCGCAAGCAGCGGCTTGAGCGTAGGTTAAACCTTGTTGAACTGGTACATATAATATGTCTTGGTTTTTTGGTTTGTTTTCTATTATATTTTTAGGTCTTATTGTCAGTAATTGGCAGTATGAGCATCTCCACAAAGGGCACATTTAATTTTTGTAGTTTCGTCCATTTGACAGTCTAGTGTTTTGTGTTTTCCCGCGCACTTAACACAAACAGACTCCCGGGTACAGTAGTTTCTTGTATGTCCGTATTTTTGACAGTTAGCACTGGGCAATCGTTCTCTTTTATTTTGGTGTTTCGAATTGTACTTTAGTATTTATTATTGTTGTTATGTTATAAATATCTTTGTTATTTGGGCTAGTTTTAAGCTCTATGAGAATAGTGTGTTTTTGTTGTATATTATAAATGTTTATTGCGTCATGCCCTAATTCTCTCAGTTCTCAGTTCAGTTCTCAAATTAATGGTGTGGGTGTCTCAAAAGTGTTTCTTCTTAGCGTTTAAAAGTATAATATTTCGTATTTTTAGAACGTAGCAGCTATTAAGAGCTTTTATTTGCTCAACATCCTGCTCATAAATAGGTGGGGGCTTGTTTTGTTTTTGAACCGGAGTTTCGATATTTATGGTTGGCGTAGCTACTGCTTCTTTTTCGTCTTGAATATCTAGTGAGGTATATCGGTTCGTTGATGGTTTTGCAAGCCAGTAATTGAGGATAGTTTGATTTTTTTGTTTCTGTTTCTTTGAGTCTGTCAAACCCTTTGAATTAGTTGGCGTTCTGTTCCTTTTCTTTTGTTTTGTCTGTTATACATTTGCGTCTTAGGTACATTTATTGCTGTTGTTGTCCGGGTAGCATTTAAAAATTTAGTTACAAATGAAGTACCTGTTTTTGTTGTGACGATGACTACATCCATCGCACAAATTAGCATCATTTGTCAATCTAACTATTCAGTAAATGACAATTATAAGTCGCAAACAAAAAAAAACATATTGATTAATTTTCTTTGCGTGACATCAGCCCACGGTGCAGCAATTCCTAACTGCATTTGTACATGGAAACAACAACAACGACGAAAAGCATGTGAGCATAGAAACAACAACGACAAACTGAACGGAAAGCTGGAACAGACGGTACACTAACGCACAAATAGTGAAAAGAGAACGACAACAAATACACAGTCTTGTAGTTGAGAGAGACGGGAGAGACAAAGCGGTGAGAGCCAGATCGCAGGGGTTATCTACATTATTGTCAGCAGCCAATCGGGCGACAGCCGACAACTCCATACACAGGCTACAACAGGGAACGACACTCATACACCGATAAGAAACGGTAAAAAGCTCAAGTCGAGCGAAGAACCAACCGATCGAAAAAATATTTGCGGTCTATTGAACTGATTGATTCTCGGCATAAGGCAGTCGAAGCGAGAACTTGGAACATAACAGACGCGGCTACGGAAGAAGAAAAAATAATAGTCGCATCAGCACGAGACATACACAGGCAGCGTGGTTACGTTTCTAATGCAAAGAAAAATTATTTATATAAAAATCATTTATAGTGGCCTAAGTTTCCGTAGTTTAAAAAAGAAAGTCGAAACAAATAATATCCAAAGTCAAACTAAAATTAAGAATAAAATCAAAGAAAAAAAAATAAATTATATTCAAAATGAAAAAAAGACATAAAAAAGTGATTGTGCGAAACAAGTGGAAATAATTATTTTTCGTCCGAGGAGTAACATATCTCGCGTGGATCGAACTTATTCAGTCTCCACGAGAGATTGGTACAACCGGCAAAATAATTTCTGTAGATTGAACTTATTCAATCTCCACATAAAAAAATAATAATTTCTGAGGGCATTGTCAAAACAATAGCAACAGCGTGGGTCAAATAAACATAGTCCTTACATAGAGATTTACTAGAGCACATTCGTCCAAACATTAGCACATTTCACGTGGATCGAACTTATTCAGTCTCCACGTGATGTTGGTACCATCGGCGGTATATTTTCTGCGGATTGAACTTATTCAGTCTCCACACGAAAATTATCGAAAGGACAATTATTCTTTCGTGGTCCAAACGTACATAATACTTTACTAAAACACATTTGCCTAAACAGTAACACATTTATACGTGGATCGAACTTATTCAGTCTCCACGTGATATTGGTACCATCGGCGGTATATTTTCTGTGGATTGAACTTATTCAGTCTCCACTCGAGGATTCTCGAACAGACGTTTATACTTTCTCGGATCAAGCGTAGGTGGTCGTAAAACAATATTTCTTTAGAAAAAACCTGCCCAAGAGTAGCACACTTCACGTGGATCGAACTTATTCAGTATCCACTCGAAATTGGTACCATCGGCAATATATTTTCTGAGAATTGAACTTATTCAGTCTCCACTCGAAAATTATCCAACAGACGAAGGTTCTTTCGTGGATCAAACGTACAGAGTCATTGCATAGAACATAAAACACATTTGCTTAAAAATTAGCACATTTCAGGTGGGTCGAACTTATTCAGTCCCCACGGGGAATTGGTATCATTGGCAAAATATTTTCTGTGGATCGAACTTATTCGAACAGACGATGATTCTTTCGTGGGTCACACTTAGGTAGCTGTAAACAATATTCTCTTAGAATAAATTTGTAAAACCAGTAACATATTTCACGTGGGTTGAACTCATTCAGTCCCCACGGGAAATTTGTATCATCGGCAGCATATTTTATGTGGATTGAACTTATTCAGTCTCCACACAAAATAAGCAGCTTCAAAGTATTCTCCGCAAACGCACAACCACTGTTTCGCATCACTTAAAAATTACTGTTAAAATAAAAGTCTAGTTACGCCCAGAGTCGTTAAACAAAACATAGTCTAAGAAGGCATCGCACGTAGAACAAGCATATGAAATCTTAAAATAAATATTAAGAAAAAAAAAAGATATAATAAAAAAAATCATAATTCAAAGTAAAAAGAATCCTTCAACGAGCCACAGCAGGAACGTGTCAAAATAACAGAAGTTGCGGACATTCCTACAACGCTGATCATCTGCTTGGGAAACACATAGGCGGCAACGACACAGAGCGAACAAAAATTATCAAGAGACAACGTATTCAAGACAACGTATATAACCAGAGCGAGCACATGCAGACACACCGGTAGATTGGGCTAACAGGGATCATGGCAACTTGGATCAACCAGTTCAGTAAGCTAGAGCTCATACATTTCGCTGAAGAATTCTTAGGTGACGAAGACGGGTCACAAAAAGATGTTCAGAATCGGCTAATCACTTTTGTCGAGAGTGGTGCATACTCTGAACAAGTGAAAGCGCTCCTAGAAGAGCTGCAGCGCACTTATTCTCAGCTAGTCTTTTACGAAGCAACGACCGACTCCATAGACGAGCCGGATCGAAAGGAAGACAGCGGTAAGGATAAGGCGATGCTGCCAAAAGGACCACCTCGAGTAATGGTCACTTCGGTGGAACACTCTGCGGCAGCTACGTTAGTTCCTGGTAGCACGACGAAACGAAGATGTTCAGTGGGATCAGGTAGAACGGTCTCACCAGCGAGGCAGAAGGCTCCACCGGGAAAATCCCTGACCGACGTGATGGACCCCGTCAGAAAGTGGTCCCTACACTTTGACGGGACATCTGACCCACTCGAATTTCTGGAGAAGGTCGAAGAGCTGGTGGAGGCCTACGCATTGCCCTGATGCTTCGCACAATGCCGGAGCTCCTGAGGGACGTGGCATTGATCTGGTGGAGGAACAACGCAGCGGTGTGGCGAGATTGGGCGACATTTAAGAAAGATTCCATGTCATTCTTTCTCCCGTCTTGGTTCTTCGAAGAGCTCGAAAACAGAATCCGTCAACGAGTACAGCGCACAGTGGTCGAAATGGTCAATCTAGCGGTATTTAATTCAAATTTCAAAATATTAATTGGATCCAATTTTTAATATCTTTTGATTACTTATATCTCATCGATGTTCAATTTTCGCACACCTGTTAGCGTTAAAACTCAACATATGTTGTAGAATGAACATCACTACATCTGCCACCTTTTTCCATCACGTTGGGTGGTATGCATATTTTGTTATTCGACCACTATTCTGGCTAGTTCTTGTTTTATAAATTAGTTTCGTGCATTGTGCTCGAGAAATGTCCAACATGGCCTGCGACCATTCGCGACCTTACATGTTATTGAAGATTTTAGGTCAGTGTCCAAGCGAGCATTGTTTTCTATATGGTACAACGAACCAACCCCTTGCAAGAAACTTTATGCAGTAGACACATTTTTTTGCCAATATTATTCACCGGAGCATGTACGATGTAGAGCAATGCCATGAAATCAGCAAAAATTTAAACAATTTTGTTGCAAACTTAGGTGAGAAATGGTGGAAAAGCTGTAGAAACCGTGAAAAGTTTGAGAAAAAAAACAAAGAATGGCTGGATGGGCAACTAATGCTGGCTGACCTGCCTCTTCGTTGTGGACGACCAGAAAAGGAGTTCAGCATTTGCACAGAGAAAACTCAAAAGCAAAGAGTTTCTGGCTTAGTTAATGAAACCCAGTGTGATGAGCTTTTGGTAGCTACGAGTACTAGCTTATACAAGGCTGGTAAGCGAAATGCAGCAAAATTCATATCAATGCTACATGCCGATAAAGGACTGGGTAAGCAAATGAAGACTTCTTTTGATTCAGATATTCAGCTTCATGTGCAATACACACCCGAGGAAGCCCTGGCTTTTTATATAGATGGTGTTTTTTCAAATCGCATCTATAAATTGCTGCAAGCAGGTGCCAAAATCAGGAATTTCCACCATATGATGTTCTACTGGCAGCGAAAACGAGTTGCTATCCAAATGAAGTACACGTTTTAGATTTTTCTGCTGAAATAACTTTGCAACATTTGGTTGATCATACTGTCTCAAGAATCATTGAAGCTCACTCAGATTTGTTTAACAATACATTGTGAAGAAATACCCTTGGTTCCGTTCCGTTCACAAAATCTTAATTCATGGAGCAGATATAATGAAAGTTGTACCTCTTTCAATAGGACAAATGTCGGAAGAAGCACTACTTAAGAAATTTTCGGCAACACCATACGCGAAAAAGTTCGAAGAAACACCATGGATGACCCTGTGGGAAATAAATTCTAAAATGAAACAAAAAGATTTGGATAAAGAAGTTCTTAAACTTCTTTGTGATGAATATTTAGAAAATAAAGAAATAAGTTCAATTAACTGATTGAATTGGTACTGATTAAAAATGGAATATAAGTTGTATAGTTTTTAAAGCAACTTTAATCTTTTTTTTTCTTAAATCCAATCATAAAAAAAATATTTTTTTTTTAATCTTGTTCTTAAAAGTATTTCGTATGAAAAATAATAATCAGAAAAAATATGTCACAAATTTAAAAAAAGTTATTAAATACTGCCGGTATTCAATATCAGTCGTGCGGTACGGACGTGTTTGCATACGCTGCACATCGATAGTGAAACTCAAAGTGTTCAATTTAAAGGTAAATCTTAAAACTTACACAATAGCGAAAGCGAAAGGACGCTTCAAACAGTAAACAGATCATCAGATGGTTTTGTTTACAAACAATTTAAGTGGAAAAATATTTCTAAACATAAAAAAAAACACACAAAGTACAAAAGAGTACAAACTAAAAATGAGCGCTATTCGCGCTCCTAATAAAGTTGGTGAATCAAACTCAACAACAAAAACATTGGTTACTTCACCATACGCTCCGACGCGAACATTAAAAACAACAATGTAAGCGCAACACAACTAAAAGTAGACGCACAGAGAGCAAGATCATGCTTTCCCCATCTCAACGGTAACGGCAACGCGCAGATCATCAGTCAATCTTGGAGCGAGCAGTGTGCAACTCCAACAACACCACTCAACGGAGACTTCTCTTCTTCGGCTGCAACAACAATAGCATCAATTCAAACAGTCATGCACTCTAGTACAACCGCTACCACAACAATTACTACTACATCGCCAGCTCTTCAAACCTACTGTGTTATCACAACTGCATCAATAACTACAACACCTGCAATACCTTTCACCGTGTCACATGCATCATGTTCGCAACCAATTATGTCAACACAAACAAGTATATTAAGTGATACTAACACTAGTACAGTAAGAGAAATGCAAAAAAGAAAAATTTCTTCTCCAGTATGAGTAAACAAAAAAAGCACAAAAAGAGCACACAGAACCAAAAAACATTACAGTCATACTGGCTAAGCAAACCGGTCGCATCAAACAGGTTCGAACTGTTAGCACAGAAGACGGCGATGAGCATGTTCCAGTCAGTAATACCGAAAATGCTAAAGAACCTAATAATAGTGGTCAAAAAAATAAAAGTAATAAGCCACCACCGATTTATATTCAGGGTGTGGAACAAATTAATGTTCTCAGCAAAGCTTTAAAAGACGTTATTCAAGAAAACTACATTTTGAAAACGTTGCAAAATAACGAAGTACGTGTTCAAGTAGCAGATTCCAAAAAATTATTCGGACAATAAATATGTTGCAACAGAATAGTACAAAATATTACACGTTTAAACCTAAATATGACCGTGGTTGTAAGGTTGTACTGAGAAACTTACACCACTCGGCAGACATATGCGATCTTAAAAACGACCTGCCTCTTTTTTCGTAGAGCTGAAAAATAAGAATAATAATAAATATATATACAAAATTACAGCGCTTCTCAATACAAAAATAGTATTTGAATAGTAATTTGCAAACGGTTTGAAAAACCATGTCAACGAGCTTCAAATATTTTTACAAGAAAATGAATGAATGATCTCGGAAACACATTTTACGAAGAAGAGCTACGTTAGAATCCATGCATACAAAGTATACGCTACTAACCACCCGGACGTCACAGGACATGGGGGTACTGCTACTAAAAAGTGCAACAGGCTTAACAGTTGGTCGTAGTTGGTTATCATTTTGGAAATTTTTATACCACAAGGACTCACACTTTACATAAAAGCTAAAATTAGCTTGAATACGATTGAATGACGTTAGTTATAGTCCAAACATGTCAGTATACGCTCTAAAACTATATATGCTAAAACAACTTACTTCTACCAAAATTTTTTTGCTACACAAGAAAAGAGGAGTCACAAACATATTATTATTATTTAGTTATGTCCTTATCTGAATGAGAAAAAAAGATATTCACCTAATAAACTTTAATTTGTTTGTAATATGGCTCAACAACAGAAGTCACAAAATGCTTCCAAATCTTTGCAGGCCACGTGCTAAACATATGTTCCCTTTGAAAGCTCGCAGCAGATCAGGAATGCACCGAAAAGCTCATGCAAAAGCTTTTATAAGCTCTGACAAGTGTTGTCAATTAAAAGAAAACAAAAAAAATTCGGAATTTTTAAAAATTGAAATTCGACTTAAATCCCGCTAGATTGGCTGTTTGGGTCACTGTGCGGTGGCGAAGAGTTGGTAAGGCGTATGCACCAACTCTTATGCAAAATATGATCCGATGTATGCATGCGCAACGATTGGAATCTCAGTGCTCTGAGCAGACTACCGGGAATAAGACTATTTTCAATTGGATACAAAATTCTGTCCCGCGTACTGTGTAAATGGGTGGAGCCGTACACGGATTCACTGATAGGCCAGTCTCAGTGTGGCTTCAGACCAAAGATGTTGACTAGTGACCAAATTTTCACTTTACGACAAATTCTGGAGAAGAACCGTGAGTACAACAAACACGCACACCACCTACTTGTGGATTATAAGCCCGCCGACACGCCGTTACAAACTAAGTTCTTCAACGCACTATTTGAACTTGGTATCTTAGCAAGGATCGTGCGTTTTTGCATTATGACGCTATTACACTCCCAAAGCGTCGTAAGAGTAGGAAAGAACCTCTCTAAATCCTTTGATGCCAAGAGAGGTTTCAGGCAGGGTTATGCTTTATCGTGCGACTTGTTTATTCTCATGATGGAGTACATCCTACGCCACTGCCCATACGTAGAACGGTCGAATGCTACTCGCGTATGCTGACGACTCACTTAACAAACAAATGTAGCCCAGAAGTTGGTGCTCGAACCTCGACATATCGTGGGACAATTCAGAGCTATCCCACCGCTCAATGATATAGGCGGATAATGGCATTTTAGTAAAAACTGAAACAGCAATATCGGGCAAAAACATCGTGAGGGGAAAAATATAACAAATGGGGAAATATAAAAGTAAGTAATTTAAAAAAATAATAATTCGGACGAAAAATGCATCTCGAAAAAAGAGCAAATATTAAGTTCTGTTTTAAACTCAGTAAAACATTCATCGAAACTTTCCAAATGATTAAAAGAGTTTATGGTGACAATTGTCTATCCCGTAGCAATGTTCACGGGTGGTTTAAACGTTTTCAAGAAGGTCGTGAAGACCTCTGTGACGATGAAAAATCGGGCCGGCCAAAATCAGTGGTGATCGAAAAGAACCGAAATCATCGTTGCGTTATATGGAAATGGAATTAAATATTCCCAAAGATTCGATTCATCGCATTTTGACGGAGAGTTTGGGTCTACAAGGTCTGTCGCAAAAGAAACAGGACTTTTTAAAAATAGCTGTTTCTGGTGGCGCCACCTATTGGTAGGTACATGCGTTGGAAAGGCACATCCTTCACCGTATTCGCCTGATTTGGCTCCGCGTGACTTTTATCTATTTGGAAAACTTTATTCGCCGATGAAAGGACACCACTATGAGGACATTGAAGCCATCCAAAAGCGTCGAAAAATGATCTAAAACACTCATTCGAAATGCTTATTGACCGTGCAAAACGCTATATCGAAGCACAAGGAAACTATTTTGAATAAAAAAAAATCACTTTTGCAAAATATTAAATTTTATTTGTTTTTTGTTCGAACAGTCCTGTTTCTTTTGCGACACACCTTGTATATGAGTGTAGATAAAGAATTTTGTAACCAAACAATTGACCCCACATTTATGGATGTAGATACTATCTAGGAAAATCTAACTAACCAGAATGAACAAGTAAATTTTATAACGTTGCCTTCAAATATTTATTACCCATAGTAACAATAATTATCGGTAAAATTAGATACAGGATCAACCATTGACATATTAAGGGCCGTTCTCGCGACTTGCAAATACATTAGAAAATACGAATTGGTAAGATATGCTATAGGCGGAATAATATTGAGTAGTGCATGTCACAACTTCACAATTGTAATAAATTCAGTTTGTCTGTTATTTCAATTGATTATTTTCGTCTGAAATCGGTTACATTTGTCTTATTTATCGGCCAAGCACTACATGCTCAACAGTCCATTCATTTGGACAAATGTAAACGCAGAAAAAATTTTCATTAGAAAAAAAAAATTTGATGAGAGAGCGCCGTCGCTGTAGAAAAATACGAGCCAATCCATGAATATAATTGGACGTTTGCATTTAAAATTTTAATACAAAATTAAATTTTTTTTTTCATTTTGCTTTGGTTGTTTATCGATCTAGTTGGAAAAAATTTCTGATAAATTCATTGGCATTCATAGGCTTAATAACAGTAGTGACTTTGAAAACTAGAATATCGCCTAAAAAATATGAGCGATAAAGATATATGCAAATCATGAGAATGGCCCTAAAACCAAGTTACATTTACAAAAACTTTTCTTTTATCGTACCTTTAAATGAAATAAATGAGATTAAATTAAAATTTGTTACACCTTGTGACGGTCGATAGGTTTATATTGTACTTAATTTTTTTTCGCATAGATTCTAATATAACGAATAACGATAAATCGAACTATTTATATATTGCATATATATTTTGGGTACATCATTTAAAAATAACAGATAAACATAACAGTGTTATTCAGTATACCTGCTGATAAGCAGACCATACCTGCTGATAAGCAGATGCAATTCTAATCGATATGATCTGTCAAGGTCTTTTCCTTTTTAAATTACTTTCTTTTGGTTAATTATACTAATAGTGTGCGGTTGTGTTTTAATCGGCTCGCAAATAAAAAAAAATAATTAAATAAATATCTAACTATATAAAAATGGTGTAAAAAATGTATAGTAATTAATCAATTGGGAACGGCTGGGCCGATTTGGCTCAAATAATTTTTCAGTTCGTAATTGCCAGGAGAAGGTTTTTACGAAAGAAAATTACCACTAAGTGATAAGGGTGGCTCACCCCAAACATTTTTTTTTGTTTCTATGTTTATAGGCCGACAACAACAGTCATATGATTTTTCTGTCAAATTGATTATTCTTACTTCATTCAGTAAAATTTATTTCGTAAAATTTATATTCACAGTTTGCTGTTTTATAATTAGCAATGTTTTTCATTTTATTTTATTTCGTTGCAAGCAAAGAATAATCCAATATTAATTATTAACTCTTACCATGGAATTAAGAAGTCAAATTGCAGCAAAACGAAAATTATGGAAAATATGGAATTCTACGAGTAGTCTGGCTGACAACACGAAATTCAATAAGGCGGCCAAAGATTTAAATAGAAGGTTACGAGACATCAAAGATGAAGCCACAGCAAACTACTTGAAAAACCTCAATCCATTTATAAGTGACCCGGATTATAGTCTCTGGCGGGCAACTAGATACCTTAAGAGACCTAGTTACTTTAATGGCCGGCGCTGTATAGGAAACGATGAGAAGGCTGAAGCTTTTGCGCAGCACTTGCACTCAGTTTTTCAACCAAATACAGAGTATGACGCTGAGACAATAGATACAGTCAGCAAGTTTCTGGTTTCTCACTGCCAGATGAGTTTGCCAATAATCAAGACTACAATCTCAGAAGTATACGCTGAAATAGGGTGTATTAAACTTAAAAAATCACCAGGGTACGATAAAATTGATGGACAAACTATTAAAAATCTTCCTCCAAAATGCATCAGACTATTCACATATACATTTAACGCCTTAGACTTAGAGTATTTTCCTTACCAATGGAAATGCGCCGAGGTGATTAAGCTGCTCAAACCAAATAAACCGGAAGTTTTCACATCATCATACCGTCCCATAAGTTTGCAAAAGTATTTGAAAAAATACTACTTACCTGTGCTGGACGATCTTGCCATCATACCCGACCATCAGTTTGTGTTCAGAAGAGCTCACGGAACTACTGAGCAGTGCTATCGGATCTTAAGAACCATTACAAATGCGTTTGAGACTAAGGAATATTGCACAGGAGTCTTCCTAGATGTCAAAAAGGCTTTTGACAGAGTTTGGCACTCAGGCCTATTATTTAAAATTAAAAATTGCTACTCGCACCATACTACCACATAATAAGATCATATCTCACTAGTAGAATATTCAATGTCCAAGTGCAGGATAGTTTATCCAAGATACACACCATCAACGCTGGAGTGCCACAAGGAAGCGAGATAGGACCAGTCCTATACACAATTTTGACGGCTGACATACCTATCAGTCGTAATGTCGAGGTAGCAACATATGTTGATGATCCTGCCATCATTGCTAGTAGCACGTCTCCAGCAGTCGCATCACAGTACGTGCAAGAGGAATTCTGTTTGATCGAAAAGTGGTTGACTATGTGGAGAATAGCAGTCAACTCCCAAAAATCGGTCCAAGTGACTTTTTCGTTAAGGCAAGGAAACTGCTCGCCAGTAATACTAAATGGCTCCACTAAACCAGCTATGACTCCGTGAAATACTTGGGAGTGTACATTGCAGGGGCTCCTTGGTATATGACCAACAATGACATTCGTAAAGACCTAAACATGCCTTTTGTTATATATATACATAGGCTTCACAATCGTAACAAAAATTTGGCTCTGGATCTCTTAGATAATAATTCTGATACACGATGCTTAAAAAGATCCCATGTTCTAGATCTTCCACTTTTAGACACAAATTAATTTAAGAATAACAAATTAGTTTTAGAATAACGAAAATAGATTGTAATATATATTGTTTGAGCTCATTGGAGCTTAAACAGTCCTTTCATTAATTAGTTTTTCAAGCAATTTGTTTATTGTCCTAAGACAGATTACAAATAAAAACTGAGTTAAAAAAAACAAAATTTTATTTCGTAAAACTTAAATTTAAAAATTTAAATTCAACGTTTGCTGTTTTATAGTTAGCAATGTTTTTAATTAAATCATCTCAACGTTTTAAACATCTTAACTTTAACTCGCGTGGGGGGCAGGGAGAAGGTGGAATCTAAGGAAAGGAGGTAGGGGAAGGGCAGGAGAAGAAGTGGGGGTGATAGAGAAAGATGTGGTAGGGAAAGGGGCATGATGAAGAAGGGGCAGGGGAATGAGAGGTAGGGGATAGGGCAGCAACCCGCCGGGTTCCTTTTAAGATAGACGGATGAAATGTTCTATACATGTTAATTTGATTTAAGGGGGCAGGGGAAAAGGAGCATTGAGAAGAGGTGGTAAGGGAAGGGGTAGTATGGGGAAGGGAATGGGGAAGAGTGGCAGGGGAATTTGAATGGGAGGTAGGGTAAGGATTGTAACTAAAGGAGGCAGGGGAAGAATGATAGGAGAATGGGTGGTACGATAAGGGATCATAGGAATGGAGTGGTAATGGTAGGAGAGGCAGAGGGAATGAGAACGGTGGTAAAGTAAGGAGAGGTAGGGAAAGGGGCATCGTATGGGGTGGTTGCAGGGGGTGGAAGGGACAGGAGAAGGGGGGTAGGAGAATTGGAGGTAGAGTAAAGAATAAGGATAAGGTGGGGTGGAGGAAAGAGGGGCAGGGTAAAGGAGAGGCAGGGGCAGGAAGGGCAGCAACGGGCCGGGTACCAGCTAGTATGATATATATATATATATATATATATATATATATATATCTATATATATATATTTTTTTCATTCAATCATTTTTTTTTTTTTTTTAATTTTATTTGACTCAACGAATAAATTGCTGATATTGGTCTGATTTGAAATGTTCTGAATTTAAATTAAGAAATTGTGCGCTCTCATTTTTAATAGCTGACAAGTCGGCAGTATTTACTCGAGACAATGCGTCGTGTACAATATTTTGACTCCCTCTTCGGTGTACTATAGTAACGGAATACCCCTGAAGTTTTAAGCTTAAGCTTATGTCCGATTGATTCATTCTTTCTTCGTAACTTAATAATTTTTATTTCAATTTTGTTAAGTTTTTAAACATAAATGTAATGAGTACTTCATCTCCGTAAGAATTAATGCTCCACCGATGCCTGTGTGACTTGCATCACAGTGAATGGCAATACCATTCAAATTTTGGACTGTACAGCACAGTGCAGAACTCAAGTGAGCCTTCAGTTCTCGAACGATTTTTGAGCTTCATAACTCCAATCAAACTTTTTCTTTCCTTTTAGAGTGTAAGTCAATGAAGAAGCAATGGATGCTTAAAAATCGGCACACTTGACTCAGTGATTTGGGTTGCGGAAAATCCATTATTGCCACTATTTTGTCTGGATCCGTTTTTATTGTGCCATTTCCCACAACATGGCCTAAATACTTTACCTCTATATAGCAAAACTTACTTTTGCCTATACTGATTATGAGACCCGATAGTGTAATTTGCGATGCCACTTTTGATAAAAATTCAAGATTTCTTTCAAAAGTGTCAGACGATTAACAAGTTGTCGAGATAGACGAAAACCTCATTATGGTGGTATCACTCTATTTATGAGACGAGATCCTTTGTGGCGCATTACAAAGGACAAAAGGAATGACCTTAAACTGGTACAAGATTCTACCAGCAACTGAAAAGGCAGTTCTATCCCTAGAAAGAGGGACTAGTGGAATCTGCCAAAATGCGTTTGGGTTGCGTAAAATCCGTTATTGCCACTACTTTTTCTGGATCCGTTTTTATTGTGCCATTTCCCACAACATGGCCTAAATACTTTAGCTCTATATAGCAAAACTTACTTTTGCCTATACTGATTGTGAGACCCGAGAGTGTAATTTGCGATGCCACTTTTGATAAAAATTCAAGATTTCTTTCAAAAGTGTCAGTCGATTAAAAGTTGTCGAGATAGACGAAAACCTCATTATGGTGGTATCACTCTATTTATGAGACGAGATCCTTTGTGGCGCATTACAAAGGACAAAAGGAATGACCTTAAACTGGTACAAGGTTCTACCAGCAACTGAAAAGGCAGTTTTATCCCTAGAAAGAGGGACTAGTGGAATCTGCCAAAATGCGTTTGGGTTGCGGAAAATCCGTTATTGCCACTACTTTGTCTGGATCCGTTTTTATTGTGCCATTTCCCACAACATGGCCTAAATACTTTAGCTCTATATAGCAAAACTTACTTTTGCCTATACTGATTGTGAGACCCGAAAGTGTAATCTGCGATGCCACTTTTGATAAAACTTCAAGATTTCTTTCAAAAGTGTCAGACGATTACAAGTTGTCGAGATAGACGAAAACCTCATTACGGTGGTATCACTCTATTCATGAGAAGAGATCCTTTGTGGCGCATTACAAAGGACAAAAGGAATGACCTTAAACTGGTACAAGGGTCTACCAGCAACTGTAAAGGCAGTTTTATCCCTAGAAGAGGGACTAGTGGAATCTGCCAAAATGCGTTTGGGTTGCGGAAAATCCGTTATTGCCACTACTTTGTCTGGATCCGTTTTTATTGTGTCATTTCCCACAA
Source organism: Leucophenga montana (assembly GCA_035044765.1). Taxonomy (NCBI): domain Eukaryota; kingdom Metazoa; phylum Arthropoda; class Insecta; order Diptera; family Drosophilidae; genus Leucophenga; species Leucophenga montana. The sequence goes on along the minus strand of JAWNNQ010001354.1, from coordinate 172,637 downwards.
CATGGCCTAAATACTTTAGCTCTATATAGCAAAACTTAGTTTTGCCTATACTGATTGTGAGACCCGAGAGTGTAATTTGCGATGCCACTTTTGATAAAACTTCAAGATTTTTTCAAAAGTGACAGAGACGATTAACAAGTTGACGAGATAGACGAAAACCTCATTACGGAGCTCCGGTGGTATCACTCTATTCATGAGACGAGATCATCAAAAAGGACAAAAGGAATGACCTTAAACTAGTACAATGGTCTACCAGCAACTGTAAAGGCAATTTTATCCCTAGAAAGAGGACAAGTGGAATCTGCCAAAATCATCCATCAAGTGTAAACTTGTGATAAACTCAGCTTTCGGCAGTCGACTTCAGATTCCATTGATGTTTGGAAGCGTATACGTCCATCAATGTGCTCGTCCTTCAATCTGCCAGATGTCCGGGCAAGGACAACCGGAGAAGACCAAGCGCTAGTTGATTCTTCTATAACGCCGAGACCTAACATTCTGTCCAACTCATCATAAATAAATTTTTCGATAGCGGGTGATACAGGAAAATGACATTGCTTCACTGGCTTGGCGTCACCAACATCAATCACTTGGGACAGTAAACCTAAAACTTTCTTAGAAAACGAGGGAAACTATTTGCAACGATTCTTGCTCAGTATCGGTCAAGGAGCACAATAAAGTAGTATCCACGAAAGAAATAGATAAATATGTTTTTTTTTTAATACAACTGACCAAAGATCAAATAGGGTCCAGAAATATATTCACAAATAAAGATCCTGAGCCAAGGTAGGAATTATAAATATATTAATTTACCTACAATTCTTTGTGCTTTACCATCGGCTGTTCGAACTATAAAACTGATAGCTCACATTTTGTTTTCTTCCATAGAACTACCTATGGGAAAAACAGCAATTCAAGCTTTATTTCACATACTTCCAACAATTGTCCTTGTTTTATTAATCTATACACGCTTGGATTTGAAAGTAAACTCGGTTGAAATAATTGGTATTCTTTGAATGAGAACATCGCCTTGGAACTATCCGATGATTCTCTTTGCTTTAATCACGTTATTCAACTATGGTAATTTAACATTTCCGTTCGAACAAGGTAGTCCTGGCAGTTATAGTCGAAACTTGAAAGCATTGCAATGTTAAACACTGGTCATTGTTTTGAAGTCGAGCGATACACCTACGTCGTAATCGACTGTTGGATCGTACCTTAATGCTAAAGATTCATTTAGATTTTCACCTGAGTGAAGATAGCAACGAATTCCCAGCAACACAGGGTCGTTCATGCACAGTTACTCTGAATAGGGTGGCGTTGTTTATAAAATATTTATTTGTATAAAATTTGCAAGAATTACTTACAATTTTTAACCGACTTCAAAAAGGGAGGAGGGTCTCAATTCGATCGTATATATACGTTTTTTTTTTATGTGTGTTCGCGAATAACTTCGTCGTTTATGAACCGATTTTGATGATTCTTTTTTTGTTGGAAAGGAGATCATGGTGGTACCCAGGATCTGATAATGGCATCCCAGCGAAATCCAGGGGAACCTTCGAAAATCGTAATGGCGACTAATGAAGGTCTGGAGTCGATCTGATGATGGAGTCGACATTTGACACGGTGTTCATCGGATTCATTTCTTAGGTTATTGCGTATCAAAGAAAATCAAAGGTCAAAATCTTCTTGACTTACGTTACTTAATCTTTGACATATATGCTCTCATACCCGACAATCTAGTTTCGCGCTCCTCTGGCGTTTCATTTTTTCTTTAGTTTTGATTTTATTATTTTCTAAGCGTTTCCGACTATCATTTTCTGTCTCAAGTAGCCGTCGTTTCCTCATCCAAGAAGCATCCTTATTAGGTCTACCCATCACTAAAAATCATAAAATAAAATAAATGGAAATGAAAAGAGAATTCTTTATTCTGTGTTTTAAATCTTTTTCCAGTTATATTTAATTTAAAAAAGTGCCCAACATATGTAAATGTATCCAATGAAGCGACGGTGCTTTTCGATCCAATGAAGTTCTTTTTGGAGTGGTAACCACAACTAGGCTACTAAGGCTACTAACATTTAGCTGACACTTAGACCTATCGAATGACATAGCCATCATATATCTTTATTGCTGGGTTTAGGCAATATTCAATAAAATAATTCACATACATTGAAAACCTTTCTTATGTTAAAAAGTGTATGCGTTTGAATTGTTTTTTTCTTGTTTATTGTTGATTTTTAAATTATAAGGACTATTAACGATCTTGGGACTATAAAAATTAAAAAAATATGAAAATCAATGAAAAGAAATTACGGTACCATTCATTCCAATTCGATCGAAAGGGGCTATTTTTGCAATGGTAGCCACAGCCGGGCTATTAAGGCACCCAACATTTAGCTGACATTTAGACCTATCGAATGACATATCCATCATAGATCTTTATTGTTGGGTTTAGACAATATTTTAAAAAAAAGTGTCGGAAATTTTCAACAGAGATCTCTGAACTAAATCAAAATACGAATTACTTTAGCTAAGTAAATTTAGTTTTTACTTTTTAGTTTCCTGTTTTGCTAAGTAAATTTATGTTTTTTACTTTTTAGTTTCCTGTTTTAAGTCGGTTTTTTTTTTGTTAAAAATTATTTTATTTTATGATTTTTAGTGATGGGTAGACCTAATAAGGATGCTTCTTGGATGAGGAAACGACGGCTACTTGAGATAGAAAATGATAGTCGGAAACGCTTAGAAAAGAATAAAATCAAAACTAAAGAAAAAATGAAACGCCAGAGGAGCGCGAAACTAGATTGTCGGGTATGAGAGCATATATGTCAAAGATTAAGTAACGTAAGTCAAGAAGATTTTGACCTTTGATTTTCTTTGATACGCAATAACCTAAGAAATGAATCCGATGAACACCGTGTCAAATGTCGACTCCATCATCAGATCGACTCCAGACCTTCATTAGTCGCCATTACGATTTTCGAAGGTTCCCCTGGATTTCGCTGGGATGCCATTATCAGATCCTGGGTACCACCATGATCTCCTTTCCAACAAAAAAAGAATCATCAAAATCGGTTCATAAACGACGAAGTTATTGCGAACACACATAAAAAAAAAACATATATATACGATCGAATTGAGACCCTCCTCCTTTTTTGAAGTCGGTTAAAAATTGTAAGTAATTCTTGCAAATTTTATACAAATAAATATTTTATAAACAACGCCACCCTATTCAGAGTATCTTTGCATGAACGACCCTGTGTTGCTGGGAATTCGTTGCTATCTTCACTCAGGTGAAAATCTAAATGAATCTTTATCATTAAGGTACGATCCAACAGTCGATTACGACGTAGGTGTATCGCTCCACTTCAAAACAATGACCAGTCTTTGTTAACATTGCAATGCTTTCAAGTTTCGACTATAACTGCCAGGACTACCTTGTTCGAACGGAAATGTTAAATTACCATAGTTGAATAACGTGATTAAAGCAAAGAGAATCATCGGATAGTTCCAAGGCGATGAAATAAAGCTTGAATTGCTGTTTTTCCCATAGGTAGTTCTATGGAAGAAAACAAAATGTGAGAGCTTATGGAATTTTCTAAACAAAAAAATTGGATGTGGTTGCTAGCCCCCGAGCTGACCTTTTCTTGAATAAAGAAACAATGGGGTTAATACATATGCCAAATATTTTATAGTTTATGTTAAGTTGTTTTTTGATAGTTCAGTACATTATAATATCTCCACATTGAAAGATATGTTCCCTACAGTAAGTACACCAGTAGATTATAGTAAAATTAATAGATAAAATTAAACATTATTTATCATAATTTAATCTAAGCTAAACTGGAAAGTGCTCATTCCTCACAATTGGACCGGGCCGATAGTTGTCCGAAATTCAGACTATTTAAAAGCTTTAGAAGAATTATTGTCAAAATATTCATCTAGAGTTGCGCATAATTCGATCGTACTTCTTTTTGCACATGGCATAGTACCGCAGGATTATCCTAGCGCTGAGGTGTGTACGCGCGCTACAATGTGGGCTTTACCAGATGTTGCCTTTGCGCTTTACATTGCTCAGCATTCCACCGAGAATTTACCGATAAAGGGTAAAATAAATATCAAAACTAAACACTTCTAATTAGTTAATTTTTCTATGCGCATTTGAAACCTGCTCCATCTCTAAAAGGTGATGGCTTAGTCAAGCTATCATTACTTAAAATTCAGCACTTAAAATTCAATCTCAGCCGTGGGAAGGATTCACTAATCTAGCCATATAAAAATGTGTTCTTGATTCTATCAAAGTAATACCAGACAACTGGATTGAGAATATTCTACATATATATAAACGGAACAAAAGTATACCTAACACAATCACTATCCATCTAACATGAGTTTAAGAAACTATTTACTTTATCTAATAATTAATTCTAAAATGCAAATATTTTTTTGTTTTCAGGGCAATCCTATTGTATCGATTGTTTTTTATGACACGTTGAGTTACTCAATAGGTATGTATATTAAATTTAATTACCGATTAGACAGGTACTCTACATCACATTCACAACTTTTTTCAGTTGTGCCTTAATCAGTGATTCAAATTCCTTACTTTAACGGGGGTTGCCAGCCTATTTACATTATGCTTCCGTGGGAGTGTCTATTGCAAAAAAAATTTTGAAATCATGAAATGTTTTCACATAACATGATATATTATAACATAATATAAACGATATAATAGTTGTGTGTCTCCAGATTGTGTATGCCATCTATCATCTTTGTATAATTGATGACAACACCGCTCTAAAATTGTCCAGACCGAGAAGAAAAGGATGAAAGGAGTTAGATATATGTAAGACATTTGGTCAACCGAACGTTTTTTTTTCTATTATTATATCAAAGTTTTCCTGTAGTCTACTTATAAATACACTTACTTGCTTTGAGCTCGTCATTCATTACTATATCTTCCTTTGCAACGGAGAATCGTTTTGGCTTGTGCGTATACTTTGAATTTGTGACTCTATTCGAATTTTTCACTTCGAAAGCCATCTGTTCATCGGAACTTCTTCTAGCATGATCTAGTGGTCCACAATCCATTGCATCCACTTTCTTTTTCGTAACCGACAAAAAATTTAATAGTTGAAATCGTTATTGTGCAAACTCATTTGTACTTACTTTTAAAAACTGCAATGGATACATAATAACCGGCTCCCCTCGGCTAATCGCAATGAGATACGGGGACATTATTTTCATTTTTGAATGGCTCTTTGGATCATAAGCTTCATCCAAAACTAAAAATTTTTCCGTTGCATCAGTTTTAAAACTAGGATTACCACGAATATTTAATATCAGCTCAGATTCACATTTTGACTCTACATTTTTTCCAAACAATTTGTCTAATTGTCGTTGTGGACATTGCAGAAGAATTGCTTTTAAAGCCGGTGATTCATCTAAGTGAGGGCTTTCGGAATAACTATTTGAAGGTACCGTCGAAATAGTGAATCGATTTGAAATTAGTATCAATATAAAAAACAATTGTTGACCGGCTGTTTTCATTTTAGCACACTTATAATGAGAAAAAGTTAGAGTTCTTTAAAATTTTATACTACGATTGCTTTGTTAATAGTTAAATTAGTCAATATTTATTACTTTATTTTACTTATCACTCTACTTACATGACATTTCTAACTCGCCAATTTTATCACAAAGTATTTAAATGCATGTGTATAAGAAAGAAAATAACTGAACTACATCACAGTAAGATATTTTCATTGCTGACATATGTTTACCAAAATTTGTTGGAATCTCTAGAAAACTTTTGAAGGTTTTTATTTTTAGTACTTTATAAAAGCTTGTTGTATGGAAAATTTTGTTCATTAATTTATTATTAAAGTTTTATTCATATATTTCTAACTCGCCAATTTTATCACAAAGTATCTAAATGCATGTGTATAAGAAAGAAAATAACTGAACTACATCACAGTAAGATATTTTCATTGCTGACATATGTTTACCAAAATTTGTTGGAATCTCTAGAAAACTTTTGAAGGTTTTTATTTTTAGTACTTTATAAAAGCTTTTTGTATGGAAAATTTTGTTCATTAATTTAATTGTTGAGAGGGCGGTTTGAGAGCAACTAAAAACTATTTATTCACGATTTGCTTACAATGTAAATATCATTCTTATTGTTTCGTATCTTACCACGGGTGAATATGTCTCTGCCGCATTTCTGATGCGTTGAAACGTCATACACTTGCATTTCGAGAAATTTAGATTAAGAAAATTTAGACAACACCACGTATGTGGTGAGTTTAAATCAGTCTGCAATAAACTGTGCTGCGAAACAGAATATGGCAAGAATAATTTAACATCATCTGCATACATTAGTATATGGGCATGATTAATAGATAAAGGAAGATCATTAATAAAAATGTTGAAAAATATTGGACCTAGGTTACTCTTGGGGAACACCAAAATAAGCTAAAATAGTTTTAGACAAACTATTGTTAAATAAAACTTTTTGTGTTCTACCGGATAAGTAGGACTCAATCCAAGTAAAAGAATTGCAAATGCACCATCAAGAAAAAAATGCGAAGGATACGCTGAAGTACAACGTTTCGTATAAACGAAATTGGAAAACGATTTTGGATTGAATATTTCGCTTAACTTTTATAGAGGAATGGGGGAAAGCCGAAGAAAAGGTGAGTGTTGGGAAAGGGATAGAAGGGGAAGAGGGGCAGGGTAATGGCAAGGGGAATGGCAGCAACGCGCTGGCAACCATTTAAGATAGAGGGATGAAATGTTGTATACATGTAAATAGGATCGATGGGGGCAGGGTGGTAAAGTAAGGAGAGTTAGGGGAAGGGGGCAGCGTAAGGGGTGGTTGTAGAACGGGTGGAAGGGACAGGAGTAGAGGGGTAGGAGAATTATTAGTAGAGTAAAGGGGCAGTGGTTAGGTGGGACAGGGGGAAGGTGGGACAGGGGGAAGGTGGGACAGGGGGAAGGTGGGACAGGGGGAAAGTTGGGCAGAGGGAAGGTGGGGCAGTGGGAAGGAGTGACAGGGGAAAGGAGAAAGGCAGCAACGCGCTGCGTAAACTCTAGTTATAACATAAAATTGGAATGTAATTGTATATGATGTCCAGTGTCAAATTATTTTCTTATTATATTAGGAACGTCTACAGAGATCAGAAATGGTAACGCGTTTTAGTCTTCTACTTTATTGTCCTTCCTCTAGCGAAATACGTAGTTCATAGCTTTCGTGGGTGGAAAGTCGAGTCATATGAGTAGATTTGCGAATCGTCTGTGGTACGGTGTCTATACTGAGATCTCGGTTAATAATTTCGTTAGGAATGTACCATGGTGCATCTGTAATTGTTCTTCAAATTTTATTTTACAACCTTTGTGCAATATGGATTTTTGTTTTGCTGGCTGTACGTTTCTACACCGTACTTGTATATTGGAATGAGCATAGCTTTATATATTAAGATTTTATTGTAAAGTGATAAGTTCGATTGTCTACCCAAGAGCCAGTAGAGTTGTGCAAGTTTAAATTTCATTTGATTTCTTTTTTTGATAATGTGGTCTTTCCAGAATAATTTCACGTCTATATTAAATCCCATAATTGACTTGTTTATTGGAGTAGATAACAAATATTGGCTTTTCTTTATTTATTTGTATGCCCCATTTATTAAACCAAATCAGAGTTGTATCAAGATTTGTTTGGAGATCAATTGTAGCTGATATAGCATCTTTATTAGATTCGAAGATATCTGTGTCATCTGCAAAGGTCCCAATCCTGCTGTTATTTAGTGATGGGATTGGTATATCAGCCGTAAAACGTATGTAGAGCAAAGGACCTAGGACGATACCTTGTGGAACCCCAGCATTCATTTTTTTAAAAGTTTTTGCAACATCAAGAAAAGCGGCCGCACACACTTTTTTATGGTCGATGCCAATTGTCATTTTGTTAATAATTCTATGGACCTGTTGCACTGTAGAATATTTTTGTCTAAACCCGAGTTCGTGGCTCGGTATTACTCCTCGATTAATAATTGTGATAAGTCGATCTGCTATCAGTCTTTCGTATATTTTAGAAAGATGAGGGAGTAAACTTATCGGTCGGTAAGTTGACAGTGTGGCATCCCTATTGGGTTTTGGAATAGCAATAATTTGAGCTACTTTCCATACTAGAGGAAAGTATTTAATTTGATTGCAAGTATTCATTCATAATTTTACCAGAAATTTGATCGTAGCCCGGTGTCTTGCTATTTTTGGTGTTTGCTATTGTATTCTGCAGCTCAATAATTGTAATATTTTTAATTACCCCATTAATAATGTGTGCAACATCTGGCAGAGTGATATTCGGTTGGTCCATTGGGTTTGTCAAAGTATTTTTAAAATGATTTGCCAATGTTGTCGCCTTGTCAGTATTATTTGTAGCCCATTTACCATCTGGAGTTGTGATAGCGCCTGGTGCACTAGTGCTTGATTTATCTTTTTTTTTGTCGCTTTCCATAGAGAGTACATATTTGACTCTGTGGGGTACAGTCGGCGTAGGTAAATCTGTAATATGTTATTTTGACCCGGTTTTAGCATATTTTTTAGTTCCTTAGTAGCTCCGTTGAGTTTCTTCTTGTCTGCTGGATGTCTAGTTTCTTGCCACCTCTTACATAGTTTTCTTTTTTGCTTTATTTTATTTTTTATTAGGGCGTTGATCTTTTGGGTGCTTGGCTTATAACTATGCATTGGGGTTCAATTTTCCACAGCTTTTATAGTAATATCATTAAAATATGATATTCCGGTATCTATTTCGTCTGTTGATTTTAATGATATATCCAACTGCAACTCTGGAATTATAATTTCCTTAAAGGTCAGCCTTCCACCATGTGCCTTATTGTCAGGAAGGTTTGTGCCGTAAAAATTGTAGTTGGAAAGCTTTTGAGGTAAAATGAGTCTCAGCTATAAGAACTACGTCAATAGACTTGTCTACTAAGAAGGCTTTGAGGTCTAGGTCATGGCGGGTTAGGCCGTGTGTGTTCCAGAATGCTATCTTAAGACTGTTTGTTCTGTCCATCTAGTTTAGTGACTAGGAGTGTTCACGATTTTAAGCATCCGAAGAGCTCATTTTGTTATTGTTTGAACATGTTTGTTTTTTATAGTTTAAAATATTTTTAAGATTGACTTATATGATTTGCGCTATAACACTAAGCGTCTTTTCGCTGTTTATTGTTTTGTTTTATTATAGACTTTTATCGCACTGAACTGAATCACAAAAACAATTGTGATTTAACCAGAGCATTAGAAAAACACGACGACCGTACGCAACGACGCGAAAATCTAATCAGACTTTTTTTTAAGACTTTAAATCTACTTTGAATGAGCGCATACGTAATGTTCGAGGAGCTCTATTTCGTACTTTTACTTATATCAATTTTAGCAACTTAATAATTTGAATTTATGAATTACTTTATATAACATCTTATATTTACTCATCTTTATAATTATAATGCACAATTGATATTATCTAATTAATTTACCGTCTCGAAGCAAACATACACATATACACATACATGTACATAGCAGATAAATGAATTATATTGAAAATTAGAGTAGATGGAAATAAACTTCGTTATTGGAAAGACGTTTTTTATTTTACTAGGCTCATTAATTTGAGTTCGTACATTTTGGCGACCGTGACAGAACTTAGCCCGGCAAACGGCGAAGTTCTGTATTCGTAAAGTTTAAATAATATTGTTTATTAAACGCTGTTGTTTCATTTAAAAGTGCCAAGCGTGAGCTAATGGAAGTTCACTAAATAATAGCAGTGATACTCGTCGCATATATTTGTCAAGTGGAAGGTGTTCAAATCATCATCATTACAACATTATCTACATTATCGTCGTTAAAGTAGATATCATTATCTTCGTAACACTTCATCGTTGGATTGCTTGGCGGCGGCGGTGGTGTTCATGTTGGACCCTTTAATAACCTCATCGATTGACGCATATGAAAAGTTGCAGTAAAACAAAAACAATATTGGCGCTAATTTGACTTCGATTAGCGGGAACAGAACAGAAGCTTCAACAGCTTCATTGGTATATACGTATGTATGTATGTGCGAAATTATCATAAATTAAATATTTACTGGCCAACAACTGTCTACCGGTCAAGGCAGTCGTGCAAGTCGCTGGCAATCCGGAGCTTCTTCAGGTCATCATAGACCTGATCTTGCCATTTAAGCTAGGACGTTCTCTCTGACGCCGACCACAAATCGAAGTTCAGATTTCCGTCGTAAACCTTCAGTGCTGGAGCCAGCCCAGTGCAGCCGCTGGAATATAATGCGCTGGACTGTGTCAACCTCATCATACAGTTCCAACCACCAACTCCTAAGGGGACCAAAAATTCTACGAAGAATCTTTCTTTCGAACACTCATAAAGACGCTGTATCCGTTGATGTCAGTGTCCACGCTTCTGCGCCATACAGCAGAAGGGCTCAACTTCTAATTTGCTTGCTGAGCCCAAAGTAGCAGCGATTAGCAAGCGTGATTCTTCGTCTGATCTCTCGGCTAATGTTGTTGTCGCTGGTAGTTTCTGTTCCCAGATAGACGAAGTTTTCTACAACATTGAAGTTAAAATTCTCCATATGGTATGCGAGTGGAAACCAAGTACTTCGTCTTGTCCTCGTTCACCGCTAGGCCCATGAGACGTGACTGTTTCTTAATATCCGAGAACACCCTGCTTACTCGCCGTTTTTTGGTGCCTATGATGTCTATATCATCAGCATATGCGAGTAGCATCATTTCCTTATAGAAGATCGTGCCCGATTGAAAAAGTCGTACGATAAAATATCACCCTGCCTGAAACCTCTTTTGGTATCGAACGTTGTGACACCGTTCCAAGTTTCAGAGGAGTATTATGAAAAGGCACTTAATCAGCTGAGGGAGAGGTATAACTAGAAGATTCTTATATTTTTAGAGCACATTTTTGACGCCCTTGTTTCTAGAAGTGCTTCTCTAACTACAGCACCTTGTTACCAGAAGTGCTTCTCTAACTACAGCAACTTGTTAGCAGAAGAGCTTTTCTAACTGCAGCACCTTGTTTCCAGAAGTGCTTTTCTACCTACAACACCTTGTTTCCAGAAGTGCTTTGCTGACTACAACGAAAAAGATAAGAGCAGAAAAATATTAGTTCTCCGCAGTATCGTTACCACTGCTGGTTGTGACCGTCCAAAACCGGCGGTCGAAGACTGCCTGACTAATTTCTGCCAGTGCTGCTGTATTTATACAGTTTCGCTCTGCTGCGCTGACAATAACTGCATATCGATACCCGATTGCTTCGATCGATAACGATGGCGTCTATTGCGATTCGATAGCTTATCAACGGTAATAAAGTGAATCGTTCGAAAATTCTTTATCAACGATTTTTATTATTGTCGCGATCGATTATACGATTATAACTGGTGTGTCCGTTGGATTTAAATTATGTTTTCTTACAATTAATGTTCCTTTATACTTTATTAACTGAAAATTATTCATCTTTATGTATACTTGTATGCTTAGTAAATTATTAATCCATTTTTGCTTAAACTACAATACTCTTCAGTTTGTGCGTTGCTTCGTTAGCAACGTCACACCACACTATTTTATACCAAATCATTGTGTCTTACGACCAGAAAGTATAATAACTAAATTACGTGTTGTATTCGACGCATCAACACAGACTCTCAACGACTTACTGATGTTGGGACCGACTATTCAACAAAATTTATGCTAACTGCTTACGTTTCGAAAATGTATCGACAGTTCTTTGTTGAACCCCAAGATAGAACGTATCAGTTAATATTTTGGAGAAAGTCAATTAACGACAAATTAACACAAATACAACCGATACTTAATAGTAATAATTCGATAATATTCAATACAACCGATGAATGATTAAGATTAACGATAACATATAATAACAATAGTGTTGCCTAATTAAGCATGAATTCAAATATTAACTGAATGGCGCGAACATACTCCCCACCTTGGAAGCTCCTTCCTACAAACCATATCCTGACTTAACTTTCGCTCGCCAGTGGCAGTGGGCAAAACCTATGCACGTTGCGTTTCAGATAACCTGCCTTTGTTTTGACCGTTACGACTCGTACGACTCCGTCTGGTCCCATATGACTTTTGTGCACACGTCCTATAGACCAATATAGACCAAAGTACCATAGCACCAGGTTCCAGGTTGTGAGAACCAGCAGTCCATTTCGTACGTCTTTGAAGTTAGTTAAGTATTTATGCGACCAACGCCTCCAAAATGGGTTATGAACCAACAAAATCCTTTTCCAGCGTAATGTAAAAGTAATGTAAATGTAACACCTCGTTGGCTGCATGTGTCGACAATGAAAGGCTTGCTCGAATCGTCAAACACCCTTTGTTGCTCCTTGAGTTCCCGGGATGCACCTATAAAGTTTGTGGCGTTGTCGCAGAATAGATCTGTACTTAAGCCCCGTCTAGCAAAGAAGTGTTTTAGTGCTGCTATGAATGCACTAGAGCTAAGATCTGAGACTATCTTCAGATGACACGCCTTCGTCAAAAAGCAAACAAATACGCATAAATACAACTTGACTGTACGACGCCCTCTGACGTTGAAATGCATCCAAAGTGGTCCTGCAAAATCAAGTCCAGCGCGTGCAAATGGGTGAATGCTGCCAATGCTGCCTTAGCTCTCCCATAATTTGATTTTCTAATATCGGTCGTTGCCGGAAGCATACAACGCAACGCTTACGTACCGTCTTGCGAGCTAACTTTCTGCAGTGAATGATCCAATAACTCTGCCGCACAAATTTGTTCGATGTGTGTAATCGATAAGCGCATTTACAACTAAATGATTATTTGGTAATAAGATAGGGTGTCCTACATTAAATGGTACATTGGCTTGTTACAGACGTCCGCTCTTATAATTAAAATGCCTTCTATTTCATCAAAAAACGGATTAAGTCCTTGTATTTTTGCAGTTTTGATAAGTTTTCCTTTTCTTAAACTTTGAATTTCAGATTTCAGAAATTTCAAATTTTGAATTTTTTTGACTATGTGATGTAAACCGCCTTTCATTTCTGTTGCAGTTAAGGCCTCATGTTTTTTAACTAACTTGCCTTTATAAATTAATCTACGCCAAAGGTTTGCATTTGCAGAAACTCAGGACCATGCCACCATAACCTTCAAAGTTTTAAATCAGTGGAATATATCGTCTGGATTACATTTGGAGTCGATTTTCAAACAATCTTGAATTTTTGACTCCCGAATCTGAGCAACACGATTTGCTACAAATGTTGCCCAACTGCTTGAGTGAGATGATAACCAGTTCAGCACATTCGTTGTATCTGTAAAGTACCGGGTTTGCGAAATTTTGCAATGAACCGCAGAGCATACTTTTGCCATTAATTGAGCCATAAGTATTGCACCTTGCAATTCTAAACGGGACAAAGAAGTCACCATAACTGGGGCTACTTTTGACTTGGCTGCCTCATGGTTAACCGAAATTACTCCCTTCTGGTCAATCACCTGAGCATATACAGCTCCGCCATAAGCGCGACAAGACGCATCAGAGAACCCACAAAGCTCTAATGTTTCCACTTTGACGTTTCCGCGGCCCTAGGCAGCGAACACTGATTAATTAATTGTAGTTCCTCTCGGTATTTTTGCCATTGAAGTTTGTATGCTAAAGGAAGCTCCTCATCCCAGTCACGTTGCAGCAACCAAAGCTCTTGCATAAATATTTTACCTAAGATCAATATAGGACTCAGAAAACCAAGAGGGTCAAACAATTGTGCTAACTCCGACCATACTACTCTCTTTGTAATGACTAATGCAAACTTTGAATTGTATAAGAATTGAAATGTATCTAACTGGGAGGCCCAATATATTCCAAGAGCTTTAGCAGTCTCATCTGTTTTAATTGCAAATGGATGCAAACTGGCTGTGTTATCAAATATTTCTGAACAAATAGAGCGCCATTTGTAAAGTTCAAATTTTCCCTGTTGAAGAAGAATTGTCACCTCGTGCTTTAGCTTCAACAATTCAGAAATAGTATTGGCACCCCACAACATGTCATCCATATAAAAACTCCGCTTGACTGCCTCACTACCTAAAGAAAATTCACTCGCGTACAAATCAGCCAGATGAATTAAACAGCGGACGGCCAGGAAGAGCGCTGAACTAGTCCCATACGTTACAGTCTTCAAACGTAACACTCGAATAGGATCAGCAGTACTGCAACGCCATAATATGCACTGATAGTTGCAGTCGCTGTCCCTTACAAGAATTTGCCTATACATTTTGGCAATATCTGCGGTTAGAGCGTATCTATAAAAACGGAAATTAGTCAAGGTATCAAACAGATCTGGCTGCAGTTTCGCTCCCACTAAAATAAGGTCGTTGAGCGACAAATCATTACTAGTCTTACATGAGGCATCGAATACAACACGCAGCTTTGTGGTTGAACTGTCAGGTCGTATGACAGGATGATGTGGCATAAAATATTTCACTTCCCCTATGTGTTCACTATCTACAGTTTCTAAATATCCTAGTCGTCGATATTCGATAGATCTGAGTTACGAATAAGTTTTCTCTCTAAATTCAAAAACCTTCTAAGTGCAATTTGATAAGAATCTTCCAAACGTTTTTTTGGTTTCTTAAAGGGCAGACCTACAACGTACCTGCCCGAAAGCATACGCTCCTCGTTTGATACGAAATTCTCTTCACATTGTTGCTTCCTCTGTGTATTTACTCGCTGATTCAGATATCTCTTCGAACTGCCAAAACCTTTGGATTATATCGTACAGCTCGTCGCATAAATACTATTTTGCGGTCCACACTCTCCAACAACAATCCATCGTAAAAGAGACTTTTTAATGTGGGCCGATTGGAACCTAATATGATCTGCCCTGCTACAATTAGTTTAAAGAACAGGTTAACCCCCAACAACATATCAATGCTTTCAGCAGAGTTAAACATGGGATCAGCAAGTTTTATTTTTCTTGGAATGTCTAGATTTATACCCGCAGTCGCAATAGAAGGATTATATTGTGTAATTTTCTTTAACACACAGAATTTGTCTACAACCATAAAATGTGTTGCTCTAGATTTTAACGTGGTTTCAACTTCACCTAACATTTCAGTACTGGAGTTGCCTATACCACTTAGACCAAACCTTGTTATTCTCATTTTTAGTTTCAGTTTCGACTTGCGCATTACAGTCTTTGGTAGAATGCCGCTTGCTAAAACAAATTAGACATAAGCCATGTTTTTTAATTCATAATAGCCTTTATAAATTAATCATTAAAACGCATATTTTGTCTTTGCAGCAGTAACGGTGTTTAGTCAACGTCAAGCATATACATATATTACTAGTTATGTACATATGTATTTTATGTGTTTTAAATTGCAAAAATATTTTCTTAAATGCTTTTTATTATTATTTATTATTTTTTTTTTTAAGATTTATATGCACTGAATTTATAGAAAAACCGACACACATACATATGTACATATGTGCATACAAATGTAGTAAATTTGTTGCCTAAGCCAATGTATGTACTACACTAATTAATGTCTCCAATTCTATAATTATATTATATATTTTTTTGTATGTATAATATATTATTATTTTTTAAATCACACACCGAATTCGAATTAAATACGCGAATATTAGATGCACCATGCAGTAAGTACTCACACGATTTAGAGCTGCTGCTGCGGTACACTTCCAGACTCCCGCAAATTAGCCAACTCTCCAGGTTGATTATAGTGAGCTCCAATAGTTGACTCCTGCCAGGTATTTGAACCTTATCTCAGGTCCCTGCTCGGTCGCCAAAATGTCTCAGCCGAATATCAATGCCGTCAAAAATGATGCAGGCAATATATCCTACTGCAGTAGAAAACGCATATTTATAAAAACGCTGGTCACAAATAAAGTAGTCCGCTCGTTAATTGCCTTTCATAGTATAATTCTGCATTTAATACTGATTCGATTTAAATATACAACTCGATAACTTCATCAGCAACACACTCTTCGATAATATTCGAATACAACCGATGAATGATTACAGAACTTAACGATAACATGATAATAACTCATAAGTGTTCCGGCCAATTAAGCACGAATGCAGCTATTAACTTAATGGTGCGAACTAGTTTGTTTCGCACGAGTCGTACTACTGTGGCCAGAACGATTCGTCTCACAACTAGACTGTCATTTGGCAAACTTGAGTTAGAGCAACGGAAAATACATTGCTTCAAAGTGTTCTGCAAAGAAGACTGATGAAACATATCCTCGAAAACATCACTCACAACAGGCTGTGCGTTGCGTAGAATTCTCAGATATCAGAACTTTGTCTGATAATAATCACATACAGGTTCCGGCCAATAAAAATGCAGCTAAAATGTACTATTTGTTTCGCCGAGTGAACCAAGTCAAACATCCTTTTCCAGCGTGTTAACCATGGACAATTTTACCACAGCATGTATCACTAATTCGGCATGAATTCAAGTGGATTAACTGAATGGCGCGAACATACTCCCCACCTTGGAAGCTCCTCCAACAAACCTTATCCGGACTTAACTTTCGCTCTCCAGTGGCAATGGGCAAAGCCTATGCACGTTGCGTTTCAGATAACCTGCCTTGGTTTTGACCGTTACGACTCGTACGACTCGCTGGTCATAGACTTGTGCACACTCTATAGACCAATATCCGGTGGTGCAATTGGCTGTCTGACGTCTTTGACCAAAAGCTATCTTTACAGCACTCTCCCATAACCCACCAAAATGGGGTGACTCGTGGGGGGATGAAGTGAAATGTAACACCTCGTTGGCTGCATGTGTCGACAATGAGAGGCTTGCTCGAATCGTCAAACACCCTTTGTTGCTCCTTGAGTTCCCGGGATGCACCTACAAAGTTAGTGGCGTTGTCGCAGAATAGATCCGTACTTAAGCCCCGTCTAGCAAAGAAGCGTTTTAGTTCTGCTATGAATGCGCTAGCGCTAAGATATCAGATCTAAGCGCAAGCGCATGCAAATGGGTGAATGCTGCCTTGCACTCGGCTAGATGGTAGCTCTCCCATGAGAATATCTTCAGATGACACGCCTTCGTCAAAAAGCAAACAAATACGCATAAATATACCTTGACTGGACGACGCCCTCTTATGTTGAAATGCATCCAAAGTGGTCCTGCAAAAGCAATTCAGCGCGTGCAATGGGTGAATGCTGCCTTGCACTCGGCTAGATGGTAGCTCTCCCATAATTTGATTTTCTAATATCGGTCGTTGCCGGTCTTGCGAGCTAACTTTCTGCAGTGAATGATCCAATAACTCTGCCGCACAAATTTGTTCGATGTGTGTAATCGATAAGCGCATTTACAACTAAATGATTATTTGGTAATAAGATAGGGTGTCCTACATTAAATGGTACATTGGCTTGTGACAGACGTCCGCCTACTCTTATAATTAAAATGCCTTCTATTTCATCAAAAAAAAACGGATTAAGTCCTTGTATTTTTGCAGTTTTGATAAGTTTTCCTTTTCTTAAACTTTGAATTTCAGATTTCAGAAACTTCAAATTTTGAATTTTTTTGACTATGTGATGTAAACCGCCTTTCATTTCTGTTGCAGTTAAGGCCTCATGTTTTTTAACTAACTTGCCTTTATAAATTAATCTACGCCAACGGTAAACATAGCTAAATACCCTTTGTAATTTACGGAAATCTCTGGCATTTTTGCATTTGCAGAAACTCAGGACCATGCCACCATAATCTACAAAGTTTTAAATCAGTGGAATATATCGTCTGGATTACATTTGGAGTCGATTTTCAAACAATCTTGAATTTTTGTTAACTCCTGAATCTGAGCAACACGATTTGCTACGAATGTTACCATCTGCTTGAGTTAGATGATAACCAGTTCAGCACAATCGTTGAATCTGTAAAATACCGGGTTTGCGAAATTTTGCAATGAACCGCAGAGCATACTTTTGCCACTAATTGAGCCATATGTAGTGCACCTTGCAATTCTAAACGGGGCAAAGAAGTCACCATAACTGGGGCTACTTTTGACTTGGCTACCGAAATTACTCCCTTCTGGTCAATCAGCCGAGCATATACAGCTCCGCCATAAGCGCGACAAGACGCATCAGAGAACCCACAAAGCTCTAATGTTTCCACTTTGACGTTTCCGCGGCCCTAGGCAGCGAACACTGATTAATTAATTGTAGTTCCTCTCGGTATTTTTGCCATTGAAGTTTGTATGCTAAAGGAAGCTCCTCATCCCAGTCACGTTGCAGCAACCAAAGCTCTTGCATAAATATTTTACCTAAGATCAATATAGGACTCAGAAAACCAAGAGGGTCAAACAATTGTGCTAACTCCGACAATACTACTCTCTTTGTAATGACTAATGCAAACTTTGAATTGTATAAGAATTGAAATGTATCTAACTGGGAAGACCAATATATTCCAAGAGCTTTAGCAGTCTCATCTGATTTGATTGCAAATGGATGCAAACTGGCTGTGTTATCAAATATTTCTGAACAATTAGAGCGCCATTTGTAAAGTTCAAATTTTCCCTGTTGAAGAAGAATTGTCACCTCGTGCTTTAGCTACAACAATTCAGAAATAGTATTGGCAACACACAACATGTCATCCATATAAAAACTCCGCTTGACTGCCTCACTACCTAAAGAAAATTCACTCGCGTACAAATCAGCCAGATGAATTAAACAGCTGACGGCCAGGAAGAGCGCTGAACTAGTCCCATACGTTACAGTCTTCAAACGTAACACTCGAATAGGATCAGCAGTACTGCAACGCCATAATATGCACTGATAGTTGCAGTCGCTGTCCCTTACAAGAATTTGCCTATACATTTTGGCAATATCTGCGGTTAGAGCGTATCTATAAAAACGGAAATTAGTCAAGGTATCAAACAGATCTGGCTGCAGTTTCGCTCCCACTAAAATAAGGTCGTTGAGCGACAAATCATTACTAGTCTTACTTGTCTTGTGGTTGAACTGTCAGGTCGTATAACAGGATGATGTGGCATAAAATATTTCACTTCCCCTATGTGTTCACTATCTACAGTTTCTAAATATCCTAGTCGTCGATATTCGATAGATCTGAGTTACGAATAAGTTTTCTCTCTAAATTCAAAAACCTTCTAAGTGCAATTTGATAAGAATCTTCCAAACGTTTTTTTGGTTTCTTAAAGGGCAGACCTACAACGTACCTGCCCGAAAGCATACGCTCCTCGTTTGATACGAAATTCTCTTCACATTGTTGCTTCCTCTGTGTATTTACTCGCTGATTCAGATATCTCTCCGAACTGCCAAAACCTTTGGATTATATCGTACAGCTCGTCGCATAAATACTATTTTGCGGTCCACACTCTCCAACAACAATCCATCGTAAAAGAGACTTTTTAATGTTGGCCGATTGGAACCTAATATGATCTGTCCTGCTGCAATTAGTTTAAAGAACAGGTTAACCCCCAACAACATATCAATGCTTTCAGCAGAGTTAAACATGGGATCAGCAAGTTTTATTTTTCTTGGAATGTCTAGATTTATACCCGCAGTCGCAATAGAAGGATTATATTGTGTAATTTTCTTTAACACACAGAATTTGTCTACAACCATAAAATGTGTTGCTCTAGAGTTTAACGTGGTTTCAACTTCACCTAACATTTCAGTATTGGAGTTGCCTATACCACTTAGACCAACCCTTGTTTTTCTTATTTTTAGTTTCAGTTTCGACTTGCGCATTACACTCTTTGGTAGATTGCCGCTTGCTAAAACAAATTAAACATAAGCCATGTTTTTTAATTCATAATAGCGTATCAATGCCGCCAAAAATGATGCAGGCAATATATCCTACGGCAGTAGAAAACGCATATTTATAAAAACGCTGGTCACAAATAAAGTAGTCTGCTCGTTATGCCTTTCATATACAATTCTTATTTAATACTGATTCGATTTCAATTACAACCGATACTTAATAGTAATAATTCGATAATATTGACTAATTAAGCACGAATTCAAATATTAACTGAATGGCGCGAACAGTTTCTTTCTCAAGACTCGTCTCTGTGGCCAGAAGATTCGTCACACAACTATATTTCATTTAGCAAACTTGAGTTAGAGTAACGGAAAATAATTGCTTTAAAGTTTTCTGCAAATAATACTGATGAAAATATCCTCGAAAACATCATCACAACACACTCTTCGTTTCGTCGAATTCTCAGAATAACAGAACTTCGATCTGATAATAATTAATAAGGTTCCGGCCAATAAAAATGCAGCTAAAAATGTACTATTTGTTTCGCCGAGTGAACTACGTCAAACGTTCTTCTACATAGCGTCATCCATTCAACATACATTAAATGAGCAAGAAATTAAACAACTTAAAACAAACTAAAAGACTGTGCATGCTGAACTAATATCAGATTTGTCATATAACACAACATTTTCCCCCCAAAATGTGTTATGAACCAACAAAATCCTTTTCCAGCGGTTAACCATGGACAATTTTACCACAGCATTATCAAACGGATGACAGTGGATACATCGGCCTGGAATTCATTATGGCTTCCACTTGACGTAGCAAGTTCTTCATAATTGAGTGCTGTGCTGTTAAGGTCTTTGACCAATAACTGCATAGCTATCTTTACAGCACTCTCCCATAACCCACCAAAATGGGGTGACCGTGGGGGGATGAAGTGAAATGTAACACCTCGTTGGCTGCATGTGTCGACAATGAGAGGCTTGCTCGAATCGTCAAACACCCTTTGTTGCTCCTTGAGTTCCCGGGATGCACCTACAAAGTTAGTGGCGTTGTCGCAGAATAGATCCGTACTTAAGCCCCGTCTAGCAAATAAGCGTTTTAGTGCTGCTATGAATGCGCTATCTTCAGATGACACGCCTTCGTCAAAAAGCAAACAAATACGCATAAATATACCTTGACTGGACGACGCCCTCTTATGTTGAAATGCATCCAAAGTGGTCCTGCAAAATCAAATTCAGCGCGTGCAAATGGGTGAATGCTGCCTTTCACTCGGCTAGATGGTAGCTCTCCCATAATTTGATTTTCTAATATCGGTCGTTGCCGGTCTTGCGAGCTAACTTTCTGCAGTGAATGATCCAATAACTCTGCCGCACAAATTTGTTCGATGTGTGTAATCGATAAGCGCATTTACAACTAAATGATTATTTGGTAATAAGGTAGTGTGTCCTACATTAAATGGTACATTGGCTTGTTACAGACGTCCGCTTACTCTTATAATTAAATTGCCTTCTATTTCATCAAAAAAAAAACGGATTAAGTCCTTGTATTTTTACAGTTTTGATAAGTTTTCCTTTTCTTAAACTTTGAATTTCAGATTGAAACTTCAAATTTTGAATTTTTTTGACTATGTGATGTAAACCGCATTTCATTTCTGTTGCAGTTAAGGCCTCATGTTTTTTAACTAACTTGCCTTTATAAATTAATCTACGCCAAAGGTAAACATAGCTAAATACCCTTTGTAATTTAAGAAAATCTCTGGCGTATTTGCATTTGCAGAAACTCTGGACCATGCCACCATAACCTTCAAAGTTTTAAATCAATGGAATATATCGTCTGGATTACATTTGGAGTCGATTTTCAAACAATCTTGAATTTTTGACTCCCGAATCTGAGCAACACGATTTGCTACAAATGTTGCCCATCTGCTTGAGTGAGATGATAACCAGTTCAGCACAATCGTTGAATCTGTAAAATACCGGGTTTGCGAAATTTTGCAATGAACCGCAGAGCATACTTTTGCCATTAATTGAGCCATAAGTATTGTACCTTGCAATTCTAAACGGGACAAAGAAGTCACCATAACTGGGGCTACTTTTGACTTGGCTGCCTCATGGTTAACCGAAATTACTCCCTTCTGGTCAATCACCTGAGCATATACAGCTCCGCCATAAGCGCGACAAGACGCATCAGAGAACCCACAAAGCTCTAATGTTTCCACTTTGACGTTTCCGCGGCCCTAGGCAGCGAACACTGATTAATTAATTGTAGTTCCTCTCGGTATTTTTGCCATTGAAGTTTGTATGCTAAAGGAAGCTCCTCATCCCAGTCACGTTGCAGCAACCAAAGCTCTTGCATAAATATTTTACCTAAGATCAATATAGGACTCAGAAAACCAAGAGGGTCAAACAATTGTGCTAACTCCGACAATACTACTCTCTTTGTAATGACTAATGCAAACTTTGAATTGTATAAGAATTGAAATGAATCTAACTGGGAGGCCCAATATATTCCAAGAGCTTTAGCAGTCTCATCTGTTTTAATTGCAAATGGATGCAAACTGGCTGTGTTATCAAATATTTCTGAACAAATAGAGCGCCATTTGTAAAGTTCAAATTTTCCCTGTTGAAGAAGAATTGTCACCTCGTGCTTTAGCTTCAACAATTCAGAAATAGTATTGGCACCCCACAACATGTCATCCATATAAAAACTCCGCTTGACTGCCTCACTACCTAAAGAAAATTCACTCGCGTACAAATCAGCCAGATAAATTAAACAGCGGACGGCCAGGAAGGGCGCTGAACTAGTCCCATACCTTTACATATGTATTTTATGTGTTTTAAATTGCAAAATTATATTCTTATTTGAATTAAATTCAAAACTCATATGCAATCTATGCAACAATTTACTTTTGTTTCAGCAGCTGCAAGCTGCTATATACGAAAATATTCTACAAATATGTATACAGAACAATGTTAAAGTCTCTTTTAATGTTATCTCTTTACTCTTTGTATGTAAAGACAAAATGTTGCTAACTCAATCCAATTATCGAAGCAAAAACAAATTATGCGGTAATTCTCGAGGCTTTGGATAACTATCGCTTGATTGAGTTAATGATCGTTAAAACGAATAATTTGTTTTTGCAGCAGCAACGGTGTTTAGTCAATGTCAAGCATGTACATATATGTGTGAATGCAAGTACATATGTATGTTCTAAGTGCACAACTTGCTAGTTATGTACATATGTATGTTATGTGTTTTGAATTGCAAAAGTATTTTTTTAAATGCTTTTTATTATTATTTATTAATTTTTTTTTTTAAGATTTATATGCACTGAATTTATAGAAAAACCGACACACAGACATATGTGCATACAAATGTAGTATATTTGTTGCCTAAGCCAAAGTACCACTCATGTATATACCACACTAATTTATGTCTCGAATTCTTTAATTATATTATATATTTTTTTTGTATATTATATTATATTAATATATTATTTTTTTTTAAATCACACACCGAATTGGAATTAAACATGCCGTGCGCGAATATTAGATGCACCATGCAGTATGTATTCACAATTCGATTTAGAGCTGCTGCTGCGGTACAGTGCCAGGTCTGCAAATTAGCCAACTCTCCAGGTTGATTATAGTGAGCTCCAATAGTTGAACTCCTGCCAGGTATTTGACCCTTATCCTCAGGTCCCTGCTCGGTCGCCAAAATGTCAGCCGAATATCAATGCCGTCAAAAATGATGTAGGTAATATATCCTACTGCAGTAGAAAACGCATATTTATAAAAACGCCGGTCACAAATAAAGTAGTCCGCTCGTTATGCCTTTCATATACAATTCTTATTTAATACTGATTCGATTTCAATTACAACCGATACTTAATAGTAATAATTCGATAATATTCAATGTAACCGATGAATGATTAAGACTAACGATAACATATAGTAACCATAGTGTTGACTAATTAAGCACGAATTCAAATATTAACTGAATAGCGCGAACAGTTTCTTTCTCAAGATTCGTCACACCACCATACTTCATTTAGCAAACTTGAGTTAGAGCAACTTAAACAACTTAAAGCAAGTAAAAAGGCTGTGCATGCTGAACTAATATCAGATTTGTCGTATAATAATTTTATTCTCTGTTTGAAGCGATTCATCGGCCGACGTGGCATTCCACAAAGCATCTACTGTGATAACGCCACAAATTTTGTTGGTGCACATTAAAAATTATAAGATTTTAAGCATCAATTTTTTGTCAGCAGTCGATTGACAACTTGGAGCACTTCAGCAGTAACACCGCTTTCTGACGACCCAAACGATGGGGAGGCGCTGAACCCAGGTCACCTGCTTATTGGTACATCGCTAATGTCAATAGTGGAGCCGAATCTCAACACCACCAAAGTATCCTACCTCACCACATGGCAAAGGATCACGTATTTAAAACCGCGTTTACGGGACTTGTGGCATCGGGATTATATACATACGCTTCAACTTCGGTCTAAGTGGCTTAAACCAGAAGCGAATATTTCAATTGGACAGTTGGTTGTTATCCACCATGAACTATGACAACACACCGCCACAGCAGTGGTCACTTGGAAGAATTACAATTAAATCTCCAGGCTCGGATGGGCGCGTACGAGTCATCGACATACAAACCATAAAGGGCTTATTACGACGACCATAAAGTACATAAAGTAGCTCCTCTACCAGTCCAAGAAATTTATTGAAAGCGTCGTGTCAACGAGCGGAGAATGTTCAGGGAGATCTATTTCTTACTTTTACTTATATCAACTTTAGCAACTTAATTTGAATTTATGAATTACTTTATATTACTTCTTGTATTTACTCATCTTTATAATTACTTCTTTGCACAATTGATATTATCTAATTAATTTACAATCTCGAAGCAAACATACACAGATGCACATACATGTCGTTTGCTCGTTAGTTTACTCGCTATATAAAATAAGGCAAAGAGCGGGGGGTCACCAGCAAGCAAAAAGATAATTTGCTTGCATTTATGTATGATAAGCGTTGTTGGAATGAACGGGGGTGCGGGTATGCGGATTCTGCAGAAAAATATCACTTGTTTGTACTTTGATGTATTGATGGCGACTGATTTAATGTTTCAAAAAAATTACAATATTTGGTCTGCATAGAACAGACAAATAATAAAAGAAAAGAGAGTATTAGTACAGTATGCGCAAAAAATAAATGTACAAAAATTAATATTTAAATTCAAAAAGTTGAAACTACAAAATTATTTATCGTGTGCGAACATTCCGGCCGTCTTGAAGAGACTCCTCCAATATACAGGAAGCAAAGCTAGTTTAACTATAGGCCTGTTGTAAGTACCCTACGGTGTTCGCACTTCAGCTACTCGGATGTGACCATCTGTTCCTCTGATGACGCGTTCGACCTTGCCTATAAGCCAATCCATGGGTGCAGCGTTATCTTCATGAATTAAAACTATGTCATCAATGGATAATTCCTTTTTAGAAATTCTGACTGCCATCTTCTCCAGAAATGACCCTTGAGTTTGTTGATTCGCTGCCACCGCTGCAAATGTGTGATGTCAGTATCTAACCTGATTGGTTCAGGTATGGCCTTCATCGATGTACCAATTAAAAAGTAGCCTGGAGTGAGTGCTGAAAAGTCATTTGGATTTGTTGACATTTGACTCAACGGCCTAGAGTTCATCACAGCTTCAATCTCAATCAAAACTGTAAATAATTCCACACAGTGTGAAAGTTCACTCTGTGTTAGTGCTGCATGAGAATTGTAACAAAATGATTTTTCCTTGGCAATAACATCATGTGTTTAACGAAGGCAGGAATATCAGCGTTTTCTCCCTCCAACCCTTAGTATAGTGACTGGCCGTGAATTGTCGATGAATGGCGCTAAAGAATTTCGAGGTCCAGTTATTGGTCGCTCCTTCTGCAAGCAGTGGAGTTCAGAAGCGAAGTGGTGGCGTTGGACGAGAGATACAATTAGATGCATGGCTGCTGACTATTCCTGTAATGAAAGATAAGTTGAATTTGAGTGTACATTTTTACATTTAATATAAATGAAGCGAGTCACATAATCAAATATACGCAATAATTTGTTATAGTTGCTATGTTTGTAAACAACATCCAACAGTGGATTAGTGTGCTCATGACAAACCAATGAAGTCTTCTTGATTTCGGTTGCGGATTCGACTGGTGTAAGAAGGCCACTTCTCTGCAGATTGTTAGAGAAATGCTGGCCCGTGTATACAGAATGATGATGTCAATTCCTGTATATCAAATCCGCCGGATTTTGCGATGAAGGGACATGACGCCAGGATACTTTTGTAGTGACTTCTTGTATTTCTGCTACGCGATTTCCGACAAATGTTGACATCAACAAATAATGAATTTTAAGCCAGTGAATCTGACCAAAAATATGTCATATGGATGAATACGAACTGAGTCCTTGATTTTGGTCCACAATTTAGATAACAAGTGTGCACCGCACAACTCAAGACGAGGTAAAGTTTTTACTTTGAGAGGAGCTACCGTAGATTTTGCGACGACTATGCAATTTTTTATGTCTCCAGCTTCTGTAATACTACTTGCATAAAGCACACAGCCGTCTGCTCGTATAGATGCGTCGCATAAGCCGTGCAAATCGATCCTTGTTCTTGTTGGATAAAAAATTTGTCTCGGTATTTTTACCATATGCAAGCATTGAAGATCTGTAATAAACCTCTGCCATTTCGTAAATATTAATTGTGGAACCGCCTCATCCCATTCCAATTTGTGCAACCACATCTCTTGCAGCATCATTTTCGCACTAAGTATTAGTGGGCTCAGAAGGCCCATTGGGTTGAAGAGAGACGATGACTGAAAAGTATAGACCATGCGAAAAACAAAACTCATCAGTTGTTGGATTCCATATGACGCCCAGTGTGCTCAACGTGCCTTCGTCCACTATTTTTAATTGTTTTGGGTCCAGTTGATATGATTGAAGAAATTGATGATTTGATCTCCATATCGTTATTTCAAACCCAGATCGATTTAGGATTGTTGTCATCTCTTCCTTGATCTGAAGAAGTTCTGGAAGTGATTCTGCACAAATGATTCTTTCGTCCACGTAGAAATCAGACATTATGACACGGGTTACTATAGGAAAAATCCTGTTTCATTTTTCAGCTGCCAAATGCAAACTGCGTACAGACAAAAATGGAGCTGCAGAGGTTCCGTAGGTCACGGTGTTAAGCGCGTATGTCTTGATTGGTTGGTTGATGTTCTCTCGCCATAAAATAAGTTGATACAGACGTTCCGCAGGGTGTACAACCAACTGCCTGTACATTTTCGTTATGTCACCAGTTAAACCCTTAGCTTGGTTGTAGTTGAAGATGGCTTCAACACACATTGCACATTGGGCGGAATCGGCTTTTTTTTGGCATAAACCCAAACATTTTTTTGTAATATTTTTATGGTAATAATATTTTTTCCAGTAAATAATTGTCCCTCCTCATCGAAAATATTTAATTTATATTTTATTATGCAACCCTCGCAACCCACGCGATGTCTGCGCGCGGTCTGATTGCAAACTTTGTAAATATTTGATAATCTCGCATTTTTAAACGGTTTGACAAATTGAAATGCTTTAAAATGGAAAATATACATCAAGGTATGTAGAAAAGAGTTATATATGTGTTTAATTATATGTGATTTTGTTTCGTTATGTTTTCAATGTTATTAATAAACCATCAAACCAGATAGAACATTTTATTCAAAAAAGGATAATAGTGGCAATAAAGGTGGACGACCTCCTGTATCTTATGGCGAAGGAAGTTCACGTCAAAAAAGAAAATTGGCTTCCGAACTTTCAAAAGAAAATTAAACTCATCTCCTTATTCATGCAGCTGCTATGTATGCTAAGAAGACCAAAGGAGTGTAGAAGTTGTCTTCGACTTACACATGACACTCATCGATGGAAAGGTGTTAAATACTTTAATAGGCACTAAATCAACACAATTATGTCCCATTTGCGGTGCTAGCCGAAAAGGAACGGAAAGGAAGAAAAGGACGTCAACAGTCAACAGTTCAAGCCAAAACCGAATACTTTTCAGTACGGAATTAGTCCTCTCCACGCATGGATTCGGTTTTTGGAGTTCGTTCTGAATATTTCATATCGCGTCGGTCTTCAGAAATGGCGAATCAGTACGGATTCTGACAAAGACACAATGCTGATACTCAAAAAGGACATTGAAAGAAAATTTTGGTGAAATGGGGTTACATATAAACAAACCAAGCCAGAATGGTTCTGGAAATTCTAACGATGGCAATACGGCGCGAAGGGCATTTTCAAATGTTCCATTATTTGCCTCTATATTGGAAATCGATGAAGAGCTATTAATCAAACTATATATATTTTTAATAGTTATATCATGCGAATATGAAATTTGATCGATTAAATTCGAAAAATTTTATGAAGAAACGCTTCGTTTATCGCAATGACCGCTACGGTCCACAAAATTTTAGTTCACGGTGCACAGATTATTGAGTCATCTGTACTTCCTGTTGGTTGCTTAGGCGAAAACGCTTCTGAGGCTCGTAACAAATACTATAAGCGTGATAGGATATTACATGCCAGGAAAAATAGCTGACTCAACCACTTAACAGACGTAATCCACCGTGCTTTGGATTCTTCTGATCCTTATTTATCAAGCATCGCTTCAAGAAAGTTGCACTTTTAAAGTTTTAAAGGAGAAAGTAAAGAACATTTTGATTTTGATCTAGAAGTAGAAAATATATTTTAGTAAAAATTAATGTTATATAACTTTAAAATATTACTTTATCAAGGCATAACAATAACAAAACATATATTTAATGCAATTTTTATATTAATAGTTTTGTAATAATTATGGATATTTTAATAAAAATAACTTCTGTTCTTCATAATAGATTTCCACTAATTAATTCGTTTTGGAAAATAAATTATCACACCTAAAATTTAAAGAAAAAATTATGAAAATAAAATTATGTTTCGATTTAACATGCATTTTTATATTTAATGCATTTTTATATTAATTGCAGCGCTAAAAAAAATGAATCCAAAATTCATAAATAATATGAGCCGCAAATTCTCCAAGTTTCAAGCTTCTAGCTTTAAAATTAGAGTTTTTGACAAAAAAAAAAAAAAAACCGATTCCGCCCAATGTGCAATGGTGTGGAATAAAATTGAGAAAAGTTGAAATTGTTAATCGGGTCCCATATGGTCGAACGATTCATACTCACGCATAAAGGATACATACTGAGATCGAAGTGATTCGTTCTTGGATAATCTTCGTTCAAGACCATGATAAATTCGAGAGTTGTTTCGAATTCATTAACACGAGAACGGATTATAGTTTGAGTAGCCTACTGAATACTTGTGTGCGAATTATTTACACCATCAATTTCAACGCGACGTTTCGTAGATTGCTGACGTAAGCTATGAGCGATGCCTTCTCTGATGAAATTGACTTGGGAGCAGTTATCAAGTAGTAGCTAAGTGATATTCACCAGCGCCATCCCGAATGAAAATTAATGCGGTTGCGAGTATGGCCTGTGAATATGCTTGAGAATTTGTTTGTATAGAAGCGCATGCTTTTTGTGATTCAGGTGCGCATGAATTAGTAAAGTGTGTACGATGTAGTAAACTGTGGTGCCTTTTTTTTGCATACCTTACAAGGAAACCTCGATTTGCAATTTGATTGTATATGACCTTTACTGAGGCATATATATGTGCATATATATTTTCAAAAAAATTACAATATTTTGTCTGCATAGAACAGACAAAGAATAAAAGAAAGGAAAAGAAAAGAAAAGAAAAGAAAGTATTAGTACAGAATATTCTTAACTTCTAACGGTTGATTCATTTAGAGTTTTTTTTTCTCATGTGATTTTATCCGCAGATCGCGTGTGACTGGTGTCCTATTGCCGTCTTATTTTTACTCAGTATTGTTACAATTCATCGTGGATATATTCACACTGCAACAATGTCTCCAAACTATTCAGCTGTTTTACGAAAATCAGCGTTCTGTGAAAAATGTTTTTCGTTCACTTTAAGCAACATATGGTGTGTATTATCTACCTTCCGAACTGATTGGATAATACACCACCGAATGACCACATCCAACCCGTAGTGAGGAGAATATTAAGTCTGTAGCGGAGAGTGTAGTTTAAGACCATGGCCAATCGATTCGACGCCGTGCGCAGCATCTTGCCCTGTCGTATGGAGCAATTTGGCGAATTTTACGCCAGGATCTTGGTTTAAAGGCTTACAAAATTCAACTCGTTCGAGACGGCAGACTTGAATTTACGCTTTTATTTCAGTCAATAGGCTCAGCAACGGCTCAATGAAGATCTGATGTTTGCGCGCCGAATTTTGTTCAATGATGAGGCACATTTCTGGCTCAATGGATATATCGATAAACAAATTCACTTCGGATATATATTCTTTCACAATATGCCTTTTCGGATTTTAATTTGTGAAACATGTGGAAGTTGTTCTACAAATTGGTTCCACCTTGTTAGCGATATGGGTTTGACATTTCTGTCCCATGTTGCGCCTTCGAGCCATAGGTTATGTATGAAAATTGTTTGCCAATATTTCTATTGGTGTAAGCCATTCTGCCGGGTCAAACAAAGCGACGACGGCGGAGATACCTTGCCGTTTGTTTATCGCTGTGACAAGCTGTGGAGCGTTTCAGAGGTTTTCTAGAGACTTTGTTAAACTAGTATCATCGAATTTGATAAAATTCGTACTAAGGAAATCTTGTGGAATTGTATCCATGAGGTTAGTGTTGTTCACACAATTTTTTTTTTTTTTTTTTAGGAAACCCAGCCGTGTTTTATCCGCTCATTAGCTGTCTCTGAGCTTTTTTTGCTGTGAACAAATCGTGCCCTCCTGAGAGAATTCCATCAACTTAAGTCAAATTTAAAAGCATGGAGTGTGCTACTGGATGAAATTCTTTGCAGCTTTATGCCAGTTTATGTAGTGTCCTGATTGCTAAAAGGGCAGGACAATTGACTTGAAATGACGTTTTACACTACACGAAGCTTAGTGGTCTTGTATTCAGGACGAAGTACATCATGACTGAACTGTAATGGGGACACTTAATATCTTATAATATAAATGGTTTTTTATGAGATTACAATTTTTCATGTAAAATCGACAATTATGTTTGTAAGTATGTCGATGCCGATTACCATGTCAAGTTTGGGATCGCAACCGGGATAGTTGGGAGCCAGTTAGTTAGTTTTGGCAAAAATATTGCTTCAACTGGCACCCGTTCTTGAATGCACTTTGTTACAAGAGAGAATGATAATTGCAAATTGGAAATAACGACCTCACGGCCAGATATCTTTGATATGTGATGTATTTTTTAAGTAGAGAGTTTGAGATTATTTATTATTCTATCAGTTCGCCACATTTTTCATTGTGAATGAGAGCTGTTGAGAGAATCTTTTTTTTTTTTTATCTTTACCAAAATGAGTAAAGGCTTCAGACATAGCTGAAGTTGTTTCTTAATGATTTCTATCAATTGTATTGCTTGAGGTCCCAGTGTGCATAGTGAGTTGTATAGTGTTGTGTCCATCTTCTCTATGTAGCATGGGTTTTGTAGTGGGATTTTTATGGGATGTGGCAAGCCAGTTTGAGCATAGTTTAAATTACTAAGGCCCGACAACCTGGCAACCTGATGACATGACTTCTCTTGCATGCACTGAAGCTAATTAAGGCGGGGTTTTCAATTGCATATGCTAATAATTCAAATCTTGAAGTTAAGATTTTGTTCGTTTGATCCCATGTTGGGAGCTATTTACACGAGCTTGAAGACTGGTCTCAAAGAGAGAGAGTTTCCTCAAGAAGTTTTGTCGAATACAGATACACTATTATGGGACTCTAATTGTCAGTTGAAACTATTAACGACGTAAGAGTAGCCACAAAATTTGACTGTTAGGTGGATTCGTTGGCACTATTGCACTATTCTCATTGCACTAGCTGGAGGAATATTGGATAGTGTTTTGAGATGCTTCTCCACGAGAATTCGTGAATTCTCATATCGACTTTTAGGCAGTTCACAAGCTAGCGCAAAATTTTCATCGGAAAGTTGGTCTCTCTTTTCTAGATAGCCTGCGTTACCACTTGTTTTGTTCCTGAGATGGAAAAATTTTTGGCCTGGTGACAACTTAGCATAGCTGATATATACCGCTGTGAACATCTCATTAAATGTAGGCTTTTGTTAATAATTGCCAAAGATTTAAAGATATAGATTCTGTTTGCGGTATTTTAGTGTATGGACTTGCGACTTTACGATATATTTGGAATAAGTCCATTATTTCTGATTAACATGTGTAGTACGACTTAGCACCTACACATGATGAATACCTTTATTTAAATACTTGGGCTTTATCTGAGGTCATTTTGTTAATATCTGATGTTATCAGACATATTTTTCTGAGATTTATAGCTGATGAATTTCCAGTCGAGATTGTGATTGGTCTTCCTGATCGATTTGTGAAATTCATCGCAAAATTTGTTCGAAAGAGAACATGAAACTCTTTTCAAGGTTCATCTTGCAATTTTAATGAAGATCGGCAAAAATTTAGAACGACGCCCGGATTTTTTTTAGTAGACTATACTAATAATATGGGTGTAAATATGAGTGCAGATTTCGTTTATTTATGGTATGGGGTGATACTGTAAATATGTGTACAATGGCTTTGGGTTTTATTTTATTTTATTTACTTTGCAATAATTTTAATTTTTTGAATGTTTCAGAGTGTATATATATGTCTGAATGGTAAGTGTATATTTTCTTTATGTTTTACTGAGATAAGAAGCATCAAAGCTATCAATATATATTTAAATATCTGTTAGATTATAAGTATCGATGTTAATAAATAATTGATGGATACATTCGTTTTGTTCATTTATTCGGTCACTCGTTTGTTGTAGCTAATAGCGTGAGAGAGTCATCTCTACCGAGAAAGGCCCAAGTGTTGTTATTGTAATTGAGAACTAAATCTGTAACCAGAGAAGGCATATTGAGTCTGATGACAAGAAACAACAGTTAGTTTACTAACGAATAAAAAGAAAGAAACACACTTGGGATTTGCTGTGCTCAAAGCAACTATAAATAATATGAGGGAAGAAAATCATCTGCCTCCTCCTCTGAGGAGGAGGCACACGCCTAATAAAAATTCTGCTAACGACTGGCTTACACATTTGATGTCATAAAACTAAAATTTATTGCAAATAATAAAAGAAATACATGCATCAAAAATGGCGTCGCAAGAAAAAAAAACGATTTTGCTACTGAAGTTATGTAAAACGTTCAATATAATAATGTCTGAAAAACTGGAGGGCAGCGCGCTTGTGATGGTTCTCAGCAGTTCTTTGGAAAGAAGCGCTTTGCACGGGCTTTCGCAAATTTCTTACGCAGGAATAAAGTGGCAGCAATTCAAAGAATTATTTAATCAACGGTACGAGGGAATAGAGACTCCAGCAGCCGTTTTGATAGATATATTCATCGTAAGACCTGAAGTGTCATTACTGTTGCAAAGCTGCCCACAAAATGGTTGAATGTCGTACTACAAATGCGAAAGTGCTCATTAATAAAAAAGACGCTGGCGAAGAAATTTTCGGGAAAAAGAATTAATAATTTAGTAGTCTTAAAGGGCAGTTGCGAAAATTCTACACGTTGTACATTGCAAAATCTCTCTACGGGTAAAATTAGTTAATATTCTTTAGAAAGTTTATTTCATGTAGTTATGGATATATTTTTGAAACATGATGTAATGATTGGCCGTGTAATTCTCTTTGGTGTTCCCATGGATGCCGACAGGTTCGAAATTTACAAAACCAAAACTGTCAATACTCTGTTTGACATGTCTAACATGGACTGTGTAGAGGACTTGAAAAACGACAATGTGTTCAGTGGTTCATACAATTCTAAATTGGGAGAGATATTGAAGTAGTATTCTGAAATTTTCAAAGACGGTATCCCCAAAACCCGAGTAATTACTGGTCTGTAATATATCGGTCTGTAAGTATCGGTCTGATTGATGCAAATGAAACCATAGAGACTAAGCTCACAAGAAAAGGAACTAGTGAGACGCAAAGTAGAAGAACTTTTAGTGTCAAATGTTATACGTACGAGTTGCTCCCCATTTGTTAGTCACAAATGGTAGTGATCGCCTCTGTATCGATTATCGTGAGTTACTGCCACTTATATCTGACCAAATTGATAGACTGCGTGGAAGTAAATACTTTTCCTGTTTAGATATGACAAGTGGCTTTTATCAATTATCAATACATCCTGATTCAATAGAGCGCACGGCATTTGTCACACCAGAGAGACAGAGTTCTTAGCTATGCCATTTTTGTTGAAAAAAAGCAGCCATTTTCTCTCAATTTTTCAATATGTAATACCACGGGCCTTGGTTGAATTAACATACTCATATGCCAATGTTTACATTGATGATGTTTTGATTGTTGTTATCATAGAAGAAGAAAGTAGACAGGAACTAGTAATTCTGATTCAGTGGCTCCTGTGGCTTCTCTAGGAATTAACGGTTCTAATTCAAAATTATGGAAAAAAAGATTTTTAACATTAGAATTATCAATTTTTCATATTTTTTGGGTGGTTTTGTGTCTCTTTTAAGACAAATTCTTATGTTAAGGTGAAATACCTTAATAACAAGTATTTCATCAGTGGTTAATTGGAGGAATGTTTATAGAATGGTACTACAACCACATAATCTACCATTTCAACTATATAATTCAATTTCATCTGTATTATGTACTTCATCTATATTATGTACTACAATTCTGGTTTTTACTACAACTACTTCTATATATTTAATTGAATTGACAGTTAATTGAATATTTCAATAATTAATAATTCAATTGATAATAATGATAAATAAGCTTAATGTCTTTAAATCAAATTATTAGACAGATGATTTTTAACTTTATCTTCTTCATTTCCTAGATGTCAAACAGGCTTTTGACAAATCACAGTACGTGCAAGAGGAATTCTGTTTGATCGAAAAGTGGTTGACTATGTGGAGAATAGCAGTCAACGCCCACAAATAGGTCAGTGACTTTTTCGTTAAAGCAAGGAAACAGCCCGCCAGTAATACTAAATGGCTCCACTATACCAGCGAAAAATATAAAAAAATGTACTGGCTTTCAGGACCATGTTCGCAACTTAACCTTGAAATCAAAGTTCGTCTTTACAAGGCTATTCTTAAACCCGTATGGACATACGCTATGCAGCTATGGGGAACTGCAAGCATTTTCAACATAGAAATCTTGCAAAGATACCAGTCCATGACACTAAGAGCCATTGCAGGGGCTTCTGATATATAACCAACAATGACATTCATAAAGACCTAAACATGCCTCTCGTTAATGATGAAATAAAAAGATGTGCAGTGAATTATGTACAAAGGCTTCACAATCGTAACAATAATTTATCTCTGGATCTCTTAGATAATAATTCTGACACACGATGCTTAAAAAGATCCCATGTTCTAGATCTTCCACTTTTAGACACAAATTAATTTAAGCTACAATAACCAAAATAGATTGTAATATATATTATTTGAGCTCATTCCATTCAATCCTGTCATTAATTATTTTTTCAAGTAATTTGTTTATTGCCCTAAGACAGATTACAAATAAAAACTGAGTTAAAAAAAAAAAAAAAAATTTTCTATTTCATTAGGGGTTATAAGTTCACCCTTTTTCTTCTTTTAAATCATTCGTAGATTTCCTAAACAGCAGTTCCTTCTATTCTTGTTTTCTTTTGTTTGCATGTATTGGATTAGAAACGGTTTTTTGATCAAGTAGATAACTATAATATTTCATGATTTGTTTATATTTTTCCTTAGTTCCAAATAGGAAGTAGTTAGTATTTGATTGTATATAACCTTTACTGAGGCATATATATGTGCATATATATTTTCAAAAAAATTACAATATTTTGTCTGCATAGAACAGACAAAGAATAAAAGAAAGGAAAAGAAAAGAAAAGAAAGTATTAGTACAGAATATTCTTAACTTCTAACGGTTGATTCATTTAGAGTTTTTTTTTTCTCATGTGATTTTATCCGCAGATCGCGTGTGACTGGTGTCCTATTGCCGTCTTATTTTTACTCAGTATTGTTTGACAATTCATCGTGGATATATTCACACTGCAACAATGTCTCCAAACTATTCAGCTGTTTTACGAAAATCAGCGTTCTGTGAAAAATGTTTTTCGTTCACTTTAAGCAACATATGGTGTGTATTATCTACCTTCCGAACTGATTGGATAATACACCACCGAATGACCACATCCAACCCGTAGTGAGGAGAATATTAAGTCTGTAGCGGAGAGTGTAGTTTAAGACCATGGCCAATCGATTCGACGCCGTGCGCAGCATCTTGCCCTGTCGTATGGAGCAATTTGGCGAATTTTACGCCAGGATCTTGGTTTAAAGGCTTACAAAATTCAACTCGTTCGAGACGGCAGACTTGAATTTACGCTTTTATTTCAGTCAATAGGCTCAGCAACGGCTCAATGAAGATCTGATGTTTGCGCGCCGAATTTTGTTCAATGATGAGGCACATTTCTGGCTCAATGGATATATCGATAAACAAATTCACTTCGGATATATATTCTTTCACAATATGCCTTTTCGGATTTTAATTTGTGAAACATGTGGAAGTTGTTCTACAAATTGGTTCCACTTTGTTAGCGATATGGGTTTGACATTTCTGTCCCATGTTGCGCCTTCGAGCCATAGGTTATGTATGAAAATTGTTTGCCAATATTTCTATTGGTGTAAGCCATTCTGCCGGGTCAAACAAAGCGACGACGGCGGAGATACCTTGCCGTTTGTTTATCGCTGTGACAAGCTGTGGAGCGTTTCAGAGGTTTTCTAGAGACTTTGTTAAACT
Source organism: Leucophenga montana (assembly GCA_035044765.1). Taxonomy (NCBI): domain Eukaryota; kingdom Metazoa; phylum Arthropoda; class Insecta; order Diptera; family Drosophilidae; genus Leucophenga; species Leucophenga montana. Next base: position 135,856 of record JAWNNQ010001354.1, on the reverse strand, counting down.
AGTATCATCGAATTTGATAAAATTCGTACTAAGGAAATCTTGTGGAATTGTATCCATGAGGTTAGTGTTGTTCACACAATTTTTTTTTTTTTTTTTTTTAGGAAACCCAGCCGTGTTTTATCCGCTCATTAGCTGTCTCTGAGCTTTTTTTGCTGTGAACAAATCGTGCCCTCCTGAGAGAATTCCATCAACTTAAGTCAAATTTAAAAGCATGGAGTGTGCTACTGGATGAAATTCTTTGCAGCTTTATGCCAGTTTATGTAGTGTCCTGATTGCTAAAAGGGCAGGACAATTGACTTGAAATGACGTTTTACACTACACGAAGCTTAGTGGTCTTGTATTCAGGACGAAGTACATCATGACTGAACTGTAATGGGGACACTTAATATCTTATAATATAAATGGTTTTTTATGTGATTACAATTTTTCATGTAAAATCGACAATTATGTTTGTAAGTATGTCGATGCCGATTACCATGTCAAGTTTGGGATCGCAACCGGGATAGTTGGGAGCCAGTTAGTTAGTTTTGGCAAAAATATTGCTTCAACTGGCACCCGTTCTTGAATGCACTTTGTTACAAGAGAGAATGATAATTGCAAATTGGAAATAACGACCTCACGGCCAGATATCTTTGATATGTGATGTATTTTTTAAGTAGAGAGTTTGAGATTATTTATTATTCTATCAGTTCGCCACATTTTTCATTGTGAATGAGAGCTGTTGAGAGAATCTTTTTTTTTTTTTATCTTTACCAAAATGAGTAAAGGCTTCAGACATAGCTGAAGTTGTTTCTTAATGATTTCTATCAATTGTATTGCTTGAGGTCCCAGTGTGCATAGTGAGTTGTATAGTGTTGTGTCCATCTTCTCTATGTAGCATGGGTTTTGTAGTGGGATTTTTATGGGATGTGGCAAGCCAGTTTGAGCATAGTTTAAATTACTAAGGCCCGACAACCTGGCAACCTGATGACATGACTTCTCTTGCATGCACTGAAGCTAATTAAGGCGGGGTTTTCAATTGCATATGCTAATAATTCAAATCTTGAAGTTAAGATTTTGTTCGTTTGATCCCATGTTGGGAGCTATTTACACGAGCTTGAAGACTGGTCTCAAAGAGAGAGAGTTTCCTCAAGAAGTTTTGTCGAATACAGATACACTATTATGGGACTCTAATTGTCAGTTGAAACTATTAACGACGTAAGAGTAGCCACAAAATTTGACTGTTAGGTGGATTCGTTGGCACTATTGCACTATTCTCATTGCACTAGCTGGAGGAATATTGGATAGTGTTTTGAGATGCTTCTCCACGAGAATTCGTGAATTCTCATATCGACTTTTAGGCAGTTCACAAGCTAGCGCAAAATTTTCATCGGAAAGTTGGTCTCTCTTTTCTAGATAGCCTGCGTTACCACTTGTTTTGTTCCTGAGATGGAAAAATTTTTGGCCTGGTGACAACTTAGCATGGCTGATATATACCGCTGTGAACATCTCATTAAATGTAGGCTTTTGTTAATAATTGCCAAAGATTTAAAGATATAGATTCTGTTTGCGGTATTTTAGTGTATGGACTTGCGACTTTACGATATATTTGGAATAAGTCCATTATTTCTGATTAACATGTGTAGTACGACTTAGCACCTACACATGATGAATACCTTTATTTAAATACTTGGGCTTTATCTGAGGTCATTTTGTTAATATCTGATGTTATCAGACATATTTTTCTGAGATTTATAGCTGATGAATTTCCAGTCGAGATTGTGATTGGTCTTCCTGATCGATTTGTGAAATTCATCGCAAAATTTGTTCGAAAGAGAACATGAAACTCTTTTCAAGGTTCATCTTGCAATTTTAATGAAGATCGGCAAAAATTTAGAACGACGCCCGGATTTTTTTTAGTAGACTATACTAATAATATGGGTGTAAATATGAGTGCAGATTTCGTTTATTTATGGTATGGGGTGATACTGTAAATATGTGTACAATGGCTTTGGGTTTTATTTTATTTTATTTACTTTGCAATAATTTTAATTTTTTGAATGTTTCAGAGTGTATATATATGTCTGAATGGTAAGTGTATATTTTCTTTATGTTTTACTGAGATAAGAAGCATCAAAGCTATCAATATATATTTAAATATCTGTTAGATTATAAGTATCGATGTTAATAAATAATTGATGGATACATTCGTTTTGTTCATTTATTCGGTCACTCGTTTGTTGTAGCTAATAGCGTGAGAGAGTCATCTCTACCGAGAAAGGCCCAAGTGTTGTTATTGTAATTGAGAACTAAATCTGTAACCAGAGAAGGCATATTGAGTCTGATGACAAGAAACAAAAGTTAGTTTACTAACGAATAAAAAGAAAGAAACACACTTGGGATTTGCTGTGCTCAAAGCAACTATAAATAATATGAGGGAAGAAAATCATCTGCCTCCTCCTCTGAGGAGGAGGCACACGCCTAATAAAAATTCTGCTAACGACTGGCTTACACATTTGATGTCATAAAACTAAAATTTATTGCAAATAATAAAAGAAATACATGCATCAAAAATGGCGTCGCAAGAAAAAAAAACGATTTTGCTACTGAAGTTATGTAAAACGTTCAATATAATAATGTCTGAAAAACTGGAGGGCAGCGCGCTTGTGATGGTTCTCAGCAGTTCTTTGGAAAGAAGCGCTTTGCACGGGCTTTCGCAAATTTCTTACGCAGGAATAAAGTGGCAGCAATTCAAAGAATTATTTAATCAACGGTACGAGGGAATAGAGACTCCAGCAGCCGTTTTGATAGATATATTCATCGTAAGACCTGAAGTGTCATTATTGTTGCAAAGCTGCCCACAAAATGGTTGAATGTCGTACTACAAATGCGAAAGTGCTCATTAATAAAAAAGACGCTGGCGAAGAAATTTTCGGGAAAAAGAATTAATAATTTAGTAGTCTTAAAGGGCAGTTGCGAAAATTCTACACGTTGTACATTGCAAAATCTCTCTACGGGTAAAATTAGTTAATATTCTTTAGAAAGTTTATTTCATGTAGTTATAGATATATTTTTGAAACATGATGTAATGATTGGCCGTGTAATTCTCTTTGGTGTTCCCATGGATGCCGACAGGTTCGAAATTTACAAAACCAAAACTGTCAATACTCTGTTTGACATGTCTAACATGGACTGTGTAGAGGACTTGAAAAACGACAATGTGTTCAGTGGTTCATACAATTCTAAATTGGGAGAGATATTGAAGTAGTATTCTGAAATTTTCAAAGACGGTATCCCCAAAACCCGAGTAATTACTGGTCTGTAATATATCGGTCTGTAAGTATCGGTCTGATTGATGCAAATGAAACCATAGAGACTAAGCTCACAAGAAAATGAACTAGTGAGACGCAAAGTAGAAGAACTTTTAGTGTCAAATGTTATACGTACGAGTTGCTCCCCATTTGTTAGTCACAAATGGTAGTGATCGCCTCTGTATCGATTATCGTGAGTTACTGCCACTTATATCTGACCAAATTGATAGACTGCGTGGAAGTAAATACTTTTCCTGTTTAGATATGACAAGTGGCTTTTATCAATTATCAATACATCCTGATTCAATAGAGCGCACGGCATTTGTCACACCAGAGAGACAGAGTTCTTAGCTATGCCATTTTTGTTGAAAAAAAGCAGCCATTTTCTCTCAATTTTTCAATATGTAATACCACGGGCCTTGGTTGAATTAACATACTCATATGCCAATGTTTACATTGATGATGTTTTGATTGCTGTTATCATAGAAGAAGAAAGTAGACAGGAACTAGTAATTCTGATTCAGTGGCTCCTGTGGCTTCTCTAGGAATTAACGGTTCTAATTCAAAATTATGGAAAAAAAGATTTTTAACATTAGAATTATCAATTTTTCATATTTTTTGGGTGGTTTTGTGTCTCTTTTAAGACAAATTCTTATGTTAAGGTGAAATACCTTAATAACAAGTATTTCATCAGTGGTTAATTGGAGGAATGTTTATAGAATGGTACTACAACCACATAATCTACCATTTCAACTATATAATTCAATTTCATCTGTATTATGTACTTCATCTATATTATGTACTACAATTCTGGTTTTTACTACAACTACTTCTATATATTTAATTGAATTGACAGTTAATTGAATATTTCAATAATTAATAATTCAATTGATAATAATGATAAATAAGCTTAATGTCTTTAAATCAAATTATTAGACAGATGATTTTTAACTTTATCTTCTTCATTTCCTAGATGTCAAACAGGCTTTTGACAGAGTTTGGCACTATTTCCTATTATTTAAAATTAAAAAATTGCTACCCGCACCTTACTACCACATAATAAGATCATATCTCACTAGTAGAATATTCTATGCCCAAGTGCAGGATAGGTTATCCAAGCGACTCACCATCAACGCTGGAGTGCTACAAGGAAAAGTGTTAGGACCAGTCCTATACACAATTTTGACGGCTGACATACCTATCAGTCGTAATGTCGAGGTAGCAACATATGTTGATGATCCTGCCAACATTGCTAGTAGCACGTCTCCAGCAGTCGCATCACAGTACGTGCAAGAGGAATTCTGTTTGATCGAAAAGTGGTTGACTATGTGGAGAATAGCAGTCAACGCCCACAAATAGGTCAGTGACTTTTTCGTTAAGGCAAGGAAACAGCCCGCCAGTAATACTAAATGGCTCCACTATACCAGCGAAAAATATAAAAAAATGTACTGGCTTTCAGGACCATGTTCGCAACTAAACCTTGAAATCAAAGTTCGTCTTTACAAGGCTATTCTTAAACCCGTATGGACATACGCTATGCAGCTATGGGGAACTGCAAGCATTTTCAACATAGATACCAGTCCATGACACTAAGAGCCATTGCAGGGGCTTCTGATATATAACCAACAATGACATTCATAAAGACCTAAACATGCCTCTCGTTAATGATGAAATAAAAAGATGTGCAGTGAATTATGTATAAAGGCTTCACAATCGTAACAATAATTTATCTCTGGATCTCTTAGATAATAATTCTGACACACGATGCTTAAAAAGATCCCATGTTCTAGATCTTCCACTTTTAGACACAAATTAATTTAAGCTACAATAACCAAAATAGATTGTAATATATATTATTTGAGCTCATTCCATTCAATCCTGTCATTAATTATTTTTTCAAGTAATTTGTTTATTGCCCTAAGACAGATTACAAATAAAAACTGAGTTAAAAAAAAAAAAAAAAAATTTCTATTTCATTAGGGGTTATAAGTTCACCCTTTTTCTTCTTTTAAATCATTCGTAGATTTCCTAAACAGCAGTTCCTTCTATTCTTGTTTTCTTTTGTTTGCATGTATTGGATTAGAAACGGTTTTTTGATCAAGTAGATAACTATAATATTTCATGATTTGTTTATATTTTTCCTTAGTTCCAAATAGGAAGTAGTTAGTATTTGATTGTATATGACCTTTACTGAGGCATATATATGTGCATATACATTTTCAAAAAAATTACAATATTTTGTCTGCATAGAACAGACAAAGAATAAAAGAAAGGAAAAGAAAAGAAAAGAAAAGAAAAGAAAGTATTAGTACAGAATATTCTTAACTTCTAACGGTTGATTCATTTAGAGTTTTTTTTTTCTCATGTGATTTTATCCGCAGATCGCGTGTGACTGGTGTCCTATTGCCGTCTTATTTTTACTCAGTATTGTTTGACAATTCATCGTGGATATATTCACACTGCAACAATGTCTCCAAACTATTCAGCTGTTTTACGAAAATCAGCGTTCTGTGAAAAATGTTTTTCGTTCACTTTAAGCAACATATGGTGTGTATTATCTACCTTCCGAACTGATTGGATAATACACCACCGAATGACCACATCCAACCCGTAGTGAGGAGAATATTAAGTCTGTAGCGGAGAGTGTAGTTTAAGACCATGGCCAATCGATTCGACGCCGTGCGCAGCATCTTGCCCTGTCGTATGGAGCAATTTGGCGAATTTTACGCCAGGATCTTGGTTTAAAGGCTTACAAAATTCAACTCGTTCGAGACGGCAGACTTGAATTTACGCTTTTATTTCAGTCAATAGGCTCAGCAACGGCTCAATGAAGATCTGATGTTTGCGCGCCGAATTTTGTTCAATGATGAGGCACATTTCTGGCTCAATGGATATATCGATAAACAAATTCACTTCGGATATATATTCTTTCACAATATGCCTTTTCGGATTTTAATTTGTGAAACATGTGGAAGTTGTTCTACAAATTGGTTCCACTTTGTTAGCGATATGGGTTTGACATTTCTGTCCCATGTTGCGCCTTCGAGCCATAGGTTATGTATGAAAATTGTTTGCCAATATTTCTATTGGTGTAAGCCATTCTGCCGGGTCAAACAAAGCGACGACGGCGGAGATACCTTGCCGTTTGTTTATCGCTGTGACAAGCTGTGGAGCGTTTCAGAGGTTTTCTAGAGACTTTGTTAAACTAGTATCATCGAATTTGATAAAATTCGTACTAAGGAAATCTTGTGGAATTGTATCCATGAGGTTAGTGTTGTTCACACAATTTTTTTTTTTTTTTTTTTAGGAAACCCAGCCGTGTTTTATCCGCTCATTAGCTGTCTCTGAGCTTTTTTTGCTGTGAGCAATCGCATGGAGTGTGCTACTGGATGAAATTATTTACAGCTTTATGCCAGTTTATGTAGTGTCCTGATTGCTAAAAGGGCAGGACAATTGACTTGAAATGACGTTTTACACTACACGAAGCTTAGTGGTCTTGTATTCAGGACGAAGTACATCATGACTGAACTGTAATGGGGACACTTAATATCTTATAATATAAATGGTTTTTTATGTGATTACAATTTTTCATGTAAAATCGACAATTATGTTTGTAAGTATGTCGATGCCGATTACCATGTCAAGTTTGGGATCGCAACCGGGATAGTTGGGAGCCAGTTAGTTAGTTTTGGCAAAAATATTGCTTCAACTGGCACCCGTTCTTGAATGCACTTTGTTACAAGAGAGAATGATAATTGCAAATTGGAAATAACGACCTCACGGCCAGATATCTTTGATATGTGATGTATTTTTTAAGTAGAGAGTTTGAGATTATTTATTATTCTATCAGTTCGCCACATTTTTCATTGTGAATGAGAGCTGTTGAGAGAATCTTTTTTTTTATCTTTACCAAAATGAGTAAAGGCTTCAGACATAGCTGAAGTTGTTTCTTAATGATTTCTATCAATTGTATTGCTTGAGGTCCCAGTGTGCATAGTGAGTTGTATAGTGTTGTGTCCATCTTCTCTATGTAGCATGGGTTTCGTAGTGGGATTTTTATGGGATGTGGCAAGCCAGTTTGAGCATAGTTTAAATTACTAAGGCCCGACAACCTGGCAACCTGATGACATGACTTCTCTTGCATGCACTGAAGCTAATTAAGGCGGGGTTTTCAATTGCATATGCTAATAATTCAAATCTTGAAGTTAAGATTTTGTTCGTTTGATCCCATGTTGGGAGCTATTTACACGAGCTTGAAGACTGGTCTCAAAGAGAGAGAGTTTCCTCAAGAAGTTTTGTCGATTACAGATACACTATTATGGGACTCTAATTGTCAGTTGAAACTATTAACGACGTAAGAGTAGCCACAAAATTTGACTGTTAGGTGGATTCGTTGGCACTATTGCACTATTCTCATTGCACTAGCTGGAGGAATATTGGATAGTGTTTTGAGATGCTTCTCCACGAGAATTCGTGAATTCTCATATCGACTTTTAGGCAGTTCACAAGCTAGCGCAAAATTTTCATCGGAAAGTTGGTCTCTCTTTTCTAGATAGCCTGCGTTACCACTTGTTTTGTTCCTGAGATGGAAAAATTTTTGGCCTGGTGACAACTTAGCATGGCTGATATATACCGCTGTGAACATCTCATTAAATGTAGGCTTTTGTTAATAATTGCCAAAGATTTAAAGATATAGATTCTGTTTGCGGTATTTTAGTGTATGGACTTGCGACTTTACGATATATTTGGAATAAGTCCATTATTTCTGATTAACATGTGTAGTACGACTTAGCACCTACACATGATGAATACCTTTATTTAAATACTTGGGCTTTACCTGAGGTCATTTTGTTAATATCTGATGTTATCAGACATATTTTTCTGAGATTTATCGCTGATGAATTTCCAGTCGAGATTGTGATTGGTCTTCCTGATCGATTTGTGAAATTCATCGCAAAATTTGTTCGAAAGAGAACATGAAACTCTTTTCAAGGTTCATCTTGCAATTTTAATGAAGATCGGCAAAAATTTAGAACGACGCCCGGATTTTTTTTAGTAGACTATACTAATAATATGGGTGTAAATATGAGTGCAGATTTCGTTTATTTATGGTATGGGGTGATACTGTAAATATGTGTACAATGACTTTGGGTTTTATTTTATTTTATTTACTTTGCAATAATTTTAATTTTTTGAATGTTTCAGAGTGTATATATATGTCTGAATGGTAAGTGTATATTTTCTTTATGTTTTACTGAGATAAGAAGCATCAAAGCTATCAATATATATTTAAATATCTGTTAGATTATAAGTATCGATGTTAATAAATAATTGATGGATACATTCGTTTTGTTCATTTATTCGGTCACTCGTTTGTTGTAGCTAATAGCGTGAGAGAGTCATCTCTACCGAGAAAGGCCCAAGCGTTGTTATTGTAATTGAGAACTAAATCTGTAACCAGAGAAGGCATATTGAGTCTGATGACAAGAAACAAAAGTTAGTTTACTAACGAATAAAAAGAAAGAAACACACTTGGGATTTGCTGTGCTCAAAGCAACTATAAATAATATGAGGGAAGAAAATCATCTGCCTCCTCCTCTGAGGAGGAGGCACACGCCTAATAAAAATTCTGCTAACGACTGGCTTACACATTTGATGTCATAAAACTAAAATTTATTGCAAATAATAAAAGAAATACATGCATCAAAAATGGCGTCGCAAGAAAAAAAAAACGATTTTGCTGCTGAAGTTATGTAAAACGTTCAATATAATAATGTCTGAAAAACTGGAGGGCAGCGCGCTTGTGATGGTTCTCAGCAGTTCTTTGGAAAGAAGCGCTTTGCACGGGCTTTCGCAAATTTCTTACGCAGGAATAAAGTGGCAGCAATTCAAAGAATTATTTAATCAACGGTACGAGGGAATAGAGACTCCAGCAGCCGTTTTGATAGATATATTCATCGTAAGACCTGAAGTGTCATTATTGTTGCAAAGCTGCCCACAAAATGGTTGAATGTCGTACTACAAATGCGAAAGTGCTCATTAATAAAAAAGACGCTGGCGAAGAAATTTTCGGGAAAAAGAATTAATAATTTAGTAGTCTTAAAGGGCAGTTGCGAAAATTCTACACGTTGTACATTGCAAAATCTCTCTACGGGTAAAATTAGTTAATATTCTTTAGAAAGTTTATTTCATGTAGTTATGGATATATTTTTGAAACATGATGTAATGATTGGCCGTGTAATTCTCTTTGGTGTTCCCATGGATGCCGACAGGTTCGAAATTTACAAAACCAAAACTGTCAATACTCTGTTTGACATGTCTAACATGGACTGTGTAGAGGACTTGAAAAACGACAATGTGTTCAGTGGTTCATACAATTCTAAATTGGGAGAGATATTGAAGTAGTATTCTGAAATTTTCAAAGACGGTATCCCCAAAACCCGAGTAATTACTGGTCTGTAATATATCGGTCTGTAAGTATCGGTCTGATTGATGCAAATGAAACCATAGAGACTAAGCTCACAAGAAAAGGAACTAGTGAGACGCAAAGTAGAAGAACTTTTAGTGTCAAATGTTATACGTACGAGTTGCTCCCCATTTGTTAGTCACAAATGGTAGTGATCGCCTCTGTATCGATTATCGTGAGTTACTGCCACTTATATCTGACCAAATTGATAGACTGCGTGGAAGTAAATACTTTTCCTGTTTAGATATGACAAGTGGCTTTTATCAATTATCAATACATCCTGATTCAATAGAGCGCACGGCATTTGTCACACCAGAGAGACAGAGTTCTTAGCTATGCCATTTTTGTTGAAAAAAAGCAGCCATTTTCTCTCAATTTTTCAATATGTAATACCACGGGCCTTGGTTGAATTAACATACTCATATGCCAATGTTTACATTGATGATGTTTTGATTGTTGTTATCATAGAAGAAGAAAGTAGACAGGAACTAGTAATTCTCATTCAGTGGCTCCTGTGGCTTCTCTAGGAATTAACGGTTCTAATTCAAAATTATGGAAAAAAAGATTTTTAACATTAGAATTATCAATTTTTCATATTTTTTGGGTGGTTTTGTGTCTCTTTTAAGACAAATTCTTATGTTAAGGTGAAATACCTTAATAACAAGTATTTCATCAGTGGTTAATTGGAGGAATGTTTATAGAATGGTACTACAACCACATAATCTACCATTTCAACTATATAATTCAATTTCATCTGTATTATGTACTTCATCTATATTATGTACTACAATTCTGGTTTTTACTACAACTACTTCTATATATTTAATTGAATTGACAGTTAATTGAATATTTCAATAATTAATAATTCAATTGATAATAATGATAAATAAGCTTAATGTCTTTAAATCAAATTATTAGACAGATGATTTTTAACTTTATCTTCTTCATTTCCTAGATGTCAAACAGGCTTTTGACAGAGTTTGGCACTATGGCCTATTATTTAAAATTAAAAAATTGCTACCCGCACCTTACTACCACATAATAAGATCATATCTCACTAGTAGAATATTCTATGCCCAAGTGCAGGATAGGTTATCCAAGCGACTCACCATCAACGCTGGAGTGCTACAAGGAAAAGTGTTAGGACCAGTCCTATACACAATTTTGACGGCTGACATACCTATCAGTCGTAATGTCGAGGTAGCAACATATGTTGATGATCCTGCCATCATTGCTAGTAGCACATCTCCAGCAGTCGCATCACAGTACGTGCAAGAGGAATTCTGTTTGATCGAAAAGTGGTTGACTATGTGGAGAATAGCAGTCAACGCCCACAAATAGGTCAGTGGCTTTTTCGTTAAGGCAAGGAAACAGCCCGCCAGTAATACTAAATGGCTCCACTATACCAGCGAAAAATATAAAAAAATGTACTGGCTTTCAGGACCATGTTCGCAACTAAACCTTGAAATCAAAGTTCGTCTTTACAAGGCTATTCTTAAACCCGTATGGACATACGCTATGCAGCTATGGGGAACTGCAAGCATTTTCAACATAGAAATCTTGCAAAGATACCAGTCCATGACACTAAGAGCCATTGCAGGGGCTTCTGATATATAACCAACAATGACATTCATAAAGACCTAAACATGCCTCTCGTTAATGATGAAATAAAAAGATGTGCAGTGAATTATGTACAAAGGCTTCACAATCGTAACAATAATTTATCTCTGGATCTCTTAGATAATAATTCTGACACACGATGCTTAAAAAGATCCCATGTTCTAGATCTTCCACTTTTAGACACAAATTAATTTAAGCTACAATAACCAAAATAGATTGTAATATATATTATTTGAGCTCATTCCATTCAATCCTGTCATTAATTATTTTTTCAAGTAATTTGTTTATTGCCCTAAGACAGATTACAAATAAAAACTGAGTTAAAAAAAAAAAAAAATTCTATTTCATTAGGGGTTATAAGTTCACCCTTTTTCTTCTTTTAAATCATTCGTAGATTTCCTAAACAGCAGTTCCTTCTATTCTTGTTTTCTTTTGTTTGCATGTATTGGATTAGAAACGGTTTTTTGATCAAGTAGATAACTATAATATTTCATGATTTGTTTATATTTTTCCTTAGTTCCAAATAGGAAGTAGTTAGTATTCATTGATTGTTCTCTTTTTATTTTTTGAAAATTTTTTTTATTTTTTTTTTTATCTACGTACATCTATTTCTATCGTACATATATTCTATCGTACATATAGTGGTAATAAATATTATTTAAGAAAGTTACTTAGAAAATTAATACCGGTTCTCTCGAAAGTGTAAACGTAAGAGAGATTGAATGTGGGAGATTGAAATCAAAATATAATTTTATATAAACAGCTATCCTACACGCATTTTATATCATAAACAATTGCTATAAAGAATCTTTTGGTATATTTTGTTTTGATTATATTTGTTTGTAGTTTTTCTTCAGTATCAATTTAATTAGGAGTTATTAGTTTCTTCTTTTAAATTATTCGTAGTATTCCTTAATAACTTATAAAGAATAAGCGGTATAATTTTTTTTTTCGATTTATTGTAGTGGACACTACATTTTACATTACGTTACGTCCGTGTCGATCTGTTGCACTATTAAGACTAATAACCTTCTTTTCAACATGTGTACACCTCCATGTGCACATATCATGTTAATCACCTATGTATGTGTGCTGCGTTCTCTCTACTTAATTGTTATTACCTATACTAACATAAACGGCTGAGTGTGTGCTGAGTAACGAAGAGAGCGTGAGAATACAAAGTGCAAAAAATTTACAAGAAATAGTAATAGTAAATATAAAAAATGTGACGGCTATTTAAAATATGTAAAATATGCAACTGTTTCTCAATAACAAAATTTCCTTATATTCTTGTTTTCTGCATATATTAGACCAGAAATGGACTTTTGGTTCAGGTACACAGTTATGTTTTATGATTTGTTTATATTTTTCCTTAATTCCAAATAAGAAGTATGTTAGTATTCAGAGATTTTACTCTTTATATTTTATGAATCTTTTTTGACGCACAGAAAGTGGAATAGAAATTGACTCAGAAATATTGAAAACCGGTTCTCTCAAACATGTAAACGTAAGAGATAACCATAACTATAACCAGTGCGTGACGTGGTTTCTGGGCCGGAGCCGCATGACAAGCAAGTGGTCAGAACGAAACATTCTCAATCAGCCAGTACCGCTACCTAAGACTCAGTGTCAGAGCTAGAACGTTTGAGGGCCATCCTAACGGAAACGGGCACTGCGACATAAGGTGTTGGCTTTTGTACACTAGCCCGGATATGGTTAAGTTAATTTATCTAGGATCTCCTGCGTCTCTTTAATGAAACGGAGAATGACGAGGTGTTTCTGATCTCATCAGATGAAATAAAAGGTTTGTTCATCTGTACAATTCTGAGCCTGGCCAAGGCCGGGCAGTCGCATAGCACATGTAACCTAGCGACTTTACAGCCGATTGCCAGTTGTTGTAGGATGTCATAACATCGAAGAACCAGTTTCGGGGAGAAGTTCCAAGAGGGTAATGCTTTAATAGCCGCTTGGCTATCCGAAAGAATGGTTATATTGGCCCCTTTGGGACGTTTATCCAAAAGATGTTGGGCGCAGACCTCGATGGCGTGGACCTCAGATTGAAAAACCGTGGGCCAGGCACACATGGCAATATAGATCCTGGTGTTGGGCCCGAAGACACCCGCACCTGTGCCCGTAACGGTAAGTTACATTCAGTGAACCAATTGATCGTAGATAGTCCAGTACCAGGGCTGCCCTTCTCCCAGTCTGATCGACTGGGAAGAAGAACTGAGCAGCGTGTGCCGAAACGTGGACAAACAATCTGAAACGTTGCAGATTTCGATGCCAGGGATACGTTTAAGGATACTAGAGTGATCCAGTTCACCTAGCGTCCGACTGTCTACAGTCTGAAGTCTCAGAGCCTCTAATGCTGCTGAGGATTGCATAAAAATTTGCAGCGGAGGTCGACCGATGATCGCCTCAGGCAGGTAAGCCGTTGCAGTTTGTCGCACTGCCTTATTGCACATGTCTGCAGCAGCTTAGGCCACCAGACAAGGGCGGAGTAAGTTACTATAGGTCTCACCATTGAAGTATAGATCCACAGGACCATCTTTGGCGAGAGACCCCACTTTCGGCCAAACATGGTTTTGCAAGACCATTGTTGCCCTGTTTAGCACATTTTTGAGGTAGTCTTTTGTCAAGGGTGACTCCCAAGGATTTTACCTCATTGGAAAGACTCAAAAGAGAGCTTTGGATGTACACCGGACCCAGATCCAATGTGTACTTCCTTGAGAAGGGTACCAAGACCGCTTTTTGTGGGTTAATCCTAAGGCTTCCTTGGCACACCAGGTGGTCACAGTCCGACGAGCTGAGACCGAGCTTATGTTCGAGACCGTATCCCCAAATCTTCCTGATACCAGGATCGCAAGGTCATCGTCATATTCAATGACGTTGTACCCTTGTGAACTGAGCTCGATTAGAAGCTCGTCTATCACTAAGGACCAAAGGAGTGGCGAGAGGACGCCTCCTTGAGGACACCCCTTGATCGCCCTGATGCTGACAGTCACATTACCAAGAGAAGAAGATATGTCACGTTGATTTAACATGGCTTCAACCCAGGCAATGGTGAGGCTATCTATACCCCTCTGCGTAAGTGCTCGAGTGATGCAGCCATAGCCCGAAAGCACCCTCAACATCAAGAAAAGCACCTAGCGCTATTTCTTTTGAGCGAAAGGTTCTTTCGATCGCACCGACCAGATTATGCTGTGCGCCTACCGTTGATTTACCCATCATATAGGCCAATTGGTGTTCATGAAGAGGGCGTGAAATGCTGATTGATTGCCTAATGTGGTAAGATTCAATTGTCTTGAGAAGGAAGGAGGTAAGACTAATAGGTCTATAAGATTTGGCCAGTTCCATGGGTCTATTACCCTGCTTTGGGATAAAAACGACGGACACCTTCCTCCATGACTGAGGTATATAACCCAGGTTGAGACTGGCCCTCATGAGAGGTAGTAAAGGGTCGAACAAGACATGTAAGCAGTTCTGAAGCAGAGACGGAAATATGCCATCTCCCCCTGTGGACTTAAATGGCTGTCAGGACATGATCGCCCTTATGGTGCTCACTTGTTGTCTCTGATGTTTTTCCGGACAAGGGTCTCCTTCTTGCCAGCTCGGGACCTCTTTCAACGAGTCCCTCTAGGTGAGTGAGCCTGTTTAGGCGTCGCCTTCCTCGTTGTGCCAGATGCCAGTGAGGACTGGCTGCTTGGTCAGCCTTTTGGAAGGTCCTTCCACCTTCCGCGAAACTTGTTTAGCAGGTGTACCTTATGCCGTCGCTATGGCACCCGTACTGGCCCCATCGGCAGCTTCCCTACTAGTGGAATGCTGGGCTTCCACCGTTGGCGACAGCACAACCGGTTGCTGCGGGTCCGTATTCTGCTGTGCCTTTTCGGATGGGCCCACGTGGCCGAGATTGGGAGAGGGGGGCTTCTGATATATAACCAACAATGACATTCATAAAGACCTAAACATGCCTCTCGTTAATGATGAAATAAAAAGATGTGCAGTGAATTATGTACAAAGGCTTCACAATCGTAACAATAATTTATCTCTGGATCTCTTAGATAATAATTCTGACACACGATGCTTAAAAAGATCCCATGTTCTAGATCTTCCACTTTTAGACACAAATTAATTTAAGCTACAATAACCAAAATAGATTGTAATATATATTATTTGAGCTCATTCCATTCAATCCTGTCATTAATTATTTTTTCAAGTAATTTGTTTATTGCCCTAAGACAGATTACAAATAAAAACTGAGTTAAAAAAAAAAAAAAATTCTATTTCATTAGGGGTTATAAGTTCACCCTTTTTCTTCTTTTAAATCATTCGTAGATTTCCTAAACAGCAGTTCCTTCTATTCTTGTTTTCTTTTGTTTGCATGTATTGGATTAGAAACGGTTTTTTGATCAAGTAGATAACTATAATATTTCATGATTTGTTTATATTTTTCCTTAGTTCCAAATAGGAAGTAGTTAGTATTCATTGATTGTTCTCTTTTTATTTTTTGAAAATTTTTTTTATTTTTTTTTTTTATCTACGTACATCTATTTCTATCGTACATATATTCTATCGTACATATAGTGGTAATAAATATTATTTAAGAAAGTTACTTAGAAAATTAATACCGGTTCTCTCGAAAGTGTAAACGTAAGAGAGATTGAATGTGGGAGATTGAAATCAAAATATAATTTTATATAAACAGCTATCCTACACGCATTTTATATCATAAACAATTGCTATAAAGAATCTTTTGGTATATTTTGTTTTGATTATATTTGTTTGTAGTTTTTCTTCAGTATCAATTTAATTAGGAGTTATTAGTTTCTTCTTTTAAATTATTCGTAGTATTCCTTAATAACTTATAAAGAATAAGCGGTATAATTTTTTTTTTCGATTTATTGTAGTGGACACTACATTTTACATTACGTTACGTCCGTGTCGATCTGTTGCACTATTAAGACTAATAACCTTCTTTTCAACATGTGTACACCTCCATGTGCACATATCATGTTAATCACCTATGTATGTGTGCTGCGTTCTCTCTACTTAATTGTTATTACCTATACTAACATAAACGGCTGAGTGTGTGCTGAGTAACGAAGAGAGCGTGAGAATACAAAGTGCAAAAAATTTACAAGAAATAGTAATAGTAAATATAAAAAATGTGACGGCTATTTAAAATATGTAAAATATGCAACTGTTTCTCAATAACAAAATTTCCTTATATTCTTGTTTTCTGCATATATTAGACCAGAAATGGACTTTTGGTTCAGGTACACAGTTATGTTTTATGATTTGTTTATTTTTTTCCTTAATTCCAAATAAGAAGTATGTTAGTATTCAGAGATTTTACTCTTTATATTTTATGAATCTTTTTTGACGCACAGAAAGTGGAATAGAAATTGACTCAGAAATATTGAAAACCGGTTCTCTCAAACATGTAAACGTAAGAGATAACCATAACCATAACCAGTGCGTGCCGTGGTTTCTGGGCCGGAGCCGCATGACAAGCAAGTGGTCAGAACGAAACATTCTCAATCAGCCAGTACCGCTACCTAAGACTCAGTGTCAGAGCTAGAACGTTTGAGGGCCATCCTAACGGAAACGGGCACTGCGACATAAGGTGTTGGCTTTTGTACACTAGCCCGGATATGGTTAAGTTAATTTATCTAGGATCTCCTGCGTCTCTTTAATGAAACGGAGAATGACGAGGTGTTTCTGATCTCATCAGATGAAATAAAAGGTTTGTTCATCTGTACAATTCTGAGCCTGGCCAAGGCCGGGCAGTCGCATAGCACATGTAACCTAGCGACTTTACAGCCGATTGCCAGTTGTTGTAGGATGTCATAACATCGAAGAACCAGTTTCGGGGAGAAGTTCCAAGAGGGTAATGCTTTAATAGCCGCTTGGCTATCCGAAAGAATGGTTATATTGGCCCCTTTGGGACGTTTATCCAAAAGATGTTGGGCGCAGACCTCGATGGCGTGGACCTCAGATTGAAAAACCGTGGGCCAGGCACACATGGCAATATAGATCCTGGTGTTGGGCCCGAAGACACCCGCACCTGTGCCCGTAACGGTAAGTTACATTCAGTGAACCAATTGATCGTAGATAGTCCAGTACCAGGGCTGCCCTTCTCCCAGTCTGATCGACTGGGAAGAAGAACTGAGCAGCGTGTGCCGAAACGTGGACAAACAATCTGAAACGTTGCAGATTTCGATGCCAGGGATACGTTTAAGGATACTAGAGTGATCCAGTTCACCTAGCGTCCGACTGTCTACAGTCTGAAGTCTCAGAGCCTCTAATGCTGCTGAGGATTGCATAAAAATTTGCAGCGGAGGTCGACCGATGATCGCCTCAGGCAGGTAAGCCGTTGCAGTTTGTCGCACTGCCTTATTGCACATGTCTGCAGCAGCTTAGGCCACCAGACAAGGGCGGAGTAAGTTACTATAGGTCTCACCATTGAAGTATAGATCCACAGGACCATCTTTGGCGAGAGACCCCACTTTCGGCCAAACATGGTTTTGCAAGACCATTGTTGCCCTGTTTAGCACATTTTTGAGGTAGTCTTTTGTCAAGGGTGACTCCCAAGGATTTTACCTCATTGGAAAGACTCAAAAGAGAGCTTTGGATGTACACCGGACCCAGATCCAATGTGTACTTCCTTGAGAAGGGTACCAAGACCGCTTTTTGTGGGTTAATCCTAAGGCTTCCTTGGCACACCAGGTGGTCACAGTCCGACGAGCTGAGACCGAGCTTATGTTCGAGACCGTATCCCCAAATCTTCCTGATACCAGGATCGCAAGGTCATCGTCATATTCAATGACGTTGTACCCTTGTGAACTGAGCTCGATTAGAAGCTCGTCTATCACTAAGGACCAAAAGAGTGGCGAGAGGACGCCTCCTTGAGGACACCCCTTGATCGCCCTGATGCTGACAGTCACATTACCAAGAGAAGAAGATATGTCACGTTGATTTAACATGGCTTCAACCCAGGCAATGGTGAGGCTATCTATACCCCTCTGCGTAAGTGCTCGAGTGATGCAGCCATAGCCCGAAAGCACCCTCAACATCAAGAAAAGCACCTAGCGCTATTTCTTTTGAGCGAAAGGTTCTTTCGATCGCACCGACCAGATTATGCTGTGCGCCTACCGTTGATTTACCCATCATATAGGCCAATTGGTGTTCATGAAGAGGGTGTGAAATGCTGATTGATTGCCTAATGTGGTAAGATTCAATTGTCTTGAGAAGGAAGGAGGTAAGACTAATAGGTCTATAAGATTTGGCCAGTTCCATGGGTCTATTACCCTGCTTTGGGATAAAAACGACGGACACCTTCCTCCATGACTGAGGTATATAACCCAGGTTGAGACTGGCCCTCATGAGAGGTAGTAAAGGGTCGAACAAGACATGTAAGCAGTTCTGAAGCAGAGACGGAAATATGCCATCTCCCCCTGTGGACTTAAATGGCTGTCAGGACATGATCGCCCTTATGGTGCTCACTTGTTGTCTCTGATGTTTTTCCGGACAAGGGTCTCCTTCTTGCCAGCTCGGGACCTCTTTCAACGAGTCCCTCTAGGTGAGTGAGCCTGTTTAGGCGTCGCCTTCCTCGTTGTGCCAGATGCCAGTGAGGACTGGCTGCTTGGTCAGCCTTTTGGAAGGTCCTTCCACCTTCCGCGAAACTTGTTTAGCAGGTGTACCTTATGCCGTCGCTATGGCACCCGTACTGGCCCCATCGGCAGCTTCCCTACTAGTGGAATGCTGGGCTTCCACCGTTGGCGACAGCACAACCGGTTGCTGCGGGTCCGTATTCTGCTGTGCCTTTTTTGTTTCCTTTTATGTTCAGCATAATATGGCTGAACCTATAGGCGATAATAACTTTTAAGGTATTTAGGGCCGCAAATGCCTCGTCATCTACTGCTTTAAGCAGATTTAGTGGTGGGCACTGTACACTACGCTGTAATGCACTGTGGGGAAAATAGCCACGGACCATATGTGTCTGTGGAAACTCACTTTCCTCCAATAGTTTTAAGTTAAAGTTCACCTTTGCCCTTAAATGACTAAGGTTACCTTTAACACATGTTGCCGTCTCGGGCAATACACCCCTCGAATTCGGACTTCACCTCATCCGTTGAACGTTCGATTCTGACATCGATAATTCCCTCAGTAGTGTCATATGCTCTACTCTAAGAGGACAGTTAATGTCAGCCGAAAAGAAACCCAGCTTACAGCTACTCGCGACACGGCTATATGAAGCTTTTGCTGTCCCTTTGGTCGACCTGGATTTTTTAGTGGGGTGAGTTCCAGGGGAATTATCCTCCGAACGGACTCTCTTTAGAGCCCGTCCATCTGTAGCTTTGACGTACTCGATGGCTTTTCCCTCGAGTAGCCGTTAGCCAGCGCTTGTTTGAAGCGACGCCTCTCTTTAGAGGAGAAAATAGGGAAACCTGGATCAGAGCCAGTGTGCTGGGGTTCACTGTCCTCCGGAATGACGATTTGCGATACGGACACAATCGTCCTGTCTGAATCGGAATCAGAGGACAGAATTCCTCTGATACCTCTCCACTGACATTAGGGAGTGCTGTGTGACTGAGTCCATATTTACCTCAGTCACCATGCAGTTTGGCGCGACCGTGCAGGTCTGACCGTTTGTTGAGCTGCATCAGGCTCGTTTGATTTGGTTTGTTGCATATGAATTCCCACGAATAGACAGGAAAAGAGGTCACCTGAGCCAGAACCCGGATGTCACAGGAAGCCAAAATATAAATGGAGGGCGATAGGTATCCAGAGTTCGCATATTATCGATTAGATGACCCTCTAACCATTCATCCCTCGGCATATGCAATTCCACCTTTGATTTGGGGATTTGTTTCTTTGGAGTTGAATAAACACAGCTACATTGTGAGAACCACACCAGTGGAACCTCACACTGTAGGATTTTATCCAACCTTGAAGGGAATTTACTCTCCCTCGCCCGACTATGTCAGCCAAGCCATCAGCATAGACATGACCGTACTGATAACTTGTGTCCAGGGTCCACCACTCTGGTGGTTATAGTCGCACTTTCCAAATTATCAAACAGTTACTGCACGTGCACCAAAGTTGTGCTACATATGATCCCCCTGTTGGACTTTGGACTGACCCTGAAGAGATAGATAGAGAGAGTGAAATTGTAAAAAAAGTATAAAAACGAATGTATGAATATTTGTCCTTTAGAGTCGCTTTACTTTTGGACCGATGGTTATAAAGTTGTTTCCTTCTCAGAAAAAAAGGACATGACCGATTTCGACGGTTTTACCCTAGAAATCGAACTATATCACTATTTTTTTCAGTTATCATCAATGTTTCATACATAATTTTTTTATAATTTTTTATTTAAATATTGATTTTTAATTGCTTAACATAGATTTGACAATCTCTAACTTACACATTGCTTTTTTTTTTGGAAGTCTTCCGAAAAGTTGAAAATGTTCCAAGATTTAGCTTTTGCTAACAAACCAAGCCCCAAAATTCAGCTCATGACAGTATTTTGAACAATAATCGCAATATTTTCCAGTTTTCTTAAGTTGATCGCCCATATTTCGCCTTAAATCGGCACTTGCGATGCTTACAGAATAAGTAGTTCGTATAAAGCGAAGTAGTTTTTGCAAACACATCACTATAAAAGAATGTGCGAGTAGATAGGTACCGAGTCTTCTGGATCAGTGGCACGGTGACTTCTGTGGTTCGTCTAGGAAATGACAGCTCTGGATTTTGCCATCTCAAGCTCGGAAGTCATCTCTCCAATCAAGTTTCCGTAGTAAACATTCAGTGCTGGAGCTCCGGTGTTTATCCGGATCAGGTGACTACCCCAGTGCAGCCACTGGAGTTTTATGCGCTGGACTATGTCAGCCTCATTATACATACTTGTGGTTCATACGGGTCCTAAACTCGAAGCCAACTCTAAGTGGACCAAAAATTCTACGAAGAAACTCTCTCTCGTACATTCCTAAAGACGCTGTATCCGTTGATGTCAGGGTCCATGCTTCTGCGCCATATAGCAGGAGCGGGATTATCAGTGACTTACAGATTTTTATTTTCGTACCTCGAGAGAGGGCACTATTTTCTAATTTTCTTGCTGAGCCAGTAGCAGCGATTTGCAATCGTGATTCTTCGTCTGGCCTCTCGGCTGACATTCTTGTCTCTGGTAATTTCTGTTCCCAAACAACGATAAAGTTTTCTGCATCTTTGACGTTGAAACTTTCCATACTCACAGAACGTCCAAGACGCGATGATGGTATGCGAGTGGACACCAACTACTTCGTATTGTCCTCGTTCACCGCTAGGCTCATGAGACGTGACTGTTTTTCAACCTCTGGCTCCAGCTGCTTAGACAGTACACGAGACAGAATTTTTTATTTAATTGATTTCCAAGGTATTTCGTGCAGACAGCAAGGTACCATTTCTTGAAGATTGGATAAAGAACACTGAGAGTAAAATCGTAAGGCATAGATTAATCGTACCATATCTTGCACAAGTTTTGGTGCATATGTCTTACCAACTCTTAGCCAGCGTTCTTCCTTATTCTTCATATTTTTAATTGCTGAGTCGACCTCGTTACAGTCCAGTGGGTCTATAAGAGAACCATCATCAATTAGTGGTTCAAGAATCCATAGTCTCAGTGATTCCTGTACATCTGTAACCAGAATTCCATTAGTGTCCTTGCTGAAAGAAACTCCGGGCTTAAAACCGTCGGTTAGACTCTCGACCGTTTGATAAAACTTTCGAGCTTCATTTCTATCAAGTAGCACGTCAACATTCTTAGGCGCACACCTTTTCATTTCTATCAAGTAGCACGTCAACATTCTTAGGCGCACACCTTTCTTTGTCCCTTTTTTGTGCGTCTGATAAAGCGTTTCTCCTCTCTCCGTTTCTCAGTATATCGCTCTTTAACAGCTCGCGTTGCTCCAGATTGCAGAGTTCCTCTGTAAGCGGCGTCTTTCTGTGCAGTAGTTTGGTGACACTTCTCGTTATACCAACAGTTCGTCACAGGTCTAGTGCACCCATGACCTCATAGGCAGCCGTATCGAACAGCTACAAACAGAGAGAGGGTCTCCAAAATAATAGCGAGGCCCGATCAACTTATAATATCCAATGTCTCAACTTTTTCGCACTCGCAAAATCTTACAAACTTGAAATTGTGCATTTCTATTTCATCTAAAGCCTATGTATATTTGATCCGCTATGTGAGTGAAAGTGAGTGAGGCCGTAACTCGGCAATGATTAGCACAATGTTATCTTCTAAGTCGTCCAATGACATCACGTAACCACGGAGATAATAATCAAAAGGCCTTAAATTGCACTATCTCGGTGGCCAATAGACTGTGTGAATTAAGAAAAATAACACGTTCTCTAAATATTCCTCTCAGAAGTAGATTGTTTGACGCGGTGTATAACATGTGGCGATGTCTTTAACAAACATCGCATTCATTTAGGGCACGAAATAATGAATAATCGTGCCTCTATATCGCTCGCCGTTGATGGTAACATTCCAAATGATACCACCGGGCTTCAAAGCGTACCAAACAGCAATGTTTTGTAAATGTTACAGTGCCTCGATAATGTCATGGAATTTCTTCACTCCAATTGAGGTTATTTTCTTTAATTACACGCCCATTGAGGAAGGTCAGTTCAAAAGTCCAACAGTGGGATCACAAAATTTTCGTAACTGTTGGATAATTGGAGAGTGCATTTTCAGGGTAAAAAATCCCTAAATCAAAGATGGAAAAGCATGTGCCGAAAGATAAATGGTTAGAGGGTATCCAACAGTTTCAATTTGCAGGTCCATCCAGTTTAAAATTATAGGTCCTGTGGCATCCGGGTTACCTCCCTTCCCGACTACTCGCGGAAATCATATGGAAATATCTATTACAAATGAGCCTGATGCGGCTCTAAATGCATCAACAAATGGGCAGACTGAGGTCAATTTGGATTCAGTCATGCAACATTCGGGGACGGTACATCCTAGCGCCAATGAGGAGGTATCAGAGGAAAATTTGTCCTCTGATTCCGAATCGGACAGGATGGTTGTAGCCGTACCCCAAATCGTCAATCCAGACGACAGTGCTACCCAGCACTCTGGCAAATCTGGATCAGGAGAGGTGTCGCTTCAAACAAGCGGTGGCCTTTTACCACTGGAGGTAAAAGGCCATCAAGTAAAGCAACAGATGGACGTCCTCTAAAGAGAGTCCGTTCCGACTCACTAAGAAAAGTCGGTCGACCAAAGGTCAGCAATAACTATGTGAAGCGTTAAGCTGAGCTTTTTCGGTTGATATAAAAAACTTCCGTCTATAATCGATGCCACAATCGGGTGTCCGTCAGATGAGGTGAAGCCAGAATATGATTGATGTATTTCAAGCACGAGCTGGCTTCTCGTCTATTTGAACATCGAGACGGCTAGATGGGTTAAATATAATATCAGCCATTATTAGAGGAAAATAAGTTTCCACAAACGCATTTGGTTCATGGCTATTTCCCCATAGTACCATTCCCACATACGAGAAGGTTCTGACGACCATTGGGGCGCAGAACAAACTGTAGTGACAAATAACAAAGCGCAGTATACCTGAATACCAGAAGCACTGTACTATTCTACTGCACCACCTGAATACCAGAAGCACTGCCCTCGCACCAATTGTACAATAGGCCCTTAATACCAGAAGTACTATGCTATACTACTGCAGTACCTGAATACCAGAAGCACTGCACTATATTACTGCAGTACCTGAATACCAGAAGAACTGCCCTCGCACCCATTCTACTTTAGTACCCGCATACGAGAAGTACTATGCTACACTACAGTACAGTACACTACTATAGAACCTGAATACCACAAGTGCTTTTCTATTCTACTGCTGAAAAGAAAAGAGAGGAATAATATTAATAATTAATTTAGTATTCTCACCACAGCTGGTTGTGAACTTCCAAACCGACGGTCGAAGACTGACTGCCTAATTACTGACGGCGCTGCTATATTTATGCTGTTTTCCAGCTCTGCCGCGCTGCCTATTGGTTTGATAACTGATCAACAATCGATTGTCGCAACTGATAACTAGTGCAGCTGATGCGGTTCGATAATCGATCAATAATCGATTGTCTCGACCACAGCTGATGCGGCCGTTGAGTTTTAAAATGTGGCATCCGTTATATTTAAATTATATTTCTTTTACTTATTGTTATTATTGTTGTTATTATTATTTGTAATGTAACTTTTTATGCTGCTATTATTGTTGTTGTGGATGCTTCAACGCTTTCTTACATTCTTGACGATAATACTTAAAAATAGCTTAAGCTATATCTTGTTCGTCGGTAGTGAGCGACGTCACAATCTTTTGGATAAAAGTCCTAAATGGCCCAAAGTAACCATCCCTTCAGATGAGGCTATTAAAGCACTAACCTTCCGGAATTTCTCCTCGAGGGTAGTTCTTCAATGCTACGATATCCGCATAGGTACGAGTCCTTTCATAGTAGATCGTTTTAAAAGCACTGTTTCCCGGTACTGGATACAAGCTACTAACTCGTCCTACACACCCAAAAATCAACGCACATCTCAGTTACAGTTAAGACTCGCGAAAGAGGAGATTACGTATTATACTTTGTATTGCTTCATACCTATTAGTACTTCGCTAAGATGACTGTACAATACTAAATAAATTATTATTAAACAGTTTTAGGAAAATAATAAAATAATAAAATTTCACAGGGCTGTATCATCGGAAATTATTTTTGGATACTTCTCCTACTTATAGTTTCAGTTGATGAGCAGTCAACCTTGATTTCTGTTGCACTAACTGAATATCGCGTTTTTTTTTTTTTTTTTTTTTTTTTGGCAGAATAGAACCCGTTGAAGTGTAGTTATAAGTCTTTGTATTCATGAGTGAGCTCTGCCCTCTACTTTTCGAATTTTTCTATAGGATTTTCCTTAGGATATATCTTTAAAATAATTTTTCGCCCATCCTCACAAATTTGATTTCCGTGGTTTTCCATGGCGCTATTAACATTTTTTTTACACTCCAATTGATTGTATAATGTATACAATAAATTAAAACTATATTATAAGGCCCAAAACTGAGATCGATGAAAATTTTTGCTACCGAAATTGTAAATTATTACTGCTATGTAAAATAAACACAAAACAGTGTTCCCAAATCAACATGAAATACTAAAATCAAATATTTATTAGGTGAAAAGGCCACAAATATTGAATTTTACTCTTAGTCACCTGTTTTTTTATTATATAAAGTATTTTCGGTAGCAAACATTTTTGTTATCTGAGTACTCGATGAAAAAAGTTCGTGCCGAAAATGATTTATTGTTGTTTGACAGCGTTTTTTTATTTGAAGTTTTTTTCGTTATCGTTATCTGAGTACTCGATAAAAAAAAGTTGGTGCCGAAAATTTTTGATTGTTCATCGATCTCAGTATTCAGATTAAGCGAAATTAATAAATCATTATATATAAAAATCTTCTGTACTTGTGTACGTCACTAAACTCCTCCTAAACGGCTGGACCAATTTTGATGAAAATTTTTGTGTGTGTTCATTGGGATTCGAGAATGGTTTAGATTCACAATTCGTTCCACTGTGAATGCCCGCGAGTGTTCCTGGCCTAAAAAAATTAAGATACAGGAATGAATTGTTGTTTATGGGATCGAGGAGGGAAAGGGGGGAGGGGCTGTTGGGGAGGAGGTGGAAGGGTTAGAGCCGGAAGAGAAAGAGGTGGAAGAGGGGTGAAGAGAGGGTAGAAGTGGGAAAACGGGTAGGGGAAGAGGGGCAGTGAAAGAGGGCTAGAAAAATAAGGGAAGGGGGCAGGCGAAGAATGGCATGCGAATGCGACGTAGGGTAAGGGGGCATGGGGAAGGATGGGTAGAGGTAGGTGCGGCAGGGGAAAGGGCAGCATCGCGCAGGGTACAATTTAAAATAGGGGGATACATATTAAAGGGTTCGAAGGCGGTAGGGAGAAGGGGTGGTAAAGTAAGTGTAGGTAGGGGAAGGGGCAGAGGAATTGGTGCAGGGTAAAGGGTGGTAGGCGAAGGGTTGAAAGGGGTCAGGGGAAGATGGGTGGGAAAGGGATGGTATGATAAGGAGGCATGAGGAAGGAGGACAGGGAGATGGAGTGGAAGGGGAAGGAGTGGCAGAGGGATGGAGAAGCCGGTGAATATAAAATAAAGTTTGATTCAATACAAAAAACATTAGCTGAGCTATTTGGGATTAAAGTTAAAATTTAAATTTTTTTTGTGGTGTACGCAGACTGTTTCGACCTAGTGTATATATATTACAATGCCTGAAGATAATCACCCTCTAACCTTGGAGTCTCTTTTCAGATTGACTGTATTTGTTCTTATGACAAAAATAAATCTCTTCGATGTGTCAGATATTTTTCAAAAACTATTTACTTAATCATCTAAAGTTTACTTCAATAAACTACACCTACATATAAACAAAAGCCAGGACTTTAAACACTAAATTTGGTGACTCGTCCTCTGCGAAATTCAAGAAAAACATTATGAATTAAATTAAATATTTTACAAAAGAAGCGACAAAATTCTGCAAAAAGAGAGAATAAGAAAAAGAATTCAATGCGTTTCATAGTCATTTAGTGGATTTAACCAAACTCAATCAGCGTTATTTCGGAGTGGCTACAGCGTCCGACTTTCATTCCTGGGTTGGGCGACGAAAAATTACTTTTTTATTTATTTTGTAACGAACTCTTTTTTGTTGTTTACGAACTGTTTTATTGTGCATTGTGGTTGTGTGTTTAATTTTGTGTTTTTGCGCCGTCATATTTATGTCGCATTTGCTTATTACTTGTTGGAGGTTCTAATATTTTGAAGCTTGCTCTTATTTCGATTTCGTTTCCCAAATTTATCGTTACAATTTAATTTTTTTTTTGGCTTTGAATTTAATTGTTGCCGAACCAGTAGGATGGTATGATTTGCAAATATTTGTTTACGCAAACAGCTTATATCGGGTGCCGCTAGAATCTTTTTAAACTTATCGTTGTTAAGAGTTTGGCAAAAGTTTATGTGCTGCCGATGTACACAGACTATTACGGAACTGTATTAAACAGCCAAGAAAGACTATTATCGAATACCTATATAATCTGATTGAAATCGAAAAATCCATTGTGCTTGACGATAGCAGTGCAATCGACTATTCTATAGAGGGCGTGCCACATTTTAGGACAGCAAAAAACAGTTTTGTATTTCGCACAGACAGTAAAAGAACTTAAGACTCAAATCGAAATTTATGAATTATGAAATTTATGAAAGAATTAAAAAAAATAACCAGCTAACATAGGAAGAGATCATGTTTCTGAAGAGAAAAAGGTTTTTGGGTTGATTTTGAAAACAGTTAATGAGCAAGGCACTTAAACTTAGACAGAAATGAATTAAAATCTGAAAGAAAATTATTGGGCTTTGATTCCGAGGTTGCCATAGAATGTATCCTTCAGTACTTCATTTCATGTTGTTAAAATCAATAATTTAATTTATAAATCGATCTTGGGCAACAATAATTTGAAGGATGTTAATATTTCATTGAAGTCTTGAACCGCTATATTTTCAGAAAGTAGATTGTTTGACGCGGTGTATAACATGTGGCGATGTCTTTAACAAACATCGCATTCATTTAGGGCCGAAATAATGAATAATTGTGGCTCTATATCGCTCGCCGTTGATGGTAACATTCCAAATGATACCACCGGCCTTCAAAGCGTACCAAACAGCAATGTTTTGTAAATGTTACAGTGCCTCGATAATATCATGGAATTTCTTCACTCCAATTGAGGTTATTTTCTTTAATTACACGCCCATTGAGGAGGGTCAGTTCAAAAGTCCAACAGTGGGATCACAAAATTTTCGTAACTGTTGGATAATTGGAGAGTGCATTTTCAGGGAAAAAAAATCCCTAAATCAAAGATGGAAAAGCATGTGCCGAAAGATAAATGGTTAGAGGGTATCCAACAGTTTCAATTTGCAGGTCCATCCAGTTTAAAATTATAGGTCCTGTGGCATCCGGGTTACCTCCCTTCCCGACTACTCGCGGAAATCATATGGAAATATCTATTACAAATGAGCCTGATGCGGCTCTAAATGCATCAACAAATGGGCAGACTGAGGTCAATTTGGATTCAGTCATGCAACATTCGGGGACGGTACATCCTAGCGCCAATGAGGAGGTATCAGAGGAAAATTTGTCCTCTGATTCCGAATCGGACAGGATGGTTGTAGCCGTACCCCAAATCGTCAATCCAGACGACAGTGCTACCCAGCACTCTGGCAAATCTGGATCAGGAGAGGTGTCGCTTCAAACAAGCGGTGGCCTTTTACCACTGGAGGTAAAAGGCCATCAAGTAAAGCAACAGATGGACGTCCTCTAAAGAGAGTCCGTTCCGACTCACTAAGAAAAGTCGGTCGACCAAAGGTCAGCAATAACTATGTGAAGCGTTAAGCTGAGCTTTTTCGGTTGATATAAAAAACTTCCGTCTATAATCGATGCCACAATCGGGTGTCCGTCAGATGAGGTGAAGCCAGAATATGATTGATGTATTTCAAGCACGAGCTGGCTTCTCGTCTATTTGAACATCGAGACGGCTAGATGGGTTAAATATAATATCAGCCATTATTAGAGGAAAATAAGTTTCCACAAACGCATTTGGTTCATGGCTATTTCCCCATAGTACCATTCCCACATACGAGAAGGTTCTGACGACCATTGGGGCGCAGAACAAACTGTAGTGACAAATAACAAAGCGCAGTATACCTGAATACCAGAAGCACTGTACTATTCTACTGCACCACCTGAATACCAGAAGCACTGCCCTCGCACCAATTGTACAATAGGCCCTTAATACCAGAAGTACTATGCTATACTACTGCAGTACCTGAATACCAGAAGCACTGCACTATATTACTGCAGTACCTGAATACCAGAAGAACTGCCCTCGCACCCATTCTACTTTAGTACCTGCATACGAGAAGTACTATGCTACACTACAGTACAGTACACTACTATAGAACCTGAATACCACAAGTGCTTTACTATTCTACTGCTGAAAAGAAAAGAGAGGAATAATATTAATAATTAATTTAGTATTCTCACCACAGCTGGTTGTGAACTTCCAAACCGACGGTCGAAGACTGACTGCCTAATTACTGACGGCGCTGCTTTATTTATGCTGTTTTCCAGCTCTGCCGCGCTGCCTATTGGTTCGATGACTGATCAACAATCGATTGTCGCAACTGATAACTATTGCAGCTGATGCGGTTCGATAATCGATCAATAATCGATTGTCTCGACCACAGCTGATGCGGCCGTTGAGTTTTAAAATGTGGCATCCGTTATATTTAAATTATATTTCTTTTACTTATTGTTATTATTGTTGTTATTATTATTTGTAATGTAACTTTTTATGCTGCTATTATTGTTGTTGTGGATGCTTCAACGCTTTCTTACATTCTTGACGATAATACTTAAAAATAGCTTAAGCTATATCTTGTTCGTCGGTAGTGAGCGACGTCACAATCTTTTGGATAAAAGTCCTAAATGGCCCAAAGTAACCATCCCTTCAGATGAGGCTATTAAAGCACTAACCTTCCGGAATTTCTCCTCGAGGGTAGTTCTTCAATGCTACGATATCCGCATAGGTACGAGTCCTTTCATAGTAGATCGTTTTAAAAGCACTGTTTCCCGGTACTGGATACAAGCTACTAACTCGTCCTACACACCCAAAAATCAACGCACATCTCAGTTACAGTTAAGACTCGCGAAAGAGGAGATTACGTATTATACTTTGTATTGCTTCATACCTATTAGTACTTCGCTAAGATGACTGTACAATACTAAATAAATTATTATTAAACAGTTTTAGGAAAATAATAAAATAATAAAATTTCACAGGGCTGTATCATCGGAAATTATTTTTGGATACTTCTCCTACTTATAGTTTCAGTTGATGAGCAGTCAACCTTGATTTCTGTTGCACTAACTGAATATCGCGTTTTTTTTTTTTTTTTTTTTTTGGCAGAATAGAACCCGTTGAAGTGTAGTTATAAGTCTTTGTATTCATGAGTGAGCTCTGCCCTCTACTTTTCGAATTTTTCTATAGGATTTTCCTTAGGATATATCTTTAAAATAATTTTTCGCCCATCCTCACAAATTTGATTTCCGTGGTTTTCCATGGCGCTATTAACATTTTTTTTACACTCCAATTGATTGTATAATGTATACAATAAATTAAAACTATATTATAAGGCCCAAAACTGAGATCGATGAAAATTTTTGCTACCGAAATTGTAAATTATTACTGCTATGTAAAATAAACAGAAAACAGTGTTCCCAAATCAACATGAAATACTAAAATCAAATATTTATTAGGTGAAAAGGCCAGAAATATTGAATTTTACTCTTAGTCACCTGTTTTTTTATTATATAAAGTATTTTCGGTAGGAAACATTTTTGTTATCTCAGTACTCGATGAAAAAAGTTCGTGCCGAAAATGGTTTATTGTTGTTTGACAGCGTTTTTTTATTTGAAGTTTTTCTTGTTATCGTTATCTGAGTACTCTATAAAAAAAAGTTGGTACCGAAAATTTTTGATTGTTCATCGATCTCAGTATTCAGATTAAGCGAAATTAATAAATCATTATATATAAAAATCTTCTGTACTTGTGTACGTCACTAAACTCCTCCTAAACGGCTGGACCAATTTTGATGAACATTTTTGTGTGTGTTCATTGGGATTCGAGAATGGTTTAGATTCACAATTCGTTCCACTGTGAATGCCCGCGAGTGTTCCTGGCCTAAAAAAATTAAGATAC
Source organism: Leucophenga montana (assembly GCA_035044765.1). Classification (NCBI taxonomy): domain Eukaryota; kingdom Metazoa; phylum Arthropoda; class Insecta; order Diptera; family Drosophilidae; genus Leucophenga; species Leucophenga montana. The sequence goes on along the minus strand of JAWNNQ010001354.1, from coordinate 104,621 downwards.
AGGAATGAATTGTTGTTTATGGGATCGAGGAGGGAAAGGGGACTGTTGGGGAAGAGGTGGAAGGATTAGAGCCGGAAGAGAAAGAGGTGGAAGAGAAAGAGGTAGAAGTGGAAAAACGGGTAAGGGAAGAGGGACAGTGAAAGATGGCTAGAGAAATAAGGGAAGGGGGCAGGGGAAGAATGGCATGCGAATGCGACGTAGGGTAAGGGGGCATGGGGAAGGATGGGTAGAGGTAGGTGCGGCAGGGGAAAGGGCAGCATCGCGCAGGGTAGGGGGATACATATTAAAGGGTTCGAAGGCGGTAGGGAGAAAGGGTGGTAAAGTAAGTGTAGGTAGGGGAAGGGGCAGAGGAATTGGTGCAGGGTAAAGGGTGGTAGGCGAAGGGTTGAAAGGGGTCAGGGGAAGATGGGTGGGAAAGGGATGGTATGATAAGGAGGCATGAGGAAGGAGGACAGGGAGATGGAGTGGAAGGGGAAGGAGTGGCAGAGGGATAGAGAAGCCGGTGAATATAAAATAAAGTTTGATTCAATACAAAAAACATTAGCTGAGCTATTTGGGATTAAAGTTAAAATTTAAATTTTTTTGTGGTGTACGCAGATGTTTTCGACCTAGTGTATATATATTACAATGCCTGAAGATAATCACCCTCTAACCTTGGAGTCTCTTTTCAGATTGACTGTATTTGTTCATATGACAAAAATAAATCTCTTCGATGTGTCAGATATTTTACAAAAACTATTTACTTAATCGCCTAAAGTTTGACAAAAATAAATCTCTTCGATGTGTCAGATGTTTTACAAAAACTATTTACTTAATCATCTTAAGTTTACTTCAATAAACTACACCTACATATAAACAAAAGCCAGGACTTTAAACACTAAATTTGGTGACTCGTCCTCTGCGAAATTCAAGAAAAACAGTATGAATTAAATTAAATATTTTACAAAAGAAGCGACAAAACTCTGCAAAAAGAGAGAATAAGAAGAAGAATTCAATGCGTTTCATAGTCATTTAGTGGATTTAACCAAACTCAATCAGCGTGATTTCGGAGTGGCTACAGCGTCCGACTGTCATTCCTGGGTTGGGCGACGCAAAATTACTTTTTTATTTATTTTGTAACGAACTCTTTTTTGTTGTTTACGAACTGTTTTATTGTGCATTGTGGATGTGTGTTTAATTTTGTGTTTTTGCGCCGTCATATTTATGTCGCATTTGCTTATTACTTGGTGGAGGTTCTAATATTTTGAAGCTTGCTCTTATTTCGATTTCGTTTCCCAAATTTATCGTTACAATTTAATTTTTTTTTGGCTTTGAATTTAATTGTTGCCGAACCAGTAGGATGGTATGATTTGCAAATATTTGTTTACGCAAACAGCTTATATCGGGTGCCGCTAGAATCTTTTTAAACTTATCGTTGTTAAGAGTTTGGCAAAAGTTTATGTGCTGCCGATGTACACAGACTATTACGGAACTGTATTAAACAGCCAAGAAAGACTATTATCGAATACCTATATAATCTGATTGAAATCGAAAAATCCATTGTGCTTGACGATAGCAGTGTAATCGACTATTCTATAGAGGGCGTGCCAGATTTTAGGACAGCAAAAAACAGTTTTGTATTTCGCACAGACAGTAAAAGAACTTAAGACTCAAATCGAAATTTATGAATTATGAAATTTATGAAAGAATTAAAAAAAATAACCAGCTAACATAGGAAGAGATCATGTTTTTGAAGAGAAAAAGGTTTTTGGGTTGATTTTGAAAACAGTTAATGAGCAAGGCACTTAAACTTAGACAGAAATGAATTAAAATCTGAAAGAAAATTATTGGGTGGAACCGGAAAAGCCAAACTCACTGCATGGCTTTGATTCCGAGGTTGCCATAGAATGTATCCTTCAGTACTTCATTTCATGTTGTTAAAATCAATAATTTAATTTATAAATCGATCTTGGGCAACAATAATTTGAAGGATGTTAATATTTCATTGAAGGCTTGAACCGCTATATTTTCAGAAAGTAGATTGTTTGACGCGGTGTATAACATGTGGCGATGTCTTTAACAAACATCGCATTCATTTAGGGCCGAAATAATGAATAATTGTGGCTCTATATCGCTCGCCGTTGATGGTAACATTCCAAATGATACCACCGGCCTTCAAAGCGTACCAAACAGCAATGTTTTGTAAATGTTACAGTGCCTCGATAATATCATGGAATTTCTTCACTCCAATTGAGGTTATTTTCTTTAATTACACGCCCATTGAGGAGGGTCAGTTCAAAAGTCCAACAGTGGGATCACAAAATTTTCGTAACTGTTGGATAATTGGAGAGTGCATTTTCAGGGAAAAAAATCCCTAAATCAAAGATGGAAAAGCATGTGCCGAAAGATAAATGGTTAGAGGGTATCCAACAGTTTCAATTTGCAGGTCCATCCAGTTTAAAATTATAGGTCCTGTGGCATCCGGGTTACCTCCCTTCCCGACTACTCGCGGAAATCATATGGAAATATCTATTACAAATGAGCCTGATGCGGCTCTAAATGCATCAACAAATGGGCAGACTGAGGTCAATTTGGATTCAGTCATGCAACATTCGGGGACGGTACATCCTAGCGCCAATGAGGAGGTATCAGAGGAAAATTTGTCCTCTGATTCCGAATCGGACAGGATGGTTGTAGCCGTACCCCAAATCGTCAATCCAGACGACAGTGCTACCCAGCACTCTGGCAAATCTGGATCAGGAGAGGTGTCGCTTCAAACAAGCGGTGGCCTTTTACCACTGGAGGTAAAAGGCCATCAAGTAAAGCAACAGATGGACGTCCTCTAAAGAGAGTCCGTTCCGACTCACTAAGAAAAGTCGGTCGACCAAAGGTCAGCAATAACTATGTGAAGCGTTAAGCTGAGCTTTTTCGGTTGATATAAAAAACTTCCGTCTATAATCGATGCCACAATCGGGTGTCCGTCAGATGAGGTGAAGCCAGAATATGATTGATGTATTTCAAGCACGAGCTGGCTTCTCGTCTATTTGAACATCGAGACGGCTAGATGGGTTAAATATAATATCAGCCATTATTAGAGGAAAATAAGTTTCCACAAACGCATTTGGTTCATGGCTATTTCCCCATAGTACCATTCCCACATACGAGAAGGTTCTGACGACCATTGGGGCGCAGAACAAACTGTAGTGACAAATAACAAAGCGCAGTATACCTGAATACCAGAAGCACTGTACTATTCTACTGCACCACCTGAATACCAGAAGCACTGCCCTCGCACCAATTGTACAATAGGCCCTTAATACCAGAAGTACTATGCTATACTACTGCAGTACCTGAATACCAGAAGCACTGCACTATATTACTGCAGTACCTGAATACCAGAAGAACTGCCCTCGCACCCATTCTACTTTAGTACCTGCATACGAGAAGTACTATGCTACACTACAGTACAGTACACTACTATAGAACCTGAATACCACAAGTGCTTTACTATTCTACTGCTGAAAAGAAAAGAGAGGAATAATATTAATAATTAATTTAGTATTCTCACCACAGCTGGTTGTGAACTTCCAAACCGACGGTCGAAGACTGACTGCCTAATTACTGACGGCGCTGCTATATTTATGCTGTTTTCCAGCTCTGCCGCGCTGCCTATTGGTTCGATAACTGATCAACAATCGATTGTCTCAACTGATAACTATTGCAGCTGATGCGGTTCGATAATCGATCAATAATCGATTGTCTCGACCACAGCTGATGCGGCCGTTGAGTTTTAAAATGTGGCATCCGTTATATTTAAATTATATTTCTTTTACTTATTGTTATTATTGTTGTTATTATTATTTGTAATGTAACTTTTTATGCTGCTATTATTGTTGTTGTGGATGCTTCAACGCTTTCTTACATTAAAGCACTAACCTTCCGGAATTTCTCCTCGAGGGTAGTTCTTCAATGCTACGATATCCGCATAGGTACGAGTCCTTTCATAGTAGATCGTTTTAAAAACACTGTTTCCCGGTACTGGATACAAGCTACTAACTCGTCCTACACACCCAAAAATCAACGCACATCTCAGTTACAGTTAAGACTCGCGAAAGAGGAGATTACGTATTATACTTTGTATTGCTTCATACCTATTAGTACTTCGCTAAGATGACTGTACAATACTAAATAAATTATTATTAAACAGTTTTAGGAAAATAATAAAATAATAAAATTTCACAGGGCTGTATCATCGGAAATTATTTTTGGATACTTCTCCTACTTATAGTTTCAGTTGATGAGCAGTCAACCTTGATTTCTGTTGCACTAACTGAATATCGCGTTTTTTTTTTTTTTTTTTTTTGGCAGAATAGAACCCGTTGAAGTGTAGTTATAAGTCTTTGTATTCATGAGTGAGCTCTGCCCTCTACTTTTCGAATTTTTCTATAGGATTTTCCTTAAGATATATCTTTAAAATAATTTTTCGCCCATCCTCACAAATTTGATTTCCGTGGTTTTCCATGGCGCTATTAACATTTTTTTTACACTCCAATTGATTGTATAATGTATACAATAAATTAAAACTATATTATAAGGCCCAAAACTGAGATCGATGAAAATTTTTGCTAACGAAATTGTAAATTATTACTGCTATGTAAAATAAACACAAAACAGTGTTCCCAAATCAACATGAAATACTAAAATCAAATATTTATTAGGTGAAAAGGCCACAAATATTGAATTTTACTCTTAGTCACCTGTTTTTTTATTATATAAAGTATTTTCGGTAGCAAACATTTTTGTTATCTGAGTACTCGATGAAAAAAGTTCGTGCCGAAAATGATTTATTGTTGTTTGACAGCGTTTTTTTATTTGAAGTTTTTTTCGTTATCGTTATCTGAGTACTCGATAAAAAAAAGTTGGTGCCGAAAATTTTTGATTGTTCATCGATCTCAGTATTCAGATTAAGCGAAATTAATAAATCATTATATATAAAAATCTTCTGTACTTGTGTATGTCACTAAACTCCTCCTAAACGGCTGGACCAATTTTGATGAAAATTTTTGTGTGTGTTCATTGGGATTCGAGAATGGTTTAGATTCACATTTCGTTCCACTGTGAATGCCAGCGAGTGTTCCTGGCCTAAAAAAATTAAGATAGAGGAATGAAATGTTGTTTATGGGATCGAGGAGGGAAAGGGAAGGGAAAGGGGACTGTTGGGGAGGAGCTGGAAGGGTTAGAGCCGGAAGAGAAAGAGGTGGAAGAGAAAGAGGTAGAAGAGAAAGAGGTAGAAGTGGGAAAACGGGTAGGGGAAGAGGGGCAGTGAAAGAGGGCTAGAAAAATAAGGGAAGGGGGCAGGCGAAGAATGGCATGCGAATGCGACGTAGGGTAAGGGGGCATGGGGAAGGATGGGTAGAGGTAGGTGCGGCAGGGGAAAGGGCAGCATCGCGCAGGGTACAATTTAAAATAGGGGGATACATATTAAAGGGTTCAAAGGCGGTAGGGAGAAGGGGTGGTAAAGTAAGTGTAGGTAGGGGAAGGGGCAGAGGAATTGGTGCAGGGTAAAGAGTGGTAGGCGAAGGGTTGAAAGGGGTCAGGGGAAGATGGGTGGGAAAGGGATGGTATGATAAGGAGGCATGAGGAAGGAGGACAGGGAGATGGAGTGAAAGGGGAAGGAGTGGCAGAGGGATGGAGAAGCCGGAGAATATAAAATAAAGTTTGATTCAATACAAAAAACATTAGCTGAGCTATTTGGGATTAAAGTTAAAATTTAAATTTTTTTTGTGGTGTACGCAGACTGTTTCGACCTAGTGTATATATATTACAATGCCTGAAGATAATCACCCTCTAACCTTGGAGTCTCTTTTCAGATTGACTGTATTTGTTCTTATGACAAAAATAAATCTCTTCGATGTGTCAGATATTTTTCAAAAACTATTTACTTAATCATCTAAAGTTTACTTCAATAAACTACACCTACATATAAACAAAAGCCAGGACTTTAAACACTAAATTTGGTGACTCGTCCTCTGCGAAATTCAAGAAAAACATTATGAATTAAATTAAATATTTTACAAAAGAAGCGACAAAATTCTGCAAAAAGAGAGAATAAGAAAAAGAATTCAATGCGTTTCATAGTCATTTAGTGGATTTAACCAAACTCAATCAGCGTTATTTCGGAGTGGCTACAGCGTCCGACTTTCATTCCTGGGTTGGGCGACGAAAAATTACTTTTTTATTTATTTTGTAACGAACTCTTTTTTGTTGTTTACGAACTGTTTTATTGTGCATTGTGGTTGTGTGTTTAATTTTGTGTTTTTGCGCCGTCATATTTATGTCGCATTTGCTTATTACTTGTTGGAGGTTCTAATATTTTGAAGCTTGCTCTTATTTCGATTTCGTTTCCCAAATTTATCGTTACAATTTAATTTTTTTTTTGGCTTTGAATTTAATTGTTGCCGAACCAGTAGGATGGTATGATTTGCAAATATTTGTTTACGCAAACAGCTTATATCGGGTGCCGCTAGAATCTTTTTAAACTTATCGTTGTTAAGAGTTTGGCAAAAGTTTATGTGCTGCCGATGTACACAGACTATTACGGAACTGTATTAAACAGCCAAGAAAGACTATTATCGAATACCTATATAATCTGATTGAAATCGAAAAATCCATTGTGCTTGACGATAGCAGTGCAATCGACTATTCTATAGAGGGCGTGCCACATTTTAGGACAGCAAAAAACAGTTTTGTATTTCGCACAGACAGTAAAAGAACTTAAGACTCAAATCGAAATTTATGAATTATGAAATTTATGAAAGAATTAAAAAAAATAACCAGCTAACATAGGAAGAGATCATGTTTCTGAAGAGAAAAAGGTTTTTGGGTTGATTTTGAAAACAGTTAATGAGCAAGGCACTTAAACTTAGACAGAAATGAATTAAAATCTGAAAGAAAATTATTGGGCTTTGATTCCGAGGTTGCCATAGAATGTATCCTTCAGTACTTCATTTCATGTTGTTAAAATCAATAATTTAATTTATAAATCGATCTTGGGCAACAATAATTTGAAGGATGTTAATATTTCATTGAAAAAAAAAAAAAAAAAAAAAAAAAAAAAAAAAAAAAAAAAAAAAAAAAAAAAAAAAAAAAAAAAAAAAAAAAAAAAAAAAAAAAAAAAAAAAAAAAAAAAAGATCTACCTTCAGCAATAGGTCCAAGTATATACTGGTAATTGATTCAGTGATATTAAATCACTCTCTCATTGATTGCGTAATATGCCTTTTGTTGTGCATTGCATCGGTGAGCATTTGAAATTCTGATTTCATACGCTTTATGATCTGCATCCTTAGGTTTCGCTGAAGTTTTATTTACCGCAGTAAATTGAAATACAGCCGTTTCCACTGGTGGAGCTGATCTCAGGAGCGATCTTGAAAGCAAGGATCGTTTTTCGAATGGCTATTTGTCCTCTTGTAGCGGCGACTGGTGCGATGGCCAACGTATGCAGCATTTATGAATGAATATATTCAGCTTGGCAACATGAAGAAATAAATGATTTTGATGACACATTACCTCACTATTTTACACCACATCAATGTGTCTTAATACCAGAAAGTACAGAAACTAAATTAGGCGTTGTATTCGACGCATCAGCATAGGCTACACCATATTGTTCTTTCAACGACTTACTGATGGTGGGACATTTAAACTATTAAACTACTGGCTTTTCGTTTACAAATCGAGATAGATATCAATCATTTGAACCATAATTCATCATAACTAGACACATGCGATATACATGGGTGATGCATCTCAGATGTCCATGTCACTACATAATTTTGAATAGTAAAGTCTAAAGTTGGCCGAGTAAAGCAGTGTCATTTGTGCACAGTATATATTAAACATATTAAACATGAATTGGCTCCATATACACAAAATGTCAACTTTTAGACAGACTCCAAAATTGTATTGCATTTGACTAAAATGCATTCGTCAACACTGAATTATTTTGTAGCTAACCGGGTTTTAGTAGTTCAAGACAAGTCAAAAGGTGTAACATAGCGACACATACCCACTAAAAAACCCAGCTGACATTGTTTCTCCTGGCTGCTCAGCATTTCAACTTCCGCATACAGTATGGTTTACTAGGCCAAGTTTTCTTTCTCAAGACTCGGCTCTGTGGCTAGAAGATTCGTTACACAACAATACTTTTTTTAGCAAACTTGAGTTAGGGCAACGGAAAATAATTGCCTAAAAGTGTTCTGCCAATAATACTGATGGAAATATCCTCGAAAACATCATCACAACAAACTCTTCGTTTCGTCGAATTATCAGAATAACAGAACTTCGTTCTGCGAATAATTAATAAGGTTCCGGCCACTAAAAATGCAGCTAAAAATGTACTATTTGTTTCGCCGAGTGAGCTACGTCAATCATTTTTGTACATGGTGTCATCCATTCAATATACACCATATGAGCAAGAAAGTAAACAACTCAAAGAAAACCAAACACGCCACGGCAAACATCATCGAAGTAGATTTTAAGTGTCGGAGGGCGGCTTAGTCAGGCACTGATTAAGTTCAATGCCAAATTTCCAGTTTTGCTGCAAAAAGATTACCCATTTATTCGAAAGTTCGTAACGCACTTGCATTCAAAGCATATGCACGCTGGCTCAATGGCTTTGATCGGACTATTGGGTTTACCAATTTGGGTTTTTAATGCACCGTCAACTAGTGAGAAAAGTAATAAATTCAATTATTGCTATCATTATAAGCCGAAATTGGTACAGCAGATAATGGGTTCGCTGCCGGCAGATCATTTCAGTGAAAAGGCTCCATATAAAACATTTCTAGCAGTCTTCGAAAGGCTATGGATGCTAATATCAGATTTGTCGCCTAATAATTTTATTCTCTGTTTGAAGCGCTTTATTGGCCAACGTAGCATACCACAACGCATCTACTGTGAAAATGCTACAAATTTTGTTGGTGCACAATAACAACTCAACGATTTAATGATATCAATTTTTTAGTCAGCAGTCAATTGACGACTTGGAGTACTTCAGCGGCTTCGGCTTCGAGTTTAAGTTCATCCCACCTCACGCCCCACACTTCGGCGGATAGTGGGAAGAGGCCTTTAAGTCAATGAAGAATATTCTGCTAAAAAATTTAGGTAATTTGAATTTGATATTCGAAGAGCTACACACTTTGGTTATCGAAGTAAAAGCGATCCTAAATGAGGTCCATAAATACACTTATACACATTTACTTGTACACATCAGATAATCGAATTATATTGAAAATAGACTAGATGGAAATAAACTGCGTTATTGGACTAATTTTACGAATCATTAATTTTAAGTTCATACAGCTCTCTCAAACATAGGTAATTTGTAGAAGTAAGAAGTTTAGTCTTAATCCGGCTTTGGGAAACAAAATAAGCAAGAAAAAATTATTTCCTGTTAGGAAATAGTAATTAAATAAAAAGTCTTCAGGTAGAAATATATTTGTTTAATTATTTCTTATTAGGATGTATTAATTGGCGCCCAATGTACGGCACGCGTAAAAAATAACCCCGTGTTAAAACATTATTCGCAACTTGCTTTGATACATTTAGTGCACGGAGACATATAACTCCGTCTCTCGTTGTCTGACGTTCCATGGTTTAAAACAGCCTTTGCCAAATTAACACAATCATATTTTGCGTTTGGTTGAGGTTCACCTGAGCAACTCTTCTTGATTTACACTTAAAAAAAATTATATAGTATTTTCTTTTCTCTTCTCCCAACATGCTGAAAAATGTTCCAGTGATTATGGAAAAAATAAAATATCATCCCCACCGCACATAATTTACAAAATCTCGCTTACGCAATATAATGTCTACATGGACGACATAATAGTTTTTCCGTTATTCGTGATCAATATCTAAACGATGTAGAACAAACAGTAGAAATTTTACGTGAAATCAACATGAATATTTCTATTGATAAATCCAATTTTTTTTTTTTTAAATCGAAATTGAATTCCTAGGTTTCAAAATGTATGTAAACAGATCCCAAAAAAATTTGGAGACAATAATTGAATACCCCATTCCAAAAAACAATTAAGAGAACTTCGTAGTTTTCTATGTCAAACAGGTTATTATGGAATGATATGCTAACATAGCAAAACCATTGACCAAATTACTTTCCGTCAAAAACGGTAAGGTCTCAAAAAAAAAAAAAAAAAAAAATAATACATATTCAAATGAATAAAGAGTATAAACTCATTTAATATTCTCAAGGGTAACTAAACTGTTCAAATTGATTTGAGACAGCCAGATTATAGCAACATACTAATATTGCACACTGATTCATACAACATAGCAATTGGAGATGTCTTATCACAAGACTCGAAACCAATAACATTTATATCAAAAACCCCTTACAAAACAGACCGCAATTTCGCTTCAAACGAAAAATAATTATAAGCAATAGTATGGAGTTACTAATATTGAAATCCATACCGATCACCAGCCATTATCTTTTGCGATATCAAATCGCAACCCAAAGAACCACATTCAGCGCAAAGCAGTGAGAATTTCTTCATTGACGAAACTAGAAACCCGCTCAACCAGTTTAAAAAACAATTATTACTGTGTAAAAATCGATTCACAAAACATGAATATATGAAAATCTTTGATGAAACTCGCGACGCGACCATAGCTAAACTTGATTACACATAGGCGGACAAAATGTCCATACGCGTACTACGACAGCAGTTAGAAATGGTTAGGCGGGGTAACCTCGACCTAATGGAGTGTTATGAAGAAGTCGAGAGGAAACTCACGCTCGTCACTAACACATAACGAACAGGCAGCAGCTATTCTCTAGGAGTGATGCCTTACACGCCTTCGTGGCTGGCCACAAGAAGTCGTTGAAATCATTAGTTCTCCCAGCACAACCCAAAGATTTGCCATCCGATTTAGCGTTGGGTTGCTAAGCTGAAAATAGCATTGATTGAAGATAAAAAACATACAGGCGAACGTAACAGTCAGGGTAACCGCCCCCAGGCTAGACAGGGAAGAGGTCAGGAAAAAAATCCACATTTTGTAGGAAAACAGAATCAGAACAGCCCGCAACAGCCTGATATTGGGCCAAAGCCAAATGATAGAGAGGCCCCAATGCAGAATCCTATGGACGTCGATCCTACGATGTCTAGGTTTAGACAACAAGCTAATTGGGGAAAGCCGCAGAGTAACGCCAGACATGGCGAAGCTCAAAAAAGGCCAAACACATCAGAGCGTATATCAGGGCAGAGATGCCAACGTATCAATAATGTTTCCCAACAAGCCTCTAACCAAGAAAAACCAGGGTGTGTAAGCGCAGCCGAGGCCGCAGTTGCTGACATTATTGATGAAAATGACTCGACCGGTGACAATGACCTATTGAATTTTTTAGGTAGCGCTCCCAATTGCCGTTAGTCGAGCGACAATTGGCTGGCAGAACATTACAAAATTTTAATCGTAAACTCTGAATCTAAACGATAATCACATTACCTACGGCAACAAGTCAGAAACATTGAAGCACCACCCTGCGACAACGCGAACTTCACACGTGTCGATGACACAGTAGTCCCTGCTATTGTCAGGGACGAATTCAAAAAAATAATACGGAAGAGGATTAAGTCATTTTCGACCTCTACCGGGGCAACACTTCAGTCATTGCCACAATTCGTACCGAGGACAATGAACCGGTATATTCAAAGCTATATCCGTACCCCACAGGTGTAGCGGATTTCGTTAACAACAATATTTCACAATTGTTAAAGGATGGCATAATAAGACCAGCAAGGGTTGTTGATAAGAAAGGCTTCAGAAAGTTAAACGAGCGGAAAGGCAAAATTTTTCACTACCTTTTATTTGAAATACGGATATCACCAGATTTATTTGGCTGATAAAGATCGTGAGAAAACTTCCTTCTCAGTAAACGGCGAAAAATATGAATTATGTCGACAGTTTTTCGGCAGAATATGTTACGTCTAAGTTGTCGACGTAATAATATTCTCCGAAAATGAGGCCGATCTTGTCCTACACATTGACTTAGTACTTCAGCGCCTTTGCGACGCTAATATGAGAGTGTCTAAAGAAAAACTAAATTCTTTAAAGAAAGTCGAGTCGAGTATTTAGGATTCATCGTCACTAGCGAAGGAGCAGAAACAGACCCCGAGAAGGTCAAGGCGATCCAAGAGTATGTTGAGCCAAAAAACTTATATGCTCTGATTTTTTTCTGGGATTTTCCAGTTATTACAGGGTATTCGTTAAAGACTTCGCATCCATAGCAAGACCTTTAACAAATATACTTAAAGGCGAAAACGGCACAGTTAGTAAGCACATGTCAAGAAAAATTCTGATAGAGTTTGACAACACGCAACGCGAAGCCTTCGGTAGATTAAAAAACATACTGGCATCAGAGGATGTCATGCTTATGTACCCGGACTTTAAAAAATCATTCGACCTGACCACTGACGCTTCTGCGAGTGGTTTAGAAGCAGTGCTGTCTCAAGGGGAATGGCCTATTACCATGATATCACGGACATTAAAATAATGTGAATCTCATTAAGTTACCAACGAAAGGGAGCTATTGGCCATTGTATGGGTCCTCGGTAAACTGCAGAATTATCTGTGTGGTACCAGAAAATTACACCTTTTTACAGACCATCAGCCACTTACGTACGCAGTGTCTGAAAAAAAAAAACACTAACGCGAAACTCAAAAGGTTGAAGGCTTTTATTGAAGAGCACAACGCCAGAATTCATTACAAGCCGGGGAAAGAAAATTTCGTGGCAGACGCCCTATCCAGGCAAGATACCAATGCCTTACAAGACGAGCCGCCATCAGATGCAGCCACCGTTCACAGTGAACTTTTCAATTTCGTAGAGGCACTAAAGCTTGTAGTGAATCCTGATGTTGTAAACGCGTTCCATTGTGATTTTCCAACTTTGGCCGCTTTTCAACATTAGTTAGTATCACTGTTCCCAACGACCAAATTCTGGCACTGTAAGAACATGTTGTCAGACATCACCAAAGACAAACAGGTAGAAATAATTAATACCGAACATAATCGTGCACACAGAGCAGCACAGGAAAATGTAAAACAAATCCTTCGTGATTATTATTTTCCAAAAATGACTAAGTTAGCCAAGGAGGTAGTCTTGAATTGCAAAATGTGTACAGTAACATATGACCGTCACCCCAAGAAACAAGAGCTCGGGGAGACACCAATACCTTCAAATGCCGGCGAAATATTACATATCGACATTTTCTCCAAAAACTGTTCCTAACTTGCATCGACAAATTTTCAAAATTTACCGGTTGCATCTCGCGCGATAACAGACATAACAGTCCCTATCTTACAATTAATTAACAGTTTTCCAAAAATAAAAACCATCTATTGCGATAATGCAGCATCATCCACTCCATAGCTGCTCCAATGGACAGGTGTAACGATTCCACAGTACATTAATAGAGATAGCTAGGTGTTTCAAGCAACAATAGAATATAATAAATCTATTCATGTAATACACGCGACAACTAACGAATTTCGACAAAACAATCAAGGAAAAAATAGTAAAAGCCCAGCAAGATCACCTTGCCAGATGTAACCCAGATAGGCAGAAATAATAATGGTGTTCGACGTAGGTGAGAAGGTGCAGCTTAGAAATAACAAAAGATTGGGAAACAAGTTGTCCCCAGTATGTTCTGAAGGAAGCGTACAAGCAGACCTAGGAATGTCTGTACTTATTAAGGGGAGGGTGGTCCATAAGGACAATCTGAGGTTTATCGGAATAATTCTCATACTTCTATCCGCAACGAATGCGCGAATCACTGACTTCTCTTGCGAACTATATTCCCGTATTGGATAGTAATGTTTGGATATGGGTACAACGTAGTTATGTGAGGAATTCAATTAACTTGACTGACTTCATGAGCACCGTAGACGATACCATTAAAATGTCTGAATTGTTTCAACATTCACATATGCGAAAACTGTTACAGGTAGATATAGAACATGTTCAAAATGTATTGTCCGCTTTAATGGTACATCATAGGATAACCAGAAGCTTAGATTTGTTGGGAACGGCATTAAAAGTTGTGGCAGGTACCCCTGATGCGTCGGACCTTGAAAGAATCAAGATAACTGAAGTTCAACTTATAGAATCAAACAATAGACAGGTAGTAGTTCACACAGAAACGCAGAAACAAATCAATCTCATCGACACAGTAAATAAAATACTTAAAAAAAAAAGAGGAATTAGTAGACACCGCGCATCTGTATGAAACGCTACTGGCGAGCCCACTATCACGCTCGCCAAGTCCAATATAATAAACCCCACAATTTTCGATCACGACAATTTGAAGTCTATTTTTACCGAACAGCTCACAGAAGTGCCTATAGTTAGTTTAATGGGTGTATCCAAGATCAAAGTTTTTCAATCCAATAGTATTATTCATATATTAATTGAGTACCCTAAGGTTAAGGTCATTTGTAAAAAGGTCATGGTATTCCCCGTGGCACATAACGACACTATACTTCAAATTCATGACAACGTGGTGGCGGAATGCGATGATGGAGTCCTCGCTGTCACAGAATGCGAGGCGACCAACTATGCGACGTTTGGCAACCGGGCAACGAATGATACCTGCGCGCGGAATACACTCAGGCGGTTCATCTGTATGCCATACGCAACCCAGTCATCTGGAGCCGATCACATTGGTGGATGAGGGAATAATCATCATCAAGGAATAGTTCGCAAGAGTCAACATAATTACGAGTAAAGCGAGAGGGAGCGTGTAGAAATAAAGATTTAAGCATATAACGAGAATCACCTTCACCACATAGGATCTTATAAAGGAAAAGTACAGAAACCATCGATCGTCGCCCGGACAATTAGAAGATTAATTAGTTTTAATCGATCCAAATATGATGCGAGATGTATATCTGAGAGCAAACAGCAGAAATTGTTTTTGACTCAATGCGATCTTGATGAATTATATGGTATGGGTTCCAACCACAAGATGCAAATTCTAAGATCGAGCGAAATAGTGAATTAGTATAAGGGTAATCAAATTCTTTGAACCAACGCTTTATAAAGACAAGAACATCTTTAGCTTTATTAGCAATATGTTTGTTATAGCTCAATTTGGGAACCATAAGAAAGCATTCAAACAAATTTTCCTACTAAAACTGTGAATATCTAAAAAGGAATCACCAAGTTTAGGAATCACCACGCCATTCAAGCGTACCCGAACGTTACCCTTATGCGTTTACTGCGATATTCCACTTGTTCATCCAGTCTTGGGTTTTGTTCAGTTGGTTTTGAAGCAATTCTGTTGCTGCTTTAGCTGTATCGTCAGCATATGAAGCATACGTTAAATATTTCCACTATTAGTTGTAGACAATTATCGGGAAGTGCTTTGATTGTTTCTATATCGATTCCGTCGTATCCAGAAGACTTTTTCCTTATTAGAAGTTTTATTTCATTTGTAAGCTCTTCCAACTGCTTCCTGCTTCCTGTGCACTACTGCAAATAGCGAATGGTGTAAATTGTTCCTGAAGGTGTGCAGTGAATGAGTTAGCTTTTTTTTGATTGCTGTGACACCAATCCCCATTAGAAGTTTTAATGGGAATTAAACGTCGAGCTGAACGTTTTAAATATTTTATAGCTCTCCATAAATCGCATTCAGGTCCATTAGGTTCAGCGTCAATCAGGAAGTCTTCAATCGCATCGTTTTTAATTTTTTTGAAACTCTATTTAATGCGTTCTTGTCTGCTGGGTAGTGAAATTGCAGATACGTCGAAGCATTTTTTTCTCGTTAACAAGTTCACGAATATATATATATATATATATATATATATATATATATATATATATATATATATATATATATATATATATATATATATATATATATATATATATATATATATATATATATATATATATATATATATATATATATATATATATATATATATATATATATATATATATACTCTCTCTCTCTCTCTCTCTCTCTCTCTCTCTCTCTCTCTCTCTCTCATCATCATATATATATATATATATATATATATATATATATATATATATATATATATATATATATATATATATATATATATATATATATATATATATATATATATATAAAAATTTTATTCTCTAATGTTAGAGTTCACTTATTACCCAAAATCCAATAAAGGGTCCTAAAACGCAATCCTAGTTGCTTTCTTTTTGTAAATATGTGACTACGCCAAGTCAAGCGGCTATCTAGATGTATACCAAGATACTTTGCTTCATCTCTCTGAGGCAGTTGGCAGTGGTTAGATAAACTGGAGTACATGTAAATTGTCTAAGGGTGAACGTCACATGTATCATATAGTGTATACAATATTGGTCCTAACAGACAACCTGTGGAACGCCAAAAAATATTTCAAATAAATCAGTGAACTAATCTTTAATTTTGACCATAAAGAATCTATTTTTCATGTAGGAGTTCAAGATTTTGAATGCGTGATAAGGAAGAAGTATTTTGAGTTTGCACATAAGGAACGACGCGGTATTCTTCGTTTTCGAGAGCAGTTCTTGCGAATTTGTATACCCTGTTAACTTGTTCTATCGTGGAGTGGAACTTTCTGAACCCGAATTGATGAGTAGAGATAAGATTGTTCTGTTCGATAATAGGACCAAGTCTGGACAAAAATATTCTTTCGAATATTTTGGAAAATATTGGAAGAAGGCTTATCGGCCTATATGAGTTTACGTCTTCTTGTGGTTTTCCCAGTTTTGCTATGGCTATTATCTGTGCAACTTTCCATTGACTAGGAAAATAGTCTGATCGCAGGATTTAACAGTAATAAGGTCATAACCAAGTCCTTTTTTATCTTTCCCCTTCAGTATTTATTTTTTAAAAACTTCGATTAGGCAGAAGTTTTTTAGAGGTAAATCTATTTGTAGCGGGGAGCCTAAGAAATGAAGTATTTCCTGGTCAGCGTCTATATTACTGGTTTGAAAAGGCTGTTTTTCAATATAGCTGTTGAATTTGTTTCTTCTATGTTCTTGCAGCGTATATTTCAGGTTCCTAGCTGCTTGGTTAAGCCTATTCTTGTCAATTGAGTTCCTAGTTGTTTGCCAAATTCGTATAAGCTTGCGTTTTTCGGATACAAGAGATGCCACTGCTCTGTTGACCTGCGTATGTTTATTTGTTTCAGCTTCAACTGGCGTAGCGCACCAGGCTGCTTGCTGGATGGTGTTTGTGAGACGTTACACAGCATTGTTTATGTTTATTTGCGTTTTGAGTGGAACATTTGATGCTAACGTTTCATTAATCAATCGCCTGACGAGGTATTCGGGTTTTTGTGTAGTAGTAGGACGCATGCTCATTTTTGCAATGATTGGTGAATGATCTGAAGACTGGTTGAGGCAAGATTATGGACGAACGAGATTTTTTGGTATTGCTTTAGCTATAAAAAAGTCAATTATTATTAGATCCGGAAACTTGTTCATGTCACTGGGCCAACAGGTTGATTCGCCTGTAGAAATGTGGAATGTGTTGTTTGCATTCATTGCGCTTATAAGTTGCGACCTCTAGGTGTTATTAGCCTTGAACCCCATTGTGTATGTAATAAATAGGCAGCGTAACACAGTTTATTAAATGAGTTAATATTAGAACTACCAACAGAATATTTACTATAATCGACGTTTCAACCACTTTGTTTATATTTTTTGAAAAGTCGCGATTTAATATTTTTCAATCAACTGAGACTACGAGAGAACCTAGGTAACCTACAAATCAAATAAGACACAGTGGTGTAAGGAATACATCAACGGTTGAATAAAAAATATTCGATGTGTGCAAGCCTCAATAATTAACCAACCTGTACAGAATAAAACATCTTACATGAAAGTGTAAGTATAGTTTATCGAGCTGAAAAGATAGCTATAAGATAGAGATATAAGATAGATATAATGTAGGATTATATTTGTCTAAGGGAAATCATGTCAGAGGAGTCCTGTTAACGGATATGTTAAAACTATTACCAACACAAGATCTAAAAGCCGACCTTAAATGTTGCAAATATTGTTACACCATTGCAATGACAAGTCAAGAAGATTATCAAGAAAGTCATGTCGTAATGGGTGGCTATATTTAGAAGTTTTTTTTTATTTGCTTTCTTTTTCACAGATCACTTATGTTTGGTGTCATTCTGGTGTCTTATTTTTATTCAGTACGCAACAACGACTCCAAATAATTCAGTTGTATAACGAAAATCAGCGATCTGTGAAAAATGTTTTTCATGACCTTCGAGCAGCATATGGTGTACATCATCGACCTTCCGAGCCAACTATTTCCAGTACCATCCTAAAATTTGAGTCTCAGTGTACGTTATTGGATTACACGCAACCGAATAGATCACATCCTCTCTGTAGTGAGGAGAATATTGCGGCTGTAGCGGAGAGTGTGGCTGAAGACCATGGCCAATCGATTCGACGCAGGGCGCAGCATGTTGGCCTCTCATTTGAAACAACTTGGCTAATTTTACGCCTGGGTCTTGGTGTAAAGGATTACGAAATCCTGCCCATTCAAGAATTGAATCCGACCGACTTGAATTTACGTTTTAATTTCTGTCAATTGGCTCTGCAACAGCACAATGAAGATCCGCTGTTTTCGCTGTGAATATTGTTCACTGTTGAGGCACATTTCTATCTTATTAGATACGTCAATAAACAGAATTACCGGATTTTGGTATGATGAGCAATCCGAAGAGATTCTCGAACTACCGTTAGATCCACAAAACTTAACTGTTTAGTGTGGTTTATTCCATCATCGGTCCGTATTTCAATAAAAAATATAACCGTCAACGGCGACCGCTAGCGCACCAAGATAACGGACTTGTTGTTATCTAAAATTGAAGCCCGTTATGGCATAGGTTTCAGAAAGACGGTGCTACTGCACACACAATGGCTTTATTGAAAAATCATGTTGGTGAGCACTTAATTTCGCGTTTCGGACTTGCCAACTGTCCGCCTAAATTGTGTGAGATCATACCTGTGGATTTTTTTCTTTGGGGTTTTCAAGACTTATAAGCCAACATTACCCGCGTAATTCGAGATATACCGCAATAAAAATTGGACCTTGCGAATGGACCTACAGAGTAGTTGCAGCCAACATTTGAATGAAATTATCTTTAAAAAGTAAATATCAGAGACGGTTCTTTTGGGTCATAATAAAAATTTCGACATCCAAGAACCTCTAAATGAATCGCTCGTTACTAGTATCCGAAGAAGGGATATATGAGGACGTAATGTATATATTAAAATCACAGAATGATATTTTGACATTTATGACTTCTGTGCTGGAGTGCTGGACAAACAGCATTTTGCACAGAAGAATGTTTATTTCTATATATACATACGACAATACAGTTAGGCCAATAACTAGTTGAGGAAACAGTGTCAAATAGAGACGGCGAAACAATCAAATTATAAGAGAGAGAGAGTAATTAAAATTAAATTTCTAAACCGATTTATAGGCAATGATTTCGTTCTCTAGTAGTAGCGGTCGAAAGGCGAGAAATAAAAATTGATTTACAGGGAGCGACTAGGTCATTAGCTCTTAGCGCTTGAAGAACGGACGGACCATCAGCAGGATCAGCATGAACAGCAACTGGTGAAACAAAACTTATCGTATTCACCGGTTGGGTAACAATATTTACCGAGACAGGTGGACAGGTACACAGGTTTGAAGACTTAATGACAGACGCCTTGGGATAATCCCTTTTCTTTCGCTGTGTACTCGCTCAAATCTACTGACAAATTTGTATGCCACTCTTTAATTTATTAACAGCTGTTTGCCGCTTTGTTTCCTTACATTGTAATATTACAAACAATTTACATACATAAATTAATTTAATATGACTTGCTGTGATCCGAAATGTGCTGACAGTGAGAAGTACGATAATGCCGATTTCCGTTTTGTCCACTGATGGATATGCGTCAGTGCTGCACGCATTAAATGTGCTGGCGTTACTGGTGTATCATTGGACCACGTTAACCTGGCGAATAGGGAAAAAATTGGTGGAGTACTTTGCGTGGATGTTTAATATGGTGCAAAACAGTGTTAGCTCCATGAATGAAACTCTGAAGCAACTCTCGAATGACAGTCATTTGAACATGTTTGGCAATTACAACTTCACACAGTTTTTTATCACCATCAAACATGGCCCTGTAGATAAGTCCTCTGCGATTTCCATATTGACCGCACGTACAGTAAAGCGTGTAAACAGTGTGATCCAGCGTCTTTCTCGTCGTCTTCCAATTATAACGTAGACCGGTCTAAAATAATCAAACCCGGTGTATTTGAACGGATGTTCAAATGGTCCTCTGGCAGTTGCCCCAAAATCAGCGTTTTTGGCAGCGCCGAACGAATTTTACAGTACTGACAAGCTCGTTTCACTTGACGTACTAACATGCGCCAATGTGTAACCCAAAATCGTTGTCTTACTTTACAGATCACGGTATCCTCCAATTAATGTCCGGTACGTGTATGACACAATTTGACAAGAAGTACTGTAAATCGGTGGTGTTGAGGTACTAAGATCGGATAAAGTAGTACCAAACGATTCTCATCCATATAGGCCAGAAGGACGTGTATCTTACCCGTCCATCTGCACTAGTCGACATAGCAAATCTGCTATGTCGACTAGTGCAGATGGACCATTTTATTTATTTTTTTTTTTTATATATAATTTTTAGCTGGCTCGAGGTCGTTTTACATTAGAAAATATATTTTATACATATATACATATTTCCTCAAAATAAGAAAATAATAATGAATAACATTTTGCTAACATAGAAAAAATGATCGGCTCGGACAGGCTGTACATTGCTAATGATTGCTTATATACCATGCTTAATTGAAAAGCGCGTTGTGTATTATACGATTTTCTGTTCAAGAACGATAATGACACTAGAAACAAGTAAACTTTCCCAGCATGTTCTGTTCCATTCACGGGGGACAGGGGGAAGTGGGGCAGGCGAAAGGATTGGCCAGGGGAAAGGAGTGGCAAGGGGAAGGGCAGCAACCAACCGGGTACCAGCTAGTATATATATATATATATATATATATATATATATATATATATATATATATATAGAGAGAGAGAGAGAGAGAGAGAGAGAGAGAGAGAGAGAGAGAGAGAGAGAGAGAGAGAGAGATATATATATATATATATATATATATATATATATATATATATATATATATATATATATATATATATATATATATATATTCTCTCTCTCTCTCTCTCTCTCTCTCTCTCTCTCTCTCTCTCTCTCTCTCTCTCTCTCTCTCTCTCTCTCTCTCTCTCTCTCTCTCTCTCTCTCTCTCTCTCTCTCTCTCTCTCTCTCTCTCTCTCTCTCTCTCTCTCTCTCTCTCTCTCTCTCTCTCTCTCTCTCTCTCTCTCTCTCTCTCTCTCTCTCTCTCTCTCTCTCTCTCTCTCTCTCTCTCTCTCTCTCTCTCTCTCTCTCTCTCTCTCTCTCTCTCTCTCTCTCTCTCTCTCTCTCTCTCTCTCTCTCTCTCTCTCTCTCTCTCTCTCTCTCTCTCTCTCTCTCTCTCTCTCTCTCTCTCTCTCTCTCTCTCTCTCTCTCTCTCTCTCTCTCTCTCTCTCTCTCTCTCTCTCTCTCTCTCTCTCTCTCTCTCTCTCTCTCTCTCTCTCTCTCTCTCTCTCTCTCTCTCTCTCTCTCTCTCTCTCTCTCTCTCTATATATATATATATATATATATATATATATATATATATATATATATATATATATATATATATATATATATATATATATATATATATATATATATATATATATATATATATATATATATATTCTCTCTCTCTCTCTCTCTCTCTCTCTCTCTCTCTCTCTCTCTCTCTCTCTCTCTCTCTCTCTCTCTCTCTCTCTCTCTCTCTCTCTCTCTCTCTCTCTCTCTCTATATATATATATATATATATATATATATATATATATATGTGTATATATATACATATATATATCTCTCTCTCTCTCTCTCTCTCTCTCTCTCTCTCTCTCTCTCTCTCTCTCTCTCTCTCTCTCTCTCTCTCTCTCTCTCTCTCTCTCTCTCTCTCTCTCTCTCTCTCTCTCTCTCTCTCTCTCTCTCTCTCTCTCTCTCTCTCTCTCTCTCTCTCTCTCTCTCTCTCTCTCTCTCTCTCTCTCTCTCTCTCTCTCTCTCTCTCTCTCTCTCTCTCTCTCTCTCTCTCTCTCTCTCTCTCTCTCTCTCTCTCTCTCTCTCTCATATATATATATATATATATATATATATATATATATATATATATATATATATATATATATATATATATATATATATATATATATATATATATATATATATATATGCGCTTAGACACGTATATCTATTATGAATTTATTTATATATTAGCCGTGTGACTTCTAGTTTAAAGTTTATTACATAAGTGAATTCATAAGAGTTACTTTAGTTTATTAGTTTTAATATTGAATTGTAACTGCCAGTCCTTTCTGCACACCCTTTGCATTCGATTGTAACATTCCGCAACTCTGGTGTATTGGAATTATTGTCTTCCGAAATTATATCGGAAGCGAAAAATATGTACATATATATATGAACATGTACTTTCTTTTATATACTGAAAACTCGTGTCAACGCGAGTTAATATATTTTATAACGTTAATCAAATTAAAACTCGTTTTTTTTACAAAGCTAGCGATTTTTGAGTGCGCTGTCTTTCAGCGCGCATATTTATCCGCTGCCTGCAACGCCAACTTACACATACATATGTACGTACAAACTGGAGTTTTGGTGCAGCACCAACTACTACCCTTCACACACACACGTCTACTACTTTTTGGGCGGCACTTTATTGCGCCTAATTTTAAATGTAAGCTCACGGCTGCCTATTTATTTCCCTTACTAACCCTAATCTATATTGAACGACTCTCTTCACGATTCTCTACTAGATGTAATCATATAGATGTTATTTCTTCATTGTAGGGGCATCCCCATGCGAACCCCCCACCCAATTTTGGGAGTTTTCATAAAAAACTTTATCATTTCAGTCAATATCAATTTGAAATTTGGTTCATATGGACGAACACTTCTCATAATTATAAAGGTAGGCTCCAACAAACTTGCCTGTTATTTTTTATAAATACCTACCTAAATTCACAGCAAACTTTATGTGAATGGTATTAAAACTTCGGTACCACCGAAGTTAACGTTTATTTTTTTTTTAAGTTAGTTTAGTTCATTAACAGGGTGTCTCAAAAGAAAGTTCACATTTAAAAAATCGATAAAAAAAAAAGTAAGTAGTTTATTGAAAAAATGTTTATTACATATTCAGAAACACACCTTGGCAATTTATTTCTTAAAAATGATATTGTCCAAATGTAAACCGTTGCGTTCATTTAATCGAGCACTAAAATTTCCTATGACGGCTCGGCAGGTATTCTCCGTGATGGCTGCCATTTTGTGACGGATATTTCCTTTTAATTGTGCCAGGGAAGTCGGTTTGTTGCCGTAAACTTTAGATTTGACGTAACCCCACAGGAAAAGGTCCATAGGGGTTAAATCGGGACTTCGTGGAGGCCAATTTATGTCACCTCTCCTGGAGATCAATTTGCCAGGAAAAATTTCATTAACTCGTGGTAGAGACCTGTTGGACGTGTGTGAAGTTGCTAAAAATGCGGAACAATGATGGTCTATGCACGTTTATGTTCAATTTCTTGACGCTTGAGCAAAGTAGAAAGTTGCTCGACCTTTGCGTTGTCGTTGAAGAAGAAATTCAATTGTGTTCGACGGCATGAAATTCCATATACTCGTACATATGTATGTCAAAGCGTTGTTTGAAATAAGTTTGAAGTAAACCGTGTATTGTGTTTTCAGCTTTCGATAGAAATGATACAACGTAACAACCTGGTCGTTAGACCAATTAGTCAATCCGTTTGAATAAGTTGCCAGCCCGTTCAATTGTTTGATTGCCGACAAATGAACAGTTGCTTAGTTTATATTCAATATTTGTTATTTAGTTTATATTCAACATTCTTTCAAATGTTGCAGGGGTTCACTGAAAATCGAATATATTTTACTTTAGAAACTTACCTTAGAGATAACATAGAATGGTAAGATATTTGCAAACCACCAGAATGAATTAGAATGTCCTTTCGACTATAGTTCGAAAATATGTTAACAGATGGAGGAACACATCGCATTGCTTTGTCGTCAAAGTTTTTCGTTATAGAGCGTAAAATTTCTTTTGCAATAGCCACTCCTACGGAAGCATAATGTAAATAGGCTGGCAACCTCCCGTTAAAGTACGGAATTAGAATCACTGATAAGGGCACAACTGAAAAAAAGTTGTGAATGTGATGTAGAGAGAGCACCTATCTAATCGTTAATTAATTTTAATATACATACCTATTGAGTGACTTAACGTGTCATAAAAAATATTCGAAACAATGGGATATGCCCATCTGAAAACAAAAAATATTTGCATTTTAGAATTAATTATTAGATAAAGTAAATAGTTTCTTACGCTTCATGTGAGCTAGAACTGATAGTTATTGTAGTCGGTATACTTTTGTTCCGTTTATATATATGTAGAATATTCTCAATCCAGTTGTCTGGTATTACTTTGATAGAATCAAGAACATTTTTTAGTAAGGTTAGATTAGTGAATCCTTCCCACGGCTGAGACTGAATTTTAAGTGCTGACAGCTTGACTAAAGCAGCACCTTTTAGAGATGGTGCACGTTTCAAATGCGCTTTAAGCGACTTGAAAATAGATTCCGCCTTAGAAAATAAACCAATTAGAAGTGTTTAGTTTTTGATATTTATTTTACCCTTTTGGTTATCTCGTTTAAATTGTCGGTGGAATGCTGAGCAATGTAAAGCGCTGAGGCTACATCTGGTAAAGCCCACATTGTAGCGCGCGTACAAACCTCAGCGCTGGGATAATCCTGCGGTAGTATGCCAAGTGCAAACAGAAGTAGGATCGAATTATGCGCCACTCTAGATGGATATTTTGACAATAATTCTTCTAAAGCTTTTAAATAGTCTGAATTTCGGACAACTATCGGCCCGGTCCAGTTCTGAGGAATGAGCACTTTCCAGTTTAGCTTAAATTAAATTATGATAAATAATGTTTAATTTTATATGTTAATGTTAGTATAATCTACTGGTGTACTTACTATAGGGTACATATCTTGTAATGTGGATATATTATAATGTACTGAACTATCCCAAAATCCGCGACGAGAGTGTTCTACTTGAATCTTAGAAATATAAAAGTTACAAAGCTTAATAGAATAAATAAAAATGTTATACAACTTAACATAAACTATAAAATATTTGGCACATGTATCAACCCCATTGTTTCTTTATTCAAGCAAAGGTCAGCTCGAGGGATAGCAACCACGTCCTTTTTATTTAAATTTCAAAGGCTCTCACATATTGTTTTATTCCATACTAATTTAGCAGACATGTGGTGCTGCGCCCCCAATTTTTATTTTCATCGCAGTGCTTAATAATAACCGAAAGCGGATATCGCCGATGATTTACCGACGTTCGCGCATGCCACGTACAACTGCCTATGGAAAAAACATAGCAATTCAAGGTTTATTCCACATACTTCCAACAATTGTCCCTGAGATTTATTAATCATTACACGCTTAAATTTGAAAGTAAAGTCGGTGGGAATAAGTGGTATTCTTCGAATCAGAACATTCTCGCCTTTGAACTATTCTATGATTATATTTACTGCAATCACGTTGTTCAGTTTTGGTAATTTAACATTTTCGCACGCACAACATAGTCTTGGCGGTTCTAGTCGAAACCAGAAAGCATTGCAATGTTGACAAACACTGCTCATTGTTTCGAAGTCAACCGATACATCTGCGTCGTAATAGACTGTTGGATCGTATCTTAATGCCAAACACTAATTTAGATTTTCCTCGTTTGACGTCTGTTTCAAATGATTTTGTGCGTTATATCTAGTTCTGGGTATTGTACCATCCCTAGCAAATAGTCACTAGTGATGGAATAATACCTTCAATTGGAGATAACGCATAAAATCATTTAAAACGTCGATGAGTTTCGATGAAGTCCCTCCCCCTGAGGATCCACCCCCTTATGGTAGACGTACAGTATAATTGGGGAATGCAAATGGAGCACCTTATGTAAAACTGACAGAAATGGAACAAATTTGTAGAAATCTTTAACCACAAGTTGAAGTACTGCAGGCTTAAAATAGAAAGAAAAAGGAACTACAAACCATTTCAAAACGTCAAGATACTGGTGCAACTTACTCCAATGATCACGAGGAATTAGAAAAAGAAATAGATTGGATTCTACAAAAAAGACCCGATAGAAAGGGAAGATAAGAAAACTTACCGGGACTCGATTTAAATTATGAGAAGGCTTTCTTAATAATGGCGTATACTTCTATAAGATTAATGCTGATGATTAGAGAGCTGTAAACAAAGTAATTACTAACCAGAATCTATAATGGCATAGCTACGAAAATAAAGAATCCCGTCCCACAAATATAATTTTAAAAAATTTTCATCACTCAAATATTAGAAGACCTAAAGGCCCAAGGTTTCAAAAAGCTCTAAATGATGTCCACAAATTGAATTGATACAAACATCCCCTATATTGATACAAACGAACCTATAAGGTATTAAAAACTAAACCCTCAGTGTAAAATGTGCCAGCCTTCCGGACATACTAAAAACTATTGAGATAAAAGCAATCGATGTGTTAAATGCGCAAAAGACAGCACTGAACAATGCACCAAAACCGATTCCCAGAAGCCCAAGTGTTGTAACTGTGCGTTAATGCCAAGGAATTACAAAACATTATAAATACAAAAATTGGAGAAAAACAATAATGATGCTCGGAGTTGAGTTATCTCAATATAAACATCTGCAGATTCAGGTAATGGACACTTCTCAAAACAAGCCACATTGCGGAAGTTGCTAGAAAGGGAGAATGTAATAATTTTGAACGAAGAATTTTAGTTCATATTCAAGCAAAATTAAATTCGCAAGAAAAGCTCTATATAAAACTGGATAAGCGTTTAAAGCAGCTAGCCAAACTAATTACTAAAAAGGAGAATGTCTAAAACATCCTTAAAAGTAATGTTATGGAATGCCAATGGTCTTCGAAATCATCAATATGAACTACAAGTCATTCTGTCTTCAAAAAAACTTAGATGTGCAGAAACGCATTTTACGCAACAATCGTTTATAAGGATCCGAGGCTATTCCACAAGTATTGTATTTACCAAACAATTCAGCCATTATAATCAAAAATTCAATAACACATTACGAGGGCAAATATTGGAAACAATGAATTTCAAGCTACGTCTCTTACATTGAACTATTAAATATATAAATAGATTTATTAATTGAGGAGACGACAATGCACAGCCACCAAAGGTCGCGAATTATGGTCCGCTATCCATACAACAGGATGAAGTTACACTACATAGTTAGAGGTATATCACAACACCATATACAAATTGAAGATAGACTGGAGTTGCACTCAGATCATTCACCTTTATATTTCACACTATCGGAAACACCAATATAGAATCAGATGTAATAAATAAAATAACGAATTGGGATTTTTTTCGATAAATTGTTGATGATAATATCGATATTTCAACCAATTCAACAACGGCTATAATAATGAACTCCTCTCTTTCACTCAACTCTTGGAAAGGGCTGCTGGGAAGAGAACATATTACGGCAGTAAATCTAAACAGGAAAATATATATCCTACGGAGATTCGAAGAATTATTGGTGAAAAGAGAAAGATAAGAAAACGATGACAGCAAACACAGTTCCCCCTTTGAAAACAGAACTGAATAGGATCGCAAAGAATTGACATTAAACAGTTTAAGAACGATCGCTTCAATACATATATAATAGAGTGCTGCATGACTTAATTCATTGAAGCTGCTTTATGAATATTCATTCATTTAAATTCAATTCACGAATTCAAAACATTCTAAACATTCAACATTCATTTCATTCAATGCAGAATAAATTCAATTTCACTAATATTCACTTTGAATGACTGAATGAAATGCAAATTCATTTCACTATGAATGCAAGGTTATCCGATACATTCATTTATTCATTCGAATGCGTTGAAAGTTCGAATATATTCAGCTGCCAAAATGAACACTTAGGTGTGTGGTTGTTGTTTCGTTTTCGGCTGCGTTGAAAGTTGTTGTTGTTGTCTGGTCGAAAATCGCAAGCATGCGAAAGTAACGGTTTGAGCTCTCAGAGCAACGAGAGCAAGGCTTGCTCACTGCTGCATTAAAATATGATTTCACTTAAATTGTGCCTGCTCGGACGCCATGGCGTCCTAAAAAAGATTTGTGCACAAGAAATAATAAAAAGAAAAAGTGCATAGAATATACATTCATACATACATATATATGTACATAGAAGCTATTAAGAGGTGTGTGAAGTAAAAAGAACAAATAAATAATACATTTAATTTCGGTTGGAACAATGCGTGATCAAAAAATAATTTTAAAGCAATTAATTCGCGTCGGTCGTGTAATTCAACTTACAACATTTATTTTTTTTTACTATTGGAAGATTCGTGGAGAATCGCGCCGGTTGATACCGGAAGTGCCGCTGGTTAGGATCGGCATCTGTTGCCAATAGAGATTCGCGCCGGTTGATACCGGGAGTGCCGCTGGTTAGGATTGGCATCTGTTGCCGATAGAGATTCGCGCCGGTTGATACCGGGAGTGCCGCTGGTTAGGATCGGCATCTGTTGCCAATAGAGATTCGCGCCAGTTGATACCTGGAGTGCCGCTGGTTAGGATTGGCATCTCTTGCCGATAGAGATTCGCGCCGGAAGGGTCGTGGCTAGGCTTGACATCTGCTGCCAATAGAGATTCGCGCCGGTTGATACCGGGAGTGACGCTGGTTAGGATTGGGATCTGTTGCCAATAGAGATTCGCGTCGGTTGATACCGGGAGTGGCGTGGCTAGGATTGGCATCTGTTGCCAAAGAAATTCGAGCCGGTTGATACCTGGAGTGCCGCTGGTTAGGATTGGCATCTGTTGCCGATAGAGATTTGCGCCGGAAGTGTCGTGGCTAGGCTTGGCATCTGTTGCCAATAGAAATTCGCGCCGGTTGATACCGGGAGTGCCGCTAGTTAGGCTTGGCATCTGTTGCCGATAGAGATTCGCGCCGGAAGTGTCGTGTCTAGGCTTAACATCTATTGCCAATAGAGATTCGCGCCGCTTGTTACCGGGAGTGCCGCTTGCTATGATTGGCATCTGTTGCCAATGAAGATTTCGCGCCGTTGTGTACTATCGGAAGGGCCACATGCTAGTATTGGTATCTGTTGCCAATAGAGATTACGCGTACGCTAGATACAACCCCAGGTTATCAAATTAGGGTCCAAGAGTGCATCGATGTAGGGTTGGAAAACGTGTCAACATTTTCCCAAATCATACATAAGATCAACCATCACGTTCACTCCCGCACTCGTCATATAGATTTAAATTTACAATCCATTTTTACTAACCACACAGATACACACACACGCACACACAAACACATACCAACACCCGACGCATACCCTACGTCATAACGCTGAGATAACACAAAAAAGAAATCATCACCAAACATTCTCATCCCACCATATTCACCGCTTGGATTGTGGTTTGTATTTTCATCAAAGACACGCCTATCCCGCCTCGCATACATTAAAAATAATAAATACTGATTATTATTGAAATAAATGAATTAAAACTAACACAAACTTTTATTTCTTTTTGAGAGTTCGAGTCGTAGGTCGTCAGGAAACTTGATAAATTTTCTGTAACGACACCTGGACCATCCGACGTTCTAACCTCAGCCTGTGACTTCGGTACAATACATATATACACATACATTATTACAATACAGTACAGTATAGTGATAGCGAAAATTATTTTCACATTAATATTAACTTACATACAAATACATATTTACATATATTAAAAAATTTACGGAATTACATACTACTATAATACAGCATACGGTGATACAGAAAATTAACTACGTACAAAAAACATATACATATATTTAAAAAAAAAAACAAACATACAACTACAATACGGTGATACCGAAAAGTATTATACGTTATTATCGACTTACGTACAGTACATATATATTAACAAAATTACTGAATTGCATGCATCCACACTATACAGTGAGCTCGAAAAGTAATTGCACATACGTCCAAATAGATAGTTTCGGCAACGCGAAATAATAATTGCGGTGATAACTTTAACTCTCATAGGGCCGTTTTCATGACTTGCCTATAACTGTACCGCTCATATTTTTAAGCCGATAAATTTATCAGAATTTTTTGCAAAGTGAAATGCAAACTCGATCGATAAAAAAAAAAGCAAAAGCAAAATGAAAACAAACAAAATTGAAATTTTGTATTAAAATTTTAAATGTAAACGTGCACATTATAATAATAAGTTGGCTCGTATTTTTCTACAGCGGCGGCTCACTCTCATCCATTTTTTTTTTTTTTGCTAATTTATAATTTTATTGTGTTTACGTTTTGGACTGTCCACCTCTTCAAATATTCTCCAGGGTTACTCAAAATTGATTTATTATAATTGTGATGTCGTGACATGCACTACTCAATATTACTCCGCATGTAGCATATCTTCCCGTTTCGTATTTTCTTTTTTATCGGTAAGTCGTGAGAACGGCCCATAGTGATTTTTGTTAGCGTTCATACAAATATACTTTCTAGAGAATTACTATTCTTTCGTTTCGATTTCGCAAGTAATTACTATAGTTTTCGTTTTTCGAATTGTATTATAGCGCTAGCAGAAAAAATCGTTCGCTTTATCGTAGCAGAAATGAATAATTTATCGTTTGAAGCCTTTGTATTGAATAAAGCAAATTTCATATTGCAATTCGGTTCTCTTATTCGCTGATAAATTTATCACTCTTAGGGCCGTTTTCATGACTTGCCTTTTACTTTACCGCTCATATTTTTCAGGCGTTTGGCTAGTTTTCAATGTCACGACTCTTTTTAAACCTATAACTGTATCGTCGAGTTCAGCGAGCCGATAAATTTACAGGAATTTTTTGCAAAGTGACCTGCCAACTCGATCGATAAAAAACCAAAGCAAAAGCAAAATGAAAACAAACAAAATTGAAATTTTGTATTAAAATTTTAAATGCAAACGTGCACATTATATTCATAGATTGGCTCGTATTTATCTACAAGTGCGGCGCTCACTCTCATTCATTTGTTTTCTGCTAATTTACAGTTTTATTGTGTTTACGTTTTTGCAATTGGACTCTCCACCTTTTCAAATATTCACCAGGGCTACTCTAAATTGATTTATTATAATCTCTTTCAAAATCAGTTCAATATTTTGGGCGTTAAAGGTTTTGACCATATTTACACATACAGAGTTAATAAAGCTAATTGACTAATTCACATTAATCATTGTGTCGCTGAAAACGCTTTCGATTAAGTCTTACAATTTTATTCCTAAAACTTAGTTTTATTTTGACATTTAGAAGAGGGCCGGTCAACATGCAAACACACCGACGACTAGCTGACCGATACATGCTCACTTTTTTCCGCTCTCTTCCTGGGCGGGCCTGATTTAGAGGTGAAAAAATTTTCGGTGACAATCCTGTATTATTGTTATTCTTATTATTGTGTACTTTTAAGACAAAAGTTTTAATGTCGACAATAAATAATAGACAAAAAATAAAAGCTCAGGATTTATGTGAATGCAATCTAGTTCTGAAAAATTACAATTGTGGTAATTTCTAAAAATAAGAAAACTGCCTGAAGAAGATGCCAAGTGCAATGTAACTTGTAGGATGAAAAAAATTTCGTAATTACTCAAACAACATCCAAATGAAATTCGTAATACGATGCAACAAATATTAAACATTGGTAAAAAGCAAAGCTAATTTAACAGACTAGTTCAATCTAAAAAGTTTCGATTACCGAATGCCAGAACTCGATAGAAAACTGCTGTTCATGTGTTGATTAGATTCCAATACTGAATCGCTAAAGCTGGTCGCAAATTTATTACAAATTGATCATCTAACGAAAAAAGCAGAGAAGCTAAATCGTCGCCAGTAAGATATTTCCTTTAGTTGGAAGACCAACACAGCTAAAATTTATCGATAGCTTTGTCCCTACAGTGTCACAACTACACGATCGACCTTTAAAAAAGTCGTGGTAGTGGTATGCAAAAGGTAACACTGTTTGTCACCTATTTTTTGAGTATATAAAGTGTTTTCGGTAGCAAACGTTTTGTTATCCGAGTACTCGATGAAAAACAGTTCGTGCCGAAATTGATTGATTGTTGTTTGACAACGCTTTTTTTAAATGAAGTTTTTTTTTATATCAAAAATTTTCATCGATCTCAGTATTGGGCTTTAAATTGAAATTTTCATTACTCTTGGAAAAAATTTACAATTTAATATTCTTAAGCATTTTTTTTTTGTGCTCTTCTCGTGTAAAGCGTTTATATTTTTACGTTTTAAATACGCGACGTATTAAATGTAATTGTCTGTGACGGTTTTACAGTGCGTTTTTACTAATAAGTCGGAGTACTTTAAATGCAAAAGCACTATACGCGGCGAGAATGGCATTCGATGTGATGGCGTCTGTTCTAAACTTTTTCATGTGGCACCAAACTGTTCGGGCTTAGACCAACATAGCGCAAACATTTTGAGTACTAATCCCATGATTAAATTCATGTGTGAATGTTGTGAATTCATGTTCAAAATGTTGACTTGGTACTACACGAAGTACAAGAACAGGTTATAGAGAGCTCGCGCCATTTGGGTGAATACAAAAGCGAATTTAATGATGCGCTAAAAGTAAACAATAATGAGATCAAACAATTGTTGGAAATGGTTGAATCTCGTAACGTTGAACGTGTGAAAAACCTTGAGGCATCGCGGGTAGATTTCAAAAAAGTTTTTGGTGAATTGAAGAAGGACAATGTCGATGCATTAAAGCTGCAGTTTATAAATATGTGTGCTATTAATGAGAGTGTCTGCAAAGAGATTAAAATCATACGTGAAGACAACAACAATAAAGCAAAGTCTACTCAGTCTTATGCAGACATATAAAAACTTGATGTTAAAAATAAAGATAAAGTCGTGCATAACGTGGTTAAAAAAATACCATTGATTGTTCGTCCATAAAAATCTCAAACGTGGGTGGTGACAAAAAAGGACCGAAAAAGTTAACCCGGTCGACTTAAAAATGAAGAATGTTTCCGAGAGACAAAACGGTGTCGTTGTTATAGAAGCTGAGAGTGAGGCTGATCGTGAAATAATTAAATCGGTGATGAATGAGAAAATCGGGGATAATTATGATCTGCCATTGCCTAATAATATTAACCCTAGAAGTATAATTATTGGCATGAAAATTAAGCACGAAGATAATGAACTCACCGACTTAATTAAGAAACAAAATGCTTGTGCAGATGACAAATCATTAAAATTTATTAAACAGTTTGAACCGAAGCTCTAATACCATTCACACGAAATTTTAAATAGTATTGTAAAACATAAATGTGGGTGTCTAAATTGGGGCTACCCCAAAAAGTGGGTGGTATACATTCACTAGTAGATGTGTATGAAGCGATGTAGTAGATGTGTAAGATGCCGCCATATCGAATTTCAAGTTGATATTGACGTTTTCCATACAAATGCATAAAAGTGAGCTATGGGTTTATATGGGACTACCTCAAAAAGTGGGGGGGACACGCCAATTTGTATATGTATATGAAGCGATTGTCCACTTAAATCCACCAAATCAAATTTC
Source organism: Leucophenga montana (assembly GCA_035044765.1). Classification (NCBI taxonomy): domain Eukaryota; kingdom Metazoa; phylum Arthropoda; class Insecta; order Diptera; family Drosophilidae; genus Leucophenga; species Leucophenga montana. Next base: position 70,706 of record JAWNNQ010001354.1, on the reverse strand, counting down.
AAGCTAATATTGATTTAAATGAAGAATTTGTTCATAAAAAACCCAAAATTTCACGGTGGGTTTGTACGAGGGTTAACCCAACAAGTGGTCGGGCCACACCCATTAGTTTGTATATGTCAAGCGGCTGTCTATAAAATTACACCATTTTGCATTTATTATTATTATGCATTTATTATTATTATATTGACTTTGATAAAGAAGTTTTCATAAAAAAAGTCAAAAGTGGGCAGAAGGTTTGTATAGGGGCTACCCCAAATATTGGGCGGGTCCCACCCATTAATGTATATGTCAACCATCCGTCTACTAAAAGTTACCACATAAATTATTAAGTTGATATTGACTACAATAAAAAAGTTTTCCCATACAAAAAGTCGAAAGGTGGCGGTGGATTTGTATGGGGGCTACCCCAAAAAGTGGGCGTGGCGGGTCAATCTTGATACTTTATTAAACTGCAATAAAAATAAAAGTTGTCCGTCTAACCACTCTTTGTTATTTTCTTCAAATTTGTGGCTGTTTCTATGGTTGAATTTGCTTTTCTCAGCCAATTTTGCTACAATTTTTTTTTGGCTATTAGAAGGACTTGATTAGCATCATACATGTTGATATTAAGCATATTATTAAATATATAACTTTCAACAGCTGAAATTTTTTTAGTAGGCAGGGGCTCGTGACGCGATAGTTAATAAAGTTCTCGTCTGAGCACCGACATTGTTCCTAAAAATTCAATATCATATAAAATCGCAGGAACATAGTAATTAAAACAAAATATTCTACCGCGAATACCCACAAATATTAGAAGTTCCGTTCACGGAAGTCTTACATTGGCTTTTTTCAAGCAGAGACACTTAATACATATTTGGACAATGGACAAAGGGATATGAATGGTATAATGAACAATTTCGTTTTGCCAGGTGTTTTTAGCTGATGTTTTCCTCATTTGGAATATTAAGTATTAATTAATTATATTTAGCGTAACATTAGAACTATAAAGCTTATTTACGATTTTATTACATTATATTTATATTACAATAGAATGCATAAAATATTGAAAAAATTATTTTAGTTTAGATAAGGTCGGTTGGCAGTGTTCTTTTAAGTCGTATTGGTTTTGTCAATTAATGTAAAGGCAGTTCATTTACTTGGTTGTTAGAGTATCTTGTTAATTTATTAAGGTAATTTCTACTTATAGTTTTGATTTCATCCTCTACTAAGGGTATTCCTAAATCTCGATGGATGTCATTATTGGTTACAAACCAATCGGCGTTAACTATAGCTCTCAAAATTTGTGATTGTTGAGATTGAATTATGTTCCGATTAAATTTCTTAGCTGTGCCCCATAATTGGACCCCATACGTCCATATTGGTTTCAAAATAGCCTTACAAATCATTAGTCTGTTACTAATTGATAATTTCGAGTGTTTATTATCTTCTTCTTATATCTTACTTGAATGTGTTCTTTCTTTTTCTTAATATGGTATTTCCAGGTTAATTTATTGTACAAGTACATACCCACGTACTTGGCTACATTGACAATGGGAATGTCCACTCTATTTAGTTTTAAGTGTACTGGTAAAATATTTGTTTTCGTCGTGTATATTACCTGCATGGTCTTTTGTTCATTAATTTTAATATGCCATTTGTCAAACCATCTTGCTGTGTCGTCAAGAATGTTTTGTACTAGTTTGGTTGTTGCTCTAGTCATGTTTTTGTGAGCGTACTTTAATATCGTATCATCAGCAAAAATAGCTACCATTGCTGAACTGTCATTAGGAGTTGGGACGTCAGCTGTATACAAGGTGTATAACAATGGTCCAAGCACACTACCTGAGGTATTCCTGCTCGTATGTGTCTAAGTGAAGAGCATGCATATTTGTTTTTAACATAAAAATATCGACCAGTTATGTGGCTACGTTGAATATTATATAGTTTAATGGGAAGCATATTATTGAGCTTAGAAAGTAAGCCGTCATGCCAGACTTTGTCAAATGCCTTTTCCACGTCAAGAAAAACACCTATACACAATTTTTTGTCGTCAAGATCTTAAAGTATTTTATGTGTCGCTCTGTGCGTTCGTTGGATTGTGGAATGCTTATGGCGGAAGCCAAATTGGTTGTCAGGTATAACATTGATTAGGTCCAGTATTGGTTGAATTTGGTCATATAAAAGTTTTTCGAAAATTTTAGATAACGTCGTCCTGGCTTAGGAATAGCAATAATTTCTGCTATTTTCCATATGGATTGAAAGTTCTGTAGTCTAAGTATTGCATTAAATATGTTTATTATGTATCTCAGTGCGTTTTGAGGAAGCTCTCTCAAAATATGTCCATCTATTTGATCATATCCAGGGGATTTTTTGCGCTTTAATCGTTTGTCAATACAGCTATTAATTTCAGTTAAAGTTATGTATTTTGTTTCCCAAGGACATCTTCTTCTACTAGTATATGGACTGTTATTTGTATTAGCCCGGCCATTTGTGAGATTGTCATCAAAGTAGTTTGCTAAAATGTCTGCTTTGTCTTTGTGAGTTTTTGCCCAATTCCCATTTGGTTTTTTCAGTGGGGGCTGGTGTATAGTTCTGTTTGTTATGTGTTTGGTTGCTTTCTATAATGAGTAATTACTGTCAGAATTAGGTGTTAAGTTTTTTAAGTATTTTGTAATTTGTTGATTGGAATAGTCTTTTAAGCTAAATTTGAGGTCTTTGATTGTTTTATTAAGTTTCTTTTTATCGTCAGGAGTTTTTGTCAAGTTCGTCGGCCAGTATGTAGGCTCACCTGTGCTTAAGTGTGTTCCTTTTATTTTATTTATTGCACTTAATAAGTTTTTGCCCTTAGCATTTGACATTCTCGAGCCCCAGCTCGTGTGTTTCGCAATATAATTCCCAGAAATCTAGGACCAAATTTTTTAAAGTATTCAACGTATTGTGCTGTTGATATTGAATGTCGAGGAGGGCAATATATTGCTGATATTGTAAAGAGTCCATTGTTATCTTCTATTTCTAGATTCGTCGATTGAATGTGTGCATGCTGGTAGCATTCGAGCTTTGTGTGTCGAATATTATTTTTGATAATTCTTGCAGTGCCTCCGTGTCCTGTGCCGTCCTGGTGATTTGTGGTGTATATTGTATAGTTGCGTATGCTCAAGGCATGCTTATTTGTGCAATGAGATTCAGAAATAAGCGCAATGACAATTCTGTTTTTTTTTTTAAGTAATATGTTAGTTCTAAAATATGATTATTTAGGCCATTAGCATTCCAGAAAACTATTTTAAGCCTACTGTCCATGCTTTGAGTCAAGTTTATTTACTAATCAAATTTATTGGTTGTGAATTAGTTTCTACAGCGCAAGCAGCGGCTTGAGCGTAAGTTAAACCTTGTTGAACTGGTATCTGTAATATGTCTTGGTTTTTGGGGTTGTTTTCTATTATTGTTTTAGGTCTTATTGCAGGGAATCTTTGAATTTTTAATGTTTTGTACAATTCGCATCCTTTGTAGTTGGCTGTAAGAGCACCTCCACATAGAGCACATTTAATTTTCGTAGTTTCGTCCATTTGACAGTCTAGTGTTTTATGTTTTCCCGCGCACTTAACACAAACAGGGTCCCGGGTACAGTAGTTTCTTGTATGTCCGTATTTTGGACAGTTAGTACACTGGGCAATAGTTCTCTTTTGGATTGGTGCTTCGAATTGTACTTTAGTATTTAGTAATGTTGTTATGTTATAAATGTCTGTGTTATTTGGATTAGTTTCAAGCTCTATTGAGTGCTTGTGACTTACCACAAGTGCTACCTGAGTTTCACACAACTTGGATTGACTTTGATTTTAAAAAAGAAAGAAGAGGAGAAAAAGAAGAAGCACATATTTAGTTGAACTTAGAAATTGAAGAAGAAAGAAGGAAAAAGTGCTGATCACGTTTTTTTTGGCGCGAATAATTTTTCATTTTGGCGCGGAGACATTTTTTTACTTTGCCGCTGCGTGCTGTTGTTGCCACGTTTGTTGCCACCACCACCGCTGATTGCTGCCACGTCTGCGCAACCACTGCCGCTGTATTGCTGTCATAGCCACGTCTGCGGCCACCATTGTCGCTGTGCGTATTTGTCACCACTAGTACCGCTGTGAACTGCTGCAGCGCTGGATTTAGTGTATGTACGTCATACTTAATTTAAATTAATTTTGTAACAAACTATTTCCCTTCTTTTGCAGCACGATCGTGCCTAATAAACTCCCCTACACCAAAACTACCGCTCGGCCAACGTGTTTTCGCAACATTAGTTTAAACCGAACGGGCTTGCGTTTTAGGCCTACCACTATGGGTCGACGATCAGCTAGCGCACGCTCTGCGGCCACCATCTCAAAGTCGGTGAATGATACAATCGACGCGCTGTTCGACACACTTCAGCGCACATTGGATAAGCGATCCAGTGACGAGGCAACGACACAGTTTTCGAAGGACGTTGATGTAGCACAGCGGGCTTTAAGCAGCACAGGCTATTCGCACCACTCAGTGACACAGGACGTTTCACCGTCCACCTGCATATGCGCTGCTCCTATACCTACTCCAGAGCGGCCATTTAACCGGCATGTACTACCTCCCTTTGACGGTACTACATAGTGGTTGGACTTTGAACGTCAACTAGAAGATGCGGCGCTTTTCCATGACTGGGCCGCGGCTGAAAGACTAATGGCATTAACTAGGAATCTATGGGGGCGAGGGCTTCGTTTGCATGGAACAATTCCAGCCACCCCTCCCACGTACGACTCACAGGCTACCAAAAGTTTTGAAACTGTAGTAAAGGTCAGAGTGAGTCGTTGTCAGATTTCGCGGTAGAATTGGAACGTCTTGCTCAAGGGGCGTATCCTGAACTTGCGGAGGGAATACGTAACGACATCATGACCCAGCAGTTGACTGATGGCATGCGAGAGTCGACGTGGCAGATTCTGATCATTGCAGGCAGACCGTGTACTCTACAAGGTGCCTTACGTAATGCTGTTGTGCTGCAAAACCAAGCCAACAGGAACCGCCCGCGCAACGTGCTGCAACTACAGCCGGAACTGCCGCAGCATGCTCCAAATAGAAGAGGTCGTGGTCGACAAAATAATAGGAGAGGCAGAAACCCATTCGCTACTAATCTGCCTTCTTCGGGAAACACCCATTCGTCGATCTAAGGGAGCAGAGGTTGACGAGTATGACTACAGCTCCCCAAAGAAACGAGAAGAGACATGGTTATACGCGCCTACACGAAAAGTGGGCAGATCACCTAAACTTCAATCTGACTGGATCGGAACCACATCGGTAGTAAGGCGAATTTCTGATTTAGTATAAGAGGTGCGTTTGCCTGGCAAGCGTTCTACCCGCACCATACGCGTTGAATATCTCGGTCAGGAGCCACGAGACTTGAGGAGGGGGCAATGTTACGCCCAGACCTGGTCGGGCCGTCTATCGTCCCCGCAATAGAGGCAGTGATGCCCATTGCACCCAAAAGCGATGCCCACAAGTGCTTCCTGAGTGTCACAAAACTTGAATTCACTTTGATTTTAAAAAACAAAGAAGAGGAGAAAAAGAAGAAGCACGTATGGAGTTGAACTTAGAAAGTTGAAGAAGAGAAGAAGAAAAAGTGCTGATCACGTTTTTTTTTTGGCGCGAATAATTTTTCATTTCGGTGCGAATACATTTTCTAACTAGGGAAGGAGGATAGCAGAAGAAATGGCAGCAACGCGATGGGTAACATTTAAGATAGAGGGATGAAAAGTTCAATACATGTTAGTGGGATCGAAGGGGGTAGGGAAAAGGGGGGGGGGAGTAAGGAGAGCTAGGGAAAGGGGCAGAGGAATGGTGGCAGCGCAAGTGGTGATTGGTGAAGGGGTGGAAGGGACAAGAAGCGGTGTAGGAGAATTGGAGGTAGAGTAGAGGAGCATGTGGAAGGTGGGGAAGGAGTGGTAGGGGGAAGAAGTAGCAGTGGAAAGGGGAGCGCCGCGTACAACGTCGCGGGAACCAACTAGTTATAACATGAAATTGCAATTTAATTGTATATGATGACCAGTGTCATCAAGTATATTCAGTACATCAAATAATTTTGTTATTATATGAACGTTATATTATGAACGTCTACAGAGATCAGCAATGGTAATGCGTTTTAGTCTTCTAGTGTGTTGTCCTTCTTCTAGCGAAATACGTCTTAGTTCATAGCTTTCGGGTGTGGAAAGTCAAGTCATATGATATTGGCTGCACTTGCGAATCGTCTCTGCTACGTTGTCTATTTTGAGATCTCGGTGAATAATTTCTTTAGAAATGTACCATGGTGCATTTGTAATTGTACTTAAAATTTTATTTTGCATCCTTTGTATAATTTGGATATTTGTTTTGCTGGCTGTGCCCCAAATTTCTGCACCGTACTTGTATATTGGAATGAGCATAGCTTTATATATAAAGATTTTATTATAAAGTGATAAGTTCGAATGTCTACCCAAGAGCCAGTACAGTTGTGCAAACTTAAATTTCATTTGATTTCTTTTTTTGATAATGTGGTCTTTCCAGATTAATTTCACGTCTATATTAAATCCCAAGTACAAGTATTAAATCCCAAGTAGTTTGAAGAGCTGATTTGAATACCATTATTTGTCAGCGTATAACTGACTTGTCGTTTATTGGAGTAAATAACAAGTATTGTCTTTTGGTTATTTATTTGTATGTCCTATTTATTAAACGAAATCTGAGTTTTGTCGAGATTCTTGTGAACATTAATTGTAGCTGATTTGGCATCTTTATTTGATGCTAAGATAACTGTGTCATCTGCAAAGGTCAGAATCCTGCTGTTATTTAGTGATGAGATTGGTATATCAGCCGTAAAAAGTAGGTAGAGCAAAGGACCTAGGACGATACCTTGTGGAGCCCCAGCATTCACTTTTTTAATCTTGTGCAGTAGCCCTGTATGACATACTCCGTCAAAAGCTTTTGAAACATCAAGAAAAGCTTTTTTATTGTCGATGCCAATTTTCATTTTGTTAATAATTCTATGGACCTGTTTCTCTGTAGAATATTTTTTTCTAAACTCGAATTCGTGGCTAGGTATTACTCCTCGATTAATAATTTTGATAAGTCGATCTGCTATCAGTCTTTCGTGTATTTTAGAAAGATAAGGGAGTAAACTTATCGGTCGTTAAGTTGACAGTGTGGTATCCTTATTGGGTTTTGGAATAGCAATAGTTTGAGCAACTTTCCATACTAGAGGAACTTATTTAATTTGATTGCAAGTATTCATTACATTCCTTAGGTATATTAGACCTTTCACTGGCAATTCTTTCATAATTTTACCAGAAATTTGATCGTAGCCCGGCATCTTGCTATTTTTGATGTTTGCTTTTTTATTTCAATAATTGTAATATTTTTAATTACCCCGTTAATAATGTGAGCAACATCTGGCAAAGTGAAATTCGGTTGGTTCATTGGGTTTGTAAAAGTATATTTAAAATGATTTGCCAATGTTGTCGCCTTGTCAGTATTATTTCTAGTCCATTTACCATCTGGAGTTCTGATAGCTCCTGGTGAACTAGTGCTTGATTTATCTTTTTTTGTCGCTTTCTATAGAGAGTACATATTTGACTCTGTGGGGTACAGTTGGCGTAGATAAATCTGTAATATGTTATTTTGTTCCAGTTTTAGCATATTTTTTAGTTCCTTAGTAGCTCCGTTGAGTTTCTTATCTGGTGGATGTCTAGTTTCTTGCCACATCTTACATAGTTTTCTTTTTTGCTTTATTTTATTTTTTATTAGGGCGTTGATCTTTTGGGTGCTTGGCTTATAACTATGCGATAGGGTTGAATTTTCCAAAGCTTTTATAGTAATATCATTAAAATATGATATTGCGGTATCTATTTCGTCTGTTAATTTTAATGATATATCCAACTGCAACTCACGAATTATAATTTCCTTAAAGGTCAGTATTCCATCATGTGCCTTATTGTCAGGATGGTTTGTGCCATAAAATTGTAGTTGGAAATTTTCATAAAGCTTTTTGAGGTAAAATGAGTCTCAGCTATAAGAACTACGTCAATAGACTTGTCTATTAAGAGGGCTTTGAGCTCTAGGTCATGGTAGGTTATGCCGTTTGCGTTCCAAGATGCTATCTTAAGACTGCTTATTATGTCCATCTGGTTTAGTGACTAGGAGTGTAATGATATTCATCATATTTGCCATCTGTGAAGGGTTGACATTGTGGTCATTACCTGCTCGGGTAAGGAGTGTAGGTTTGTTTTTGTTTCCGTTTTGTACAGCTGTAGCTTGTGCGTATGACATGCTTTGTTTTAATAATAAAGACGGACGTTGGGTAGCATGCTACAGACTTACGTCATCATCTGCTTTAACTTTTATTTAAATAAAAAACACACAAATTCGTACAATAAAATATAAAATTAATGTTAAAAATAGTACAAATTACAAAGTCAAACATTGAGAGCTGATCAAATGTTTTTTTTTTATAGGTATAATTGTTAGCACACAGTATAAAGCATGAACTGTGCTTATTAAATTCAACGCATATTACTCTAAAATGGTTAAACAGTGCAAAGTTTGAAATACAAATATTTAGATTGAGAGGCACAAAATGCCTGTTTGGTCTCTGCGATACATTAAATAAAATATTATTTAAAATGTAGGCAGAATTTGTTTAACTTTATGCAGAAACATAACACTTAATATTGAACGGCGACTTTTTAACGAAGGTAAACCAAGTAGCTTAAGACGACTCGAATACGAGAAAGACGATAAGAGGGTTCCCAATTTAAGCTACGCAAAGCAAAAATTAGGAACTGTTTCTGCACCGATTTAATTTTGGCAGAATGCACTTCCACACTGTACAACCATACTCAAGGATAGGGCGTACTAAAGCAGTGAACAACAACTTAGTTATATACGGGTCGACAAACTCTTTTGACCACCTTTTAACAAAGCTCAGCATCGACGAGGCTTTATTTACCATAGTATCTATATTGGCATTAAAGTTCAACTTAGGATCCATTAATATACCGAGATCATAGAACGTTTTGACTTTTTCAAGAGCGTTGCCACAAATACAATAAGACGATTGAATTTAGTTACGTCATACATTTACACAGAAACATGAAAAACAATTGCTGGGCCCAAATGACTACCCTGGGGAACACCAGAAGAGACGTTAATCATTTTAGAAGTTACTGATTGGTCGTTGGGGATGGGAGTTTGCAGAAGTGGAAAGTTCTTCGACCGTTTCTCTTGGGAGCGGTCAAATTACGATCTTTTTGCGATTTCTTACGATTTCTTTACGATTTCTTTTGCAAACGCAGCTCACAAACGTCCGCTAGGACACGTATCCTCTGGGTAATCCACGGAATCTCCGTGGTGAGCAAATTGTGAGAATTCAACCACTCCCCTTAATTAAGGGTTGGTGCGCTGGGTTTGGTTCGCGCCACCGCAAAATAAAAAACGTACCAGTGAAGACACAAAGGCCTCGGATAAAATCCCCCAATGATGACGACCCCCGAAAACGATTTAAGGATCATGATTTACGGATATGCACCTGGAAATCCCTGTCCCTCCACAGGGCTGGTGCAGATATCCAGCTGGTTGATAGGAAACTACGCGGACTTAGCAACAGTTTCAACATACATTTCATCCCTCTATCTTAAATGGTACCCAGCGCGTTGCTGCCATTCTCCCTGCCTCTCCTACCTTTACCCCTACATTCCTATGATCATATGATCCCTTAATTAATTTAATTACCATCCTTCCCCTACCTCCAATTCTAATTCCCATTCCCCTACCTCCCCTCCTTTACCACCTCTTCTCAGTGCCCTTTTCCCCTGCCCCCCTTCACTCAAATTAACATGTATAGAACATTTCATCCTATCTATCTTAAAAGGAACCAGGCGCGTTGCTGCCCTATCCCCTATTTCTCATTCCCCTGCCCTTCATTCAGCATGCCAATTTCCAATTTCCGTACCACCGTACCCCTATCAAATCTTCCCCTCCCACTAAGTCTCATACCACTTCTTTCCCTGGCCTTCTCCCTTCCTCCTTGTAAACTTTCATTAAAATCCATTTAGTAGTTTTTGCGTGATGGAGTAACAAAGATACATCCATACAAACTTTCTAATTTATAATATTAGTAGGATGTCTTTTATCAATTTAATTCTCTTTCCTACCTGGCCTTGACTCTATTCCAAGTTTCATACTAAAACAATGTTCTAACTCCATTTGTTTTCCTTTATCAATTATTTTCAATCTATCCACAGAGTTATGTAAATTTCCATCTCTTTGGAAGGAGTCTTTTAGTAACCCGTTACATAAAAAGGCCACCAAGTCTGATATATAGAATTATATATGTATTGCTAAGCTGAGTGCTATTCCAAAGCTCTTTGAAAAAATCATTTGACAACAATTGCAACAGTCATTAAAGTCTGTTGCCAGTTCTTTTTTAGAGGAAAGAGTTGGTTTTTTTAGAGGAAAATCTATTACAACTTATCTTTTAGAACTTTCCACTAATGGAAATAATGGTTTTCAGTCGGGTTGCCAAACTGATGTCATTTATACAGACTTCAGTAAAGCTTTTGATAGTGTGTCTCATAAGCAGCTTTTATTCAAATTTAAAGTATTAGGGTTCCTCCGTCTCTTTTTACTTAGATTGAGTCTTACTTATCCGGTAGATCAACAACAGTTTTATTTAACAATTGTTTGTCTAAAACTATTTTAGTTTCTTCTGGTGTTCCCCAAGGGAGTCACCTAGATCCAATATTATTCAACATTAGTATTATTGATCTTCCTTTGTCTATTAATCATGCCCATACAATAATGTATGCAGATGATGTTAAATTATGCTTGTCATATTATGATGTTTCGTAGCATAGTTTATTTCAGACTGACTTAAGCTCACTGCATACATGGTGTCGTCTTCTTAATCGAAAATGCAAAATTCATCGCAGAAAACCATTTATAGTGACATATTTTTTAAATAACATTATCCTCGGTAAAGAGTTTTGTTTTAATGACCTATGTAGGTAACCTTATTAGCTCACTATGTCATAATCACTTTTGTTCAATAGTAAATAAAGCAAAAAGTGTCCTTGACTTTGGTAAGCGTTGGTGTAAGGAATTTAATGACCCTTATACCACTAAACTCCTCTTACACACCCACTATTATGTGTATGAAGCAACCAACTATTAGATGCCACCATATAAAATTTCAAGATGATATTGAAGTTTTTCTTAAAACTGCATAAAAGTGAGCTGTGAGTTTGTATGGGACTACCTAAAAAAGTGGGCGGGACACGCTCATTTGTATATGTATACTAAGCGGTTGTCCACTAAAATCGACCAAATCGGATTTCAAGCTAATATTGATTTAAATAAAGATTTTTTTCATAAAAACAAAAGTGGGCGGTTGGTTTGAATGGAGGCTGCCCCAAAAAGTTGGCGGGACACGCCTATTAGTCTATGCATGTTAAGCGGCTGTCCATAAAAAGACACCACATCGCATTTCAATCTAGTAATGACTTTAATAAAGAAGTTTTGCATACAAGATAAAAAAGTGGGTAGTAGGTTTGTATGGGGGCTACCACAAAAAGCGTCTGTCCAATAGAAGCTAGAATATTAATTATTAAGTTGATATTGACTACAATAAAAAATGTTTTCATACTAAAATTAGGTTTATATGAAAGCTATACCAAAAAGTGGGCTTGGCGGGTCAGTCTTGCTACTCTGTTAAACTGCAATAAAAATAAGTGAATCTGCCAATTTTCAAATGGATAAAAATTGGTTCTCAAAAAAAAAAAATGCGCAACAACATACAGATATATATTTTTACAAGAAAATGAGGTGGACATAGCTCTCATCTCGGAAACACATCCATGGATACAACATTTACGCTACTAACCACCCGGACGGCACAGGACATGGGGGTACTGCTATTATAATCAGGAACAATCTGAGGCACAATCTGTTAGAAGACTACCAACTTGATCATATTCAGGCAACTAGCATACAAATAAACGACCAATTTGGCCCTTTCACTTTATCTGCTGTATATAGTCCACCTAAACATAACATATTACAAACTCAATATCTTGACTTTATAAAAACTTTTGGTCATCAATTCATTGCCGGTGGTGATTTTAACGCTAAACACACCATTTGGGGTTTCAGACTCTCAAATAATAAAAGCAAAAATCTTCTTAATGCCTTAAACAGACTTTATATTAAGCACTTAAGCACTGGAGAGCCAACATATTGGCCTACAGATACGAATAAAACTCCGGACCTGGTGGACTTTTGCATTTTAAACAACTTTGACATAAACAAATTTAATATAACGTCTAGACTGGAGCTTTCGTCAGATCACTCGCCAGTACAAATAGATTATAAATCTAACCTAAAAATACTAAATGTTAACCACAATTTTGATAATAAACCAATTCACTGGGACACTTACAGAGAATACATAAGCCACTCTCTCTGTATAAAATTCCACTGCAAACAGAGGACAATATTGAATCAGCAATAATGTATCTTAACGACATATTAGAAAAAGCTGTTCATCAGTCGACTCCACTTTGTTAGACGATATCCAGCAAAAATGTAGTATAACCTACAATTCGAAGTCTTATAAAAGAAAAACGAAATCTAAGGAAAAACTGGCAACTAACTAGATCACCGGAAGCAAAAAAAAATTTAACAGAGCAACGAAAACCTTAAAAGAACATTTTAAAAATATTAAAAATGACCAAATTAACAACTTTCTACAAAACTTGACTCCAACACGCAGTACGGACTATTATCTATGGAAAGAGACTAAGAAATTGCTAAATAAGACAGAGCACCAACCACCATTAAAAAATAACGATAGCTCGTAGGCCAGAACAAACCTTGAAAAAGCCAAAAATTTTAGCTGACTACTATGAAAATGTATTCACTGGGTCTACCTCCAACTCAGGAGGTATACCAACCAGCCCACTTAGAGGCTTAGAATATCTACCCATAAAAAGCGCTTCCATTAATGAAATACGAGACTGCAAAAAAAATCAAGTTAAGCCAAAAAAAGCTCCAGGGTATGATAAAAATAATGGACGACTGGTGAACGAGGCTCCAGACTTAGTAATAAAATATATTCGAAATTTATTTAATGCAATTTTGAGACTTAATTGCTTCTCACAGGCTTGGAAAGTTGCGGAAGTAATTGCTATCCCAAAACCAGGTAAAGATGCATCATTTGCACCCTCATATACACCAATTATCTTGCTTCCGATACTGTCCAAAGTATTTGAAAAAAATTTTCGATCCAGACTAATTCCCATATTGGAAAGTAGGAGTGCCATACCAGACCAACAATTTGGCTTCCGCCGGAATCACTCGACTGTACAACAAGTCCATAGAGTTACAAATAAAATCCTAAACGACATCGACGACAAGAAGTTCTGCATAGGAGTGTTCATAGACGTATAAAAGGCATTCGATAAGGTCTGGCATGAAGGCCTAATTTTAAAGCTCTTTAAGTGGTTTCCAGAAAACATAGCTCAAATTCTTACAAGCTATATCCAAGACAGAGTATTCTTTGTTAGGTAGAAAGACGAATATTCCACTCTAAGGCAAATAAATACAGGCGTACCTTAAGGAAGCGTGCTAGGTCCGCTTTTATACACCATTTACACAGCAGATATGCCGACCCCATCTGAAAACTCTTCAATGCTAGCAACTTTCGCTGATGATACAGTCTTGCTAAGTGCTGACTACAATATTAACACTGCAGTAGCCACATTGCAAAGAAATTTAAACTCTACGCTAGATTGGTTTAATAAATGGAAAATTAAAATAAACAACACTAAAACGGTACAAGTGATATACACTACCAAAACCAAATTTACTCCAATCCACTTGAAAATCCACGGTAATGACGTAACTATTGCAAATATAGCCAAATATCTAGGCCTATATATTGACAGCGAGCTGATTTGGAAGTACCACATTAAAAAAAAACGCGATCAGATCAAGCAAAGAAGTAAACAATTATACTGGATTTTAAATAGGAACTCAAGACTATCCTTAAAAAACAAGCTATTAATCTATAAATCTATAATAAAACCAATTTGGACCTATGGAGCCCAAATATGGCGAACTGCGAAAAAATCAAACACGGCGTTTATTCAGAGACAACAATCAAAAATCCTCTGTCTCATCACGAACGCGGAGTGGTATATAACCAACATGGATTTACATAGAGACTTAGACATCCCAACGGTGGAAGAAGAGGTTGTAAACATAAGCAGAAAATACCAAACTAAATTACAATTACATTCGAACAAACAAATAAAAGACCTACCCGTGCAAGAACTATTGCGTAAAAGAAGACTACAAAGGACGAGGCCTGTTGATCTAGTTTAGTTTAATACATATGTATAACTTGGTACAATAATTAATGATTATGTTTTAAAATAAACTTTTGTCATTTAAATTAATTTTAGCCCACCTAACTCACTTAAATCATGTACTTAAAGTCAATTTATAATTATTTAAGACAGACGTACAATAAAATTGGGAGAAAAAAAAAACATACATACGGACAGACATACGGACAGACAGACGGACAGACAGACGGACATAGGTAGATCGACTCGTCTTGTTGACCTAATCAAGAATGTATATACTTTATGGGGTCTACGATGCCTCCTTTAATGCGTTACAAACTTTCAAATATACTGATAATACCATAGATGAATATATGTTTATACTCCCCACACGCAAATAGTAATGTCATTTTTTTCATGGGATTTATAATGGCTTCGAAGAAATATAGAACGTACATACACATAGAATATACGTGCCAAATCTATTACAAAACAGTGTTCACAGGTCATCCTCCTGTCAACTTTTATTATTGGATAAATTCATATAATTTTAGCAAACATTCGATATACTTGAAGGTACATAATTGTATGTATTATAATAAATATCGGATATATAATAGTTTAGCATTAAGCTTTGGTATTTCCAAAGCTAACGGTTTGTCTAGCCATTTATATGATAATTATAAATACCTTATTTAGATCTTTAATGAAGGTTAATATTGTTTCCTTTTCTGACACTTTTTGAGCATATGACAAATTGTTTGGTAAAAATTGAGCTATTAGACTTAATAGCATTTGTGGTATTCCTTGCTTTACATGGTTGAGAGGTGCTTTTGGGCCCGTCCACCGAATCTTATTCTGAAAATAAATTCAATTGTTACTTATTTTGTGAAAGCTTTTATTTATTTTATTATGATCAAAACATTGGAACTCAATTTTGATCAATTTCATCATAACTGATTGAAGAAAATTGAACATACACGTGGACCCGATGGCAACAAATATTATGCAGTGTTCTTATAGTCAAACCAAAAAGGCGCAGAGTTGTCCAATATCCTTAAAAGGGACAATAAAAAAAAAGTTTTGTATCTCTAATTTCGAATTTTATTTTATTTATTTTTTTCATACTATTGATTGTTAATCCAATATGGAGTAAGTATCATAGTCTAGAACGTAAGAAAGCATTGTAGCATCCGAAACAACAATAATAGCAGCATCAAAAATTACCTTAAAATTAATAATAGCAACAATATTAACAATAAGTAAAAGAAATATAATTTAAATATTCCATATTTTAAAATGTTTTAAAACTCAACGGCCGCATCAGCTGCGGTCGCGACAATCGATTATTGATCGATTACACAGGTCAACATGGTTTAGTTGTTGGAAAGCTAAGGTTCATTTCCGAAGTAATTTGCTGCGTAGAATCCGAATCCGTGGTCAGAATTGGCCCATACACATACGTTTTTTTCCGCAAAGTTATGGCTATTTGAAGTTCGACGTCATTAGTATTTGCATTAAGCCTTTGAGACAATAATTATTTCGTAATTTTGAATAGCCACAACTTTACGAAAAAAAAACGTATATGATCTCTTGAACACTTAAAATAAAGGGTAAGAGCGTTACTAAATGATGTAACTGGAGAGACAGACCACAAAAATTGTTTGCACCCTATACCTAACCTCAAAAGTAGGAAAAAACGCCGTTTCCTCAAATATATCAAAATTCTGACGTGATGGGACAATTCTGACTACGGATTCTGATTCTACGCAGCAAATTACTTCGGAAATGACCCTTAAATAATAATTATCGAACCGCATCAGATGCAATCGTTATCAGCTGTGAAAATCGATTGTTGGTCGATTACCAAACCGGTCGGCAGCGCGGCAGAGCTGAAAAACTGCATAAACACTGCAGCGCCGGCAGTAATTAGTCAATCAATCTTTGACCGTCGGTTTGGACGTTCACAACCAGCAGTGGTGAGAATACTAGATTAGTAATTAATATTTTTCCACTCTTTTTCTTTTCAGCAGTAGAATAGTAAAGCACTTCTGGTATTTAGGTTCTGTTGTATAGTGTACAGTAGTTTAGCATAGTACTTCTGGTATGCGGTTACTGTATTATAATTGGTCCGAGGGCAGTATTTCTGGTATTCAGGTACTGCAGTAGTATAGTACAGGGCTTCTGGTATTCAGGTGCTGCAGTAAATTAGTACAGTGCTTCTGGTATACAGGTGCTGCAGTAGTATAGTACAGTGTTTCTGGTACGCATGTACTATAGCAAAATTTATGCGAGGTAATAGGATTTGCATAGTGTGACTTAAGTTCGTTATAAGCCTAAATTAAGTATAACCATAAGTTAAGAGCATAATGAATTTGTGAATAAAATTGTAAACTAAATATCGAAATACTCTGTTTTCTTATTTTTTCTTGGAGAAGGATTTAGCTGACGACCAGGCCTAGTCTTGACATTCAATATAAATTTCTGTCGCAACGAACATTCGACACCTGCTGATCTAACCCCAGCCTGTGACATCGTTACACCATATATTGACGCAATATTTT
The DNA here is from genome assembly GCA_035044765.1 of Leucophenga montana. NCBI lineage: Eukaryota > Metazoa > Arthropoda > Insecta > Diptera > Drosophilidae > Leucophenga > Leucophenga montana. Next base: position 53,782 of record JAWNNQ010001354.1, on the reverse strand, counting down.
AAGATAGACGACGGACGGACAGACAAACGGACATGTCCAAAAAGACATGGATCCGATGCACTTTTTAATGCGTTGCAACACAGATTCTATTTATTTATTTGTCTGCAACAAAAAAAAATCTTGGCGATACTTAGGGCCGTTTGCATGACTTGCCTATATCTTTACCTCTCATATTACATTTCTTACAAAGATACCTTCCAACTCGATCGATAAAAAACCAAAGCAAAAGCAAAATGAAAACAAACAAAATTTAAATTTTTTATTAAAATTTTAAATGCAAACGTGCACATTACATTCATAGATTCGTTTGTATTTTTATACCGCGGCGGCGCTCACTCTCATCCAATTTTTTTTCACAATTTATAGATTGTATGCGTTTACAATTGTTCAAATGCACGGACTGTCCACCTGTTCAGCATGTAGGACTTGTCCGATAGATAAGACAAAAGTAATTTCAGACTAATTTTTAAATTAACAGACAAAAAAAAAGTTATCGATTTTTGAACTATAACAGAAAAAAAATCGAAATACTCCAGGGCTATTCAAAATAGATTTATTACAATTGTGAAGTCGTGAAATGCACTACTCAATATTATTCCGCTTATCTTACCAATTCGTATTTTCTAATGTATTTGCTAGTCGTGAGAACGGCATTTAATCTAACTTAAGTAATTTAAATATAACAAAACTTCAAATAAGGATAGCTTTTGTTGAACTACTTTTCATGCAAAAATAGAGTCGCGTAATTTTTTAGTCCCGAACTGGATTTTTCTCGGCGACCCTGATAAAAACTAAAAGTTGACAGGCACATTCTTTGGTGTGTATGTGAAGTATCCATCCATAAGAAATCACCACATTAAAATTCCAGATGATATTAACTGTAATAATTAATTGTTTCATACAAAAAGATAAAAGTGTGGACATATGACTTTAATGGAAGTTACTATTAATGGTGTGTTGCATATCAATATGGATACTGTATTTGAAACATAAGTCTATGTAGCGGGTTTCAGCTCAATATCTAAAAATGGATTGAAAAATAACAAAAAAAAACACGTTAACTTCAGAATAACTGCAGCTTTAATACCCTTCACAGAAAATTTCCAATTAAACTGTATGTCCGTACGACAGTATGCTTGAATGAAAATATCTCGTAGACTACAAGTATGGATATTTAGACTCTCCTTTTCAATATTCCGATAAGGTGAATGACAGAAACTTTTTAATATACCTTGCTTCAGGCTTCTTATATGAATCATAGATTTGTGTGGGACTATATTTTAAAGTGGTCCGTTCTGAACAAATGCGGGACATTTCAATTGAATTGAAAACAAATTACAATAAATTCATTTCAAAATAAAAACATTAAATTTTCATTTCAAAACTTAAAAGTGAGGCCAGATATGTATAGCGGCTACCCCTTAAAAAGTTTTTTTCATTCACCTTATCTGAATATTGAAAAGGAGAGTCTAAATATCTATACTTGAAGTCTCTATCTCTTATATATATATATACGGACAGGTCTATCAACTTGTCTTTCCATTCTGATCAAGAATATTGTATATATACTTTATGGGGTCTACCACTCCTAAGAAACAAACATTTTCTTTTTTGTATACTAAATAAATATCAATTTATGGCAATAAAAGTGCGAGATTAAATAATCAATTGATCGATTGGACGAACAGAAAATTTTTTGGATTTTTTAGATTTTACTTCCATTTTTTTTTTTTGGTTCAATAAGAAGGAGCATGTGGATGGTTGGGAAGGGGGAATGAGTGGCAGGGGAAAGGTGGGGGCCGCGAACAACGTCGAAGGGTCCTACTAGTTTAATACATTTATACAAGCACAGACACATATATATGAATAAATACGAAAAAAACAAGTGTCTAAGAGTAAAACAGGTTTATGTCAACGCTGCGTATAACAGATATAATAGCCATTAGTACGACGCTTTAGGACCAATAGCTAATTTTGCACAATCTGATATTTGCGATGATATACATATCTCACCTTACGGAATTTTCACAGAAAAGTATAATATATCAATCTCGCAATGTATTATCACTCCAAATATGAGCACGTAAATTTGGATTCAATATACGGCAAAATCGTAAAATATACTTTTCTAAATTTATTATAAGTGAAAATCCGAATTCGTCATATCTCAGTAACTATTTGGGCAGGAGTGGGCGGTGCTACGCTTTATATGTAAGAGAAAAATCCAAATTTGACAAAGATGGAAGAGATTTGGTGTATATAGAAGCCACTGCGAGAAGTAAGATCCACTCAATTTAGCGAAACCACGCTCCAATATAAAAGAAACCGAAGGGTCGTAGAAAAAAAAACAAGGCCAAACGTTAACTTCGGTTGAAAATGGTTGATGCCCTCGACAAATTCGAGGCGGATATCATCGTAATACAATCACGAACCCCGAAACTTCAGCAAGTTTACGACTGAATGGTGCGCTTTCAACGTGCGGCCTTGACAGATAGACCGCTGTAGAGAAGAAAAGATGTCCCCTGTCCAGGGTTCCAGCACCTCTCCCATGGTCGGGCCCAAACGGAAGGCTCAAACGAAGGCTCAATACAAAGCGGCTCTGAAGAGCAGAGCTCGACTCACCAAAAGCACTTGTTGTTGTAACAGCTTCTTGTGAGCTGTATCAGGAAATCATATATACACAATTAATTATATATGAAGTGAAATGTAGTGGTGCAAAGCAATATTTGTGAAAGTAAGAGAAAGAAAAACCAAAATGCAAACCTCAGGTGTCAAGGTCTAGGAAACAGGCAACATCCTTGTTGAATAATCTTGTCGATTAGGCTCCGCGTTGATTGCCATGTTTTCCGAAGCTTTCTTTTTTCAGCTATCTGTGCTCTCAGATCTAGTGGTAAAAAAAGTATGTCCGATTAAATTTTCGTTTGGCTGTGGTGTGAACATATATCCACCAGTATGAATTGAGTTAGTGAGTTCTTCAATTGCAGAGTCAACTTCATTCCCTGTAGAGCCATAGGTCACAATAATCGGTGAGTGATCAGAGCTCAGATCAAAATTCTCCTCTATTCTAAAATTGTTTTGCGGTAGCCCAGAGTAGACAATAAAATCCAACAAATCTGGGATTTTGCGCGGATCAGTTGGCCAGTACGTTGGCTTACCGGTAGATTATTTTGAGTATTTATTATTGGTTATACATTTATACAGTTAAGCACCTTTTGGATTTACAAGCCTTGACCCCACCATGGGTGCTTGGCATTATAGTCGCTTTCAGCAATAAAGTGTCTACCAAATCCTTGAAAGAGAGAGTTGAAATTTTCTAGTTTGCAGGGGTATCTTGGTGGTAGGTACACTGCAACAACGGAGATATCTGAATGCACACATTTTATTTGGATAGCTGCAACTTGCATATTATTTGTGTTGATGCTGTCTAACGTTTTGTATTTCAAAGTGTTTACAATAACTGCACATCCACCTTGTGCTCTGCCCGATGGGTGATAAGCATTTATGATGTCGTACCCATTAATTGTTATATAGTTTTTCGTGGTAAACTGTGTTTCCGAAATAAGTAATCTGTCAATATTGTTGGTTTTAATAAATAAAAATTACGATGATTGGAAAGCCCATTGTCATTACATATGGCTATACGAAGATCTACTTGCATAATTTGTTTACTAGCAACATTATCATGTTGAGTAAATTGTCTGTAAGCTCAGACTGTTTTACTAATACTTGTTCAATTCTGTATAATGCCGATTTTTCTTGCATTACAGTCTCACATCGAAGTACTTGCGCGTAGTTTGCTTAATTTGAATATGTGTTATCATGGTTTGGTTTTGTTGGAATGTTTGACGTTGATCTCAGTCTATCACGAGTTGTTGTTGTTGTAGCAGCTCCTTCTTCCTGTGAGCTATATCAGAAAATCATATGTATACAATTCATTATATATAAAACAAAATGTAATAGTGCAAGCAATGTTTGTGAAAGAGAAAGAAAAACCGAAATGCAAACCTCAGGTGTCAAGGTCTAGGAAACAGGCAACATCCTCTGGTCGTAACCAGAGGTCTAAAGGGCTCAATTGTGTTGGATGGGACGGGCAATTGAACAAATGAATAGTATCATGCGGTGATTGACCGCAATCATGGCAGCAATTAGTATTACTTGTCCCAATTCTTTCCCTGTAGCACTCGAGCATAACGCTCCATCCGGATCTTAACTGTGCAAGTTTCGTCCTGGTGCTACGAGGAAGATGTTTTTCGCTCTCATGAATAGGCGGAGGTCTTCCACCTAATATAATATTGTCCCTAAACGAGCGAATTGCATGTTCAGTTGCATCTTTATGCAATTGGGCCCTTCCGGAAGTATACTCATACTCCCCTATGTTGCTATCAGTGATAAAGCGATTTATGCTCGATATCCGATCTTATATCCGATCTTATATCCGATCTTATTCGGGTAGGCGCTGATGTAGTGAGGGTGCAATGGTTCGGATGATCACTTCTGTACGCACCCAACAAGAACTGCTTCGAAAGCAGCTCATTATGCTGATGAACAGGAAGTATTATCGCTTCACTGTGCAAATTATCCTCATGGGTCATTTGCAAACAACCAGTGGCAGTCCTCAGCGCACTATTCTGACTTCTTTGCAGGCTTTGCCATTGAGTCTTACTCAGGAAAGGAGTCCATACAGGAGCAGCATAATTTAGGACAGAACGTCCAATAGCTTTATAAGTTGTTAATATAGTCTCCTTGTCCTTACCCCAAGAAGATCCGGCAAGCGCTTTTAACACTTTGTTTCTCGAATTAAGACGGTTATTTGTCTTGGTGGCATGAGCCGAGAATCTAAGCAATGGGTCAAATGTAGTTCCCAATATCATCGGGTACTGGACAGTAGGAACCCTTAGACCTCCAACAAAGACATCTAGTTCCATTCTCACCTCCTTAGTCCAGGAAGTGAAAATGGAAGCAGATGACTTCTGAGTTGAAAGCCTAAGGTTGCGAACATTGAAAAAATTTAATAAATTATCCAAAATAAATGTTAATTCTCGCACATATGTCATCTACATTCACACCCGACGATAAAACAGAACAATCATCAGCATAGGCCACTAGTTTTATATGGGGAAGGGCAAGGGGCATCTTTGCCAAATAAAGGTTGAACAGAAGAGGAGAGAGAACTCCACCCTGCGGAACACCTATCTTTAACTTACGATAAGCCGACCTCACGCCCCTGAACACAACATATGCCCTTCTACCATTAAGATAGTTCAATAGCCAGCGTTTCGTTTTATCGGGTAGTGGGGTGGAGTCCAGGTCTTGAAACAAGATTGCATGATCAACAGTATCAAATGCCTTGTTCAAGTCTAGAGCCACCATCACTGTACGTTCGCATGGCCTCGGCTTATTAAGTCCATCAGCTACAAAAGTAGTGATTTCGCTTAATGCCGAAGTCGTACCACGACCTTTCCTAAACCCGTGCTGATGATCTGCTAGAAGGCAGTGTTCTGTCATTGAAGGAAGTAATAATGACTCAAGAACTTTCACTACAGGTGAAAGAAGCGATATGGGCCTATAAGAGGAACCAAGATCAGCTTTACTGCCAGGTTTTAAGAGAGGTACAATCATTGCTACCTTCCATACATCAGGGACAATTAACTGGAAAATGAAAAGATTTAACACGTGCGTGAGGTATTCTACCGCTATAGGGCCAAGGTGCTTCAGCATCAGCATTGAAATGCCGTCTGGGCCAAGTACCTTGGATGATTTTGCTTTCCCTATAGCAGCAAGAACGTCCTCACATGTAAAATCTACCAAATATTCGTGTCCTTTTTTCCTTCTAACATGACGTATGGATTTACGCTTTAACTTATTCTGCTAAGAAGGGTGTTGCACGAACTGTCTGCAGAAATAGGTGGCACACTTTTTTGACGATCCTATTTGCACTCCATCAAATGTGACAGATGAAAGAGCTCTATTCTGCGGTACACCAGATATATTTTTAATGGTGTTCCACAGACTTCGCGAACCCGAGTCACAATTATCCAAGCGCTCTAGCCATTTTGCCTTCCTATGTGCCGCAAGATTGTTCACATTGCGAGACAACAAGATAATACGACTATCACCCGGATCATTGGCACGAATTTGATAACGCAAGGTCGCTAAGCGTGAAGCTTCCGCTGGAAAGCCTAGCCTGATATTAGGAAACCTGCCAGCAGGAATATGCCTCTTTGCAGCCTTAGTGATTGCGTCTCTAAGAATTCTTTCACCTACCTTAACATCATTGGGAGGCAAAAGACCGCTGACTGAAGCTGCACGCATACAGCATGTAAACTCAGTCCAGTCAGCCCCATTGTACTTCACAAAGACTCGTCGATCCGATTCAACAAAATCTTTCAGACTAGTAATGCTAATCACAACAGGGATATGGTCCGAGCCCAACGCTACATCAATCGACCACTCAGAGTATGGAATAAGCGATTCACTGACGACAGTTAAATCAGGGGAGCTGGATGTGGTAGTACTCATCCTGGTTGCACAATCCTCATTGATCGCACAAAAAGGAGAGCTATCTATCTGGTCCGCTATACTAATACCCCTAAGGTAATTACTTAATTCCGAGAACCACATCTCATGGTGTGCATTGAAATCACCGAGAATAACTCTGTGATCCCCTTGCAGGACATGGCTCAAAATCGGATTATACCCAGGGTCGCAGCTGTTAACTGGTGGAAGATATAAGTTCACAAACTCAATCTCGACATCTCCGGACTTTACAGCCAGACATTGTGTTTCCAGAAATGAATTCTGTTGACCAACAGAAGGCAGTGAAAAAGGCCTGAAATTCACTGTTCGATGAACGATGAATGCCAGTCCTCCTCCACTGTTTCTGTCTCTGTCCTGCCTGACTATATTAAAGCCAGCAACAGATGCCAGCCGACATGAGCCTGCGCGCTTAGTTTCTTGCACTGCTGCAATTAAGACGTCATGACGCACCATGCAGTCCACAAGCTCAGCCACCTTCCCACGCAGACCATTACAGTTGAGTTGCATAACTCTAAAAGAGTTAAATCGCTGCTCAACTAATGGACTGCGAGCACGCATAACTTGTTGACGGGCGGCGGAAGAATTGGCCAAGACTGCGTAGAACTACAGGAGCTACATGACGTCCGCACGGGTGACCGGGACACAGACGGGACAAGCATATTACTATGCGCAGGTAGACAACACGACGCAAAGAAGTCAGTACTCCAATCTCTATGAGATCTAAGAACAGTGCACCTCCTCATATGACACCAATCGTGACAGCCGTTACATCGCACAGATAAAACATTGCGATGCATCTGATTGCCACAAACGGAGCATACCCAGCTAGCATTGGAGGTGCAACAGCTGTGCTATCATTGGTAACAGAATTACAGTTACCTACGCAGCAGCAGCTAGCTAGCAACAAATTGCTCTGTCCAGTCTCTATGAGATTGGAGGCCCGAACAAGATCTCAGGTGGCACCATCTGCCACATCCAGAACACTGAACCGAGGCTGCATTCCCGAATATCTTCCTCTCACAAACAGAGCAGAACCAGGGACCAGGTCCGGGGTTTCTCTCAATGCCGGCGCGACACAGGAGTATCTTCAACAGTTGCGCCGACAGAACTGTTGACTCCATACAAAAAATTGCATACATAAATACCTGATACAGCCTCTTGGGCTGATTTGGACAACCTTTGACTGCACAAATCTTCTTGTGCAGATCGGTCCGGGGCGAAAACCCAGTCGTCCTTGGGAACGACCAGAAGCTGTGATCTAGATCTATGTTTATTTATATAGGTAAAACAGTGTCTACCTAAGGTTCTGGTAAAATATTCTTCCACGGCCTCGACACAAAGAGTGTATTGAAATGGGACCATGGTAAGAGGATCTTAGCGTTCATAAAGCGTAGAGTGATTCTCCGAATTAAAAATCATTAAAAGCCATAATCTAACACCCGAGGAAAGGAGTAAGCTACATGCAGCAAATATGCGAAAAAGGTCGAAGAGCAGTTGGTAACCAAGCACCAGCGCTCGACTGAAACGGCGAAGGCGTATGTGCCCGTGAGTAAGCGACCACGCAACCCACAACAACATTAAAGGCATCGACACAAGCAGTTGGGATTCAGTGTTATTTCATTTGTTAACAAAAAAATTGGATCGACAGACTCTTACATTGTATGAAGAATACAAAATACAAGAGAGTTACAACCAATGAGCAATTTTCTGGCCCAAATCAGCACCTTGCTTGTATATTAGAATGAGCATAGCTTTATATATTAAGATTTTATTATAAAGTGATAAGTTCGATTGTAGAGTTGTGCAAATACAAATTTCATTTGATTTCTTTTTTTGATAATGTGGTCTTTCCAGATTAATTTCACGTGTATATTAAATCCCAAGTATTTCGCGTAGTTTGAAAGGCTGATTTGTGTACCATTAATTGTCAGCGTATAGTTGACTTGTCGTTTATTGGAGTAGATAACAAATATTGTCTTTTCTTTATTATATTCTTATGTATGCCCCATTTATTAAACCAAATCGAGATTCTTTTGGAGATAAATTGTAGCTGATTTAGCATCTTTATTGGATGCTAAGATAACTGTGTCATCTGCAAAGGTCCCAATCATGCTGTTATTTAGTGATGGGATTGTGGAACCCCAGCATTCAATGGCATTATGTCCGAACATTGATCTTTATATTTAATAAAAAACTGTCGGTCTTTTAAGTAGCTCTGGATGAGGCCATAGTAATTTAAAGGCAATATTTTTTTAAGCTTGTGCAGTAGCTCTGTATGCCATAATCTGTCAAAAGATTTTGCAACATCAAGAAAAGCGGCCGCACACACTTTTTTATTGTCGATGTCAGTTGTCATTTTGTTAATAATTCTATGAACCTGTGGAATATTTTGTTCTAATCCCGAATTGGTGGCTCGATATTACTCCTTCTTGATTAATAATTTTGATAAGTCGATCTGCTATAAATCTTTCGTATATTTTAGAAAGGAGAGGGAGTAAATTTATCGATCGGTAAGAAGTTGACAGTGTGGCATCCTTATTGGATTTTGGAAGAGCAATAATTTGAGGTACTTTCCGTACTAGAGGAAAGTATTTAATTTGACTGCAAGTATTCATTACATTCCTTAGGTATATTAGAGCTTTGACTGGCAATTATTTCATAATTTTACCAGAAATTCGTATCGTAGCCCGAGGTCTTACTATTTTTGGTGTTTGCTATTTTATTCTGCAGCTCAATAATTGTAATATTTTTAATTACTCCGATAATAACACAGGCCTACAAATACCGGGGTCATGTCAGTTGTTGTAAGGGTCATTTCCGAAGTAATTTGCTGCGAAGAATCCGAATCCGGGGTGAGAATTGGCCCATCACGGCAGGATTTTGAGATGTTTGGGGTTATGTACCGGGTATTTTAGACTTTATTACATATTTAATTATAATTAATTAGATCTATGTGGCAGGTCTTCGAAGCGTATGGAGGTAGTCCCCTGAATTCGATAATTGTGCAGCGATAGGATTTGGGTGCGGAAGTAGACGTGTTCGGTATTTACTGCTGACGTTTTTTATTTCTTCAAATATTTTTGGAATCTTTAAATCTGGGTGTATAGTTGTGTTACTTCTATACTAAGGTGCATTTACGTATAGTCGAAAGAGCTTCAATTGAAATCGTTGGTTTTTGCTGCTAAGCCCCATAATTGGATTCCGTCTATCAATATTGGTTTTATTATAGCTTTATATATACAAATTTTGTTCTCTAATGTTAGAGTTCACTAATTACCCAAAAGCCAATAAAGTCTCCAAGTTGCTTTCTTTTTGTAAATATGTGACTACGTCAAGTCAAACGGCTATCTAGATATATACCAAGATACTTTGCTTCATCTCTCTTTGGCAGTGGTTTAGATAAACTGGAGGATATGTACCTTGTCTAAGAGAAAACATCACATGTATCTATTTCTGTTCATTTACTTTAATCAAGCCAAACGTTTATCTCATTTAGCTTACCTTGAAGGTTGCGTGCTGCTACTGTAGGATCACTATCTTTCGCCATGATGACAGTGTGATCGGCAAAGGTTGCAGTATACGTATGCGGAGACAGCGGTAAATCGGATGTAAATAGTGTATACAAAATTGGTCCTAACAGGCAACCTTGTGGAACTCTAGAATTTATTTCAAATAAATCTTTAATTTTGACCATAAAAAAATCTATTTTTCATATATTAGTTCATGAGTTTGAATACATGATAAGGTGGAAATATTTTGAGTTTGTACATAAGTCCAGGGTGCCATACTTTATCAAAGGCTTTTGAGACATCTAGGAACGACGCTGTGCAGTATTCTTTGTTTTGGAGATCAGTTCTTACAAATTTTTGTACCCTGTTAACTTGTTCTATCGTGGAATGGTACTTTCTGAACCCGATTTGATTACTAGAGATAAGATTTGTTTTATCTTTCCCCTTCAGTATTTCTTTTTTTACTTCGCTTAGGCAGAAGTTTTTTAGTGGTAAATCCATTTGTAGCATACAAGATATGCTACTGCTCTGTTGACTTGAGTATATTTATTTGATTCAGCTTCAACTGGCGTAGCGCACCAGGCCGCTTGATGGATGGTGTTTATGAGATGTTCTACAGCACTGTCTATGCCCATTTGCTTTAGCTATAAAAAAGTCAATAAGATCCGGCAACTTGTTCATGTCACTGGGCCAATAGGTTGGTTCGCCTGTAGAAATGTGGAATATGTAGGTATTGTTAGCCTTGAAATCGCCAGCTATAAACCTATTCCCCAATGATATTATAACATTGTCAAAGAGGTTTTGCTTATGAGCTGATTTGGGGCGCAATATACCGTTGCTACAGTAAGTGGCATAAATTGTACGGTAATTTCGATTTTGGTTGCTTGCATGTAGCTTGTTTGGTGGTTTTTTGTTCTTTATAATAACTGCTGTACCGCCACGAGTCGTGCCAGCAGGGTGGTATAAATATTGTACTTTGGCATACGTACAAAACTCCTGTTCGTAAGGTGCGTTTCCGATGTTAGCATAATATCTACATTTTCTTCTGCCAAGAATAGCTTGACTTCATCACTGATCTTTCCCTCCCCCGTTCCCCTACCGCCCCTTCAAAAATCTGTGTGCAGCTGGAATGCTTAGAACATAGGATTCTGGTGGCAGCGGGATTGGCACACCGTATAATTATTAATTCGCTTAATTTATTCGCTTGATTAGCGAGAGCAAATAAAACGAAGGTTGGGAGGTAGATTTGAGAGTGCCCGAAGGCCATCAAAAATGGAAGTAGGAAGCCGACGAAGCTTGGGAAATTATTAAAGGAATGTGGACTGAACACAGACCGGTTCAGGGACGGTTTACAGTTTACAATTTAAATTTATAATTCATTATTATTAAATATGAGGAATTCATTAAAAACGATGTCGCCCAAACATATTGACGCATCAATAAATATAAATAAAATAATACATATATAAATAAAGCGATATGTTGTTAATATGCAATATTCCAGACTTCGAGCAGTTTGTTGTCGTCGCAACGCCGTCATTCAGACGAACCGGGGGCAAAACCGGATGGCGTGGTACTGCTTGTAGAGACCGCAATGTTCGACAGATCTGTGAGGTAAAAAATGTTTGGAACGGATTGTAGCACAAGTTTTAGCAAGAGATGTATGCTAGATAACTATAGTGTTAAGCTACTGTGTCGGAGAATCAGTCCCCGAGGGTAACAGAACTAATTTAGCGACTGGCCGTGAAATTGTACCAAACTGAGTACGTAGTTTGACGACGCGAACGTGTTGGTCCACACCCGGAAAATTGCGGGTAACTCTGCCAAGTTTCCATTCGTGTGGAGGCAGCTGATCGTCTTTGATGACTACACAGTCATTCACTCCCAAATCGAGTTGGTGATGCTTCTATTTTGAGCGGCGATGTAGTTCACTCAAGTATTCTGATTTCCAGCGTCGGCTGAATTCCTGGTACAGGTACTTGAGTTTCTCCCAACGGTTGAGAAGAGAGAGATTATCTCTAGGCGCTTCAGGAAAAGAAGTCAAAGGTGCACCGCGCGAAAAATGTCCCGGAGTCAGGGGCAAAAGATTTGTAGGATATTCGCTTAAAGGTGAAATCGGTCAAGTATTTAGAACCGCTTGAATACGGGCGAGAAGCGTCGAAAACTCTTCGAACGTAAATTTATGTGAGCCAGCCACTTTCCTGAAATGGGATTTAAAACTTTTGACCGCTGCCTCCCAGAGACCACCCATATGAGAAGCACTTGGGGTATGAATACCCAGTTAAAACCCTGGCTGCTAAATTTCTGCGATGAGAAATTTCCACTTGCGATGAGACACTCTGAAGAAAGAGATTAAAATCCTTTTGCAAAGCACCGAAACAAATTTCGTCCGTTGTCGGAAACAATTTTATGGGGAAGACCTCGACGACCTACAAAACGATCAAACGCTGCACTGAAAGCGTTCGCTGTTAATGCTGACACAGCTTCCAAATGGATAGCCTTAGTAGCGAAGCTGACAAAAACTGACACGTATCCTTTAATAACGGCTCCATTTCGCAGGTTAGAGGAGCGAATCGAAAACGGACCGGCAGAATCGACACCTGTAATGGTGAATGGTAATGAGAGTTGTACTCTTTCGGGCGGTAGAGCTGCCATTAGCTGAGTTTGCAGGTTTCTGCTTGTAGATGGTACAAGTTTTACAATTTCGGATGCAGACATTTGACTCGGTTCTTGAGCTTCGGGACATAAAACTCGTGACGCATGGACTCGTAGCATGAGTTGGTTTTCGGCATGCAACAATGAATGAATTCGAGGAAGAGTTGCCAGAATCCAGATTTTTCTGGAAGTAAAATCGGATGTCGATCGTTATAAGACAGAGTAGCGTTAGCCAAGCGACTATTAATACGAATAATATTCTGGGAGTCGAGAAAAGGTGATAATGAGGCAAGTCTACTTTTTGTTGAGACGAGGCATTTTTTTTGCAGGAGCTTGTACTCTTTAGGGTAGTACAACTTCTGAGCAGCGATCACCAATCGAATTTTTGCTATAGAGATTTCGTCTCGCGTAGGTTCCGTTGCTCCAAGCCGGGAAGAGCCCATTCGTCGGAGCACTCGTGCAGTGCCTCGTAGTGCCCTCGAATATGTCGTAAATTCCGAACATACATCCCGGTCATTCGTACAAGTATGAAATATTTCCACCTTCTTTGCTTCAGGGGAGTTACACTTATAATTTGGTGCCTTGATGGCCAAAGATCATCGGCTAGAGGAAGCCATGCAGGACCTTGCCACCGCAGTGAGCTTTCTCGAAGGCCTTCTGTTGAACACCCGCGGGTACCCAAATCCGCTGGATTTTCTCTAGACGAAACATGCCTCCAGGGAGCGTTGGAGACATTTTCCCGAATTGAGAGAAACCCTATTCGCCACATATGTTTTCCAAACATGAGGTGTCTTTTCTAGCCAGGCCAGTTCTTTGGAGGAATCGAACGTCATAGAGCCCATTTTGTAAGCTAAAACTCTGAGCATTTGATACAACATGTTTTATGAGTCCGTGAGAGAAGTACGGCCCCACAAAGTTCGCGACGTGGCAAGCTTAATGTTTGCAAAGGAGCCACTTTGCTTTTTGCCACAAGCAGTCTCTCTAGTATCCGTGCCGTCAGTGGAGACAGAGCGAATGTACAGGGCGGCACAATACGCTTTCTCAGAGGCGTCGCAGAAGGCATGCATCTGAATGTCATTGTCCTGAGATATAACCAATCCACCGAGGAATCTGAATGGTATCAATGGCCGAAAGATTTTTTAAAAACGTATGCCACTTCGATTAGGGAGAGTGGGTCGAACTGTCTCATCCCAGTCGTCACCATCCAACCACAGCTGTTGCATGAGCATCTTGGCTTGCACAATCTAAAGGTGTGAGCCACCCTGCCGGGTCAAACAAAGAAGCGACATATGAAATGAATTTGCGCGTTTAGTGGCTGAGAGGTTTCAATTCAGCGAGCTTTAATTGAAATTCTGAGCTTCATGTATGCCAAGAGTTTTTGTGATACTCGCATCTAGCATTTTGAGGAAATCTGAATCGTAAGGAAGATCGTTTCAGTCTGTGCTCGATGTTATGAGTTACCTTGGCCAAAATGAGCACAGTTGACCCCAAGAGACTGTCTTGGCAAGTCTGAATCGGTTCTTCAGGACAAAGTTAAAACACAATATCTTTGCAACTTCGTATCTGTACTTATACAGTCAAGATACTGCCTGTAGAATTTTTTCCATTAATGCCATTTTGCAGAATAGGTCTAGTCATCTAGAAATGCATTAAGTCGTATTACCATGTACGAGACTATTGCGCGACAGTTGAACACTACCATGAGCCATGGTAGTTTCGCTGTGCGGGCGAACTACGGCGTTGATGAGGCAAATAGAAACAACAATTACGGTTTCGGAATTGTCTATTTATTCAACTTCATGCATATAATGTTTCACAATAAGCATCTGCTTCCGACTGAGGTTTCGGAACGTTTATTTCTTCAACTTCCTAAAGGAGTTGCAATTGGGGGTTGAGGTCATAGTCTGAATTTTGAGACACAAGAGTTGAAAAGGAGCTCGTTACCCTAGGGGAAGGTATAGGACCGGACAGAATCCATCCAAAAATGGTTTTTTGGGCCAGCATTGATTCACCAATTTTCGATTGCATTTCGTTGAGCATGATTTGCGGGATAATATCGCTGCTAAGTACAAGTTGTGATAATGGAAGCTGACGACTTATGAGTGTAAAGCTTGAGGTTGCGTGCATTGAACAAATTTTTTAATAATGTTCACAGACCTCTCGAACCCGAGTCACAGTTATCCAAGCGTTCCAGCCATTTTGCCTTCCTATGCTCCGCAACGAGATTATTCACACTGTGAGATAACAAGGCAATATGGCTGTCACTTGGATCGTTGTCACGAATTTTATCACGCAAGGTCGCTGCGTGCAGCTTCCGCTGGAAATCCTAGTCTAATACCAGGTACTAACGTCATTAGGAGGCAAGAGACCGCTGAGCAGAACCGAAAAATTTAGGTTTTACAAACCATCAATGTTTGTTATCATTGATGTTGAAAATGATCGCGAGGGCAGAAAATTGGTTAGCTTGGGTAGAACTATAGCTTGCACCTGTATTTGGACATCCTTACTTTTTGTCGTCAATGTAAAATCGCACACTTTTGACGAAGTCTGCACGAATTTTCCAAACATGCCTGTTATATGAATGGATTCAGGACGGGTTGTCAAATGTAGTCTTTTTTGTGCTTTATCTATTAGTGCGCGTAAAAACGTGCACTAACGCAGTGGGCAAAACAACCGACGGACTATTTGACGCATAATGAGCAGATGTGGAATGAGATGAGTCGTTTTCTGATGAAATGTGTATCACTCGAGATGGTGAAGCCCTGTCATCCGACTCACTGACTTGTGAATTTTGGCTTGGTCAGCCTTTAGTCTTTTGATGGAAGTGCAGCAGAGTGTGATGTATATATGTATATATTTGCTACGACAATTAGTGAGATGATGAGTGTTGGCCAAACAATTTATACATAATTTTGCCTTCTGAACAAAGTTAGAGCGCGCTCTAGGCTCTAACTTAAGAAAGTCACTGCACTGTCGCAAAACATGATTTTGCTTACAGTATTGGCAACTTGGGCTATTGTTCTTGTCACCTGCATGATAAGAGTTACTTTTCTGTTGATGGTTTTTAAATGGGTTGGGAGAAGATTTTTTCGAAAATCTCATGGTACCAACTCGCTCTAACACTTCTATTCTCTTCCCGAGAAACTCACTTATTTGTTTCCAAGTTGGAAGATCACGTGTTGCTTCAAGTGACTGTTCCCACAATGTGAGGGTTTCTTCTGACAGTTTCGATGAGACCAAATACACTAAAATTGGGTCCCAAGACTTGTTGCATGTTAAAAAGGCTCTTGAGCTGCATGTCGACGAGTAGTCGCTTATTTTCGTACTTTTCACTCAGGGCCAGCCATGCGAGAGAAGAGCTTTCATCGGAAATGTGAAAGCGCTTTACAATTGCTCCAGCCTTGCCTTTCGTTTTATTACGAAGATAATAAAGTTTTTGCGCAGGAGCTAACGATGGGTTTTGGCCATATATAGCCGTAAGTAAATCCCGAAATGGGGGCCAATCTTCATAATTCCCATAAAAGGCTTCAGTATCACATGCAGGGACCTTCATAAATGTGGAACTCGGAATTGGTTTCACTTGGGTAGATGATACTGCACTTCCCATACTGTGTCGAGGAGCCGACACTTGGAGATCTAAAAGATCGTCAACATTTCCTTTTGTACAATAATATTGCTCTTCGCATTCATCAAAAAGCTCCTTGGATTCTGATTTAAATTTAGCGGATACATCTGATTCTCTCGCGACCATAACTTCTTCGTAAGCAACTGTGAGTTTCTCATAAAGGGTGTTGAGCCGATTCAACCTGCTCCCCAAGACACCACCTCTGCTACCTTCCGATCTATCTTGAAATTTATTGCAGAAGTCTTCTAATGCTTCTTCACTAAATGAGAAATTTGATTTTGTCGACATTGTGTCGTTATCGTTCTAACCTCAATTTTGTCAAATGGAGAAATAATAATAAAAAAAAAAAAATATTTTGCGGAGTTGAAAAAAACAAATTCCAATTTCGAGAGAAAAAAAATATATGTAAACACTCCTTTTTTTATATGGCTAATAGTAAGACCAAAAGGCAAAACGGGCTATGAGAAAAGCTATGGCGAAGTACGAGGGAATTATTCTATAAGAAATTTCTGGCGATCGAAATTTGCTTCGTGTAAATAGGCCCTTTTTGTGTGATTATAAGTCAAGCCAACACAAAATTAATATACAGCGCTATGCTATGCGAATTAAAAAAAAACAAAAGCAATTCAAACGCATTAGTTTGAAAGAGCGCAAACTCTTTTTCTTTGTTTACGCTGCAATAAGACTGTATAATACGAATGTATGTATATGTGTAAGAGTGTCCGATCGAGAGCAACTTGCACAAGGTGTATTTATACAAGGTGACGTATTCCCGAAAAGCTCGCTCAATTTCATTTTTTATTTCGGTAGTTTGGAAGCAAACTTTGTGGTGAGCGGTCATGATGCGGATTGCGCATTTCATTTTTTTTTTATTTTTTTAATGGTCATTTTGTTTTTGTTAGCACCAAACGAACACATTTATATTATAAATACACCTTGCACCCACCACCAATTTTCTGAAGAGAAAGCAAAGTGAAATATGCAAAGTCAAAGAGAAATTATGGTATAGAGCGCTTGCGAGTATATCGAAATGCAATAGAATTGCAACGGCGAAGAGTGCATTAAATGCGCCAAAGCAAAACGAAAAAACAAAGTAGATTTATTTATGTATGTATGTTCTTTTACAGTGGCGTAGCGGGTTTTTACCAAATGGAGAAACATTGAGGAAATAAATTTATTTGTATTGCATGTAGGGTATATATATAATTTTGAGTTGTATTTTTTTGTTTGAAAATGTTAGTTTTCCAAAAATATAGGTACAGATGTATGTGACTGTTCTTTTATTGTTCAAATGTATGTTGTTTGTGTAAAATGTTGTAATTAATTTTGTTCCGTGTAACAGTTATAGATTTAACTGTGTCCTCAGGTTCAATGTATAGCTGCGTACATTTTTTTTTGTTTTGTTTTTTTTTTTAAACCGGGGTCAACGGCCACATAGATAAGATTTCACACATAGTGTGAAATGGTATTATCAGTTTGCCTGAAAGTTTGTAACGCATTAAAGGAGGCATCGTAGACCCCATAAAGTATATATATTCTTGATCAGCTCGAGGAGACGATTCGATGTAGCCATGTCCGTCTGTCTGTATGTTTTTGCGCATTTTTGGGGACCAATTTTTTATGATATCCAGTTGAAATTTTGCACATACACTTCGTTTTATTGCAGTCTAATAGAGTGTCAAGATTGACCCGCCACGCCCACTTTTTGGGGTAGCACCCATACAAACCCACCGCCCACTTTTGACTTTTTGACAATATAAACTTAAAAATTGATTTAGTAAATTTTAGTGAACGGATGCTTGACATATACATTAATGGGTGAGACCCGCCTACTATTTGGGGTAGCTCCCATACAAACCTATGGTCCACTTTTGACTTTTTGTAAGAAAAACATCTTTATTAAAGTCAATATTAGGTTGAAATGCGATATGGTGACTTTTTATTGACAGCCGCTTAACATACATAGACTAATGGGCGTGGCCCGACCACTTTTTGGAGTAACCCCCATACAAACCCACCGTGTAATTTTGTGTTTTTTATGAAAAAATCTTTATTTAAATCAATATAAAATTTAAATTTGATTTGGTGGATTTTAGTGGACAACCGCTTCAAATACATATACAAATGGGCGTGTCCCGCCCACTTTTTGAGGTACTCCCATATAAACCCACAGTTCACTTTTATACATTTGTATGGAAAACGTCAATATCAACTTGAAATTCGATATGGCAGCATCTTACCCATCTACTACATCACTTCATTCACATCTACTAGTGGGCGTGTACTACTCACTTTTTGGGGTAGCCCCTATTTAAACCCTATTTATATTTTACAATACTATTTAAAATTTCATGTGAATGGTATTAGAGCTTCGGCTCAACCGAATTTAACGTTCTTTTTTGTTGTTATTGTTTTTTCTTTCTTATATTATTTAAGAACTTATATTATATTATTTAAGAACTCTTTTAAAAATGCCAACATCCGGGATACGTTTTTATCCCATTCACACATAGTGTCAAATGGTATTATCGTTTGTCTGAAAGTTTGTAACGCATTAAAAGAGGCATCGTAGACCCCATAAAGTATATATATTCTTGATCAGCTCGAAGAGACGAGTCGATCTAGCCATGTCCGTCTGTCTGTCCGTCTGTATGTTTTTGCGCATTTTTTGGGGACCAATTTTAATGCTATCCAGTTGAAATTTAGCACATACACTTCTTTTTATTGCAGTTTAATAGAGTATCAAGATTGACCCGCCCACTTTTTGGGGTAGCCCCATACAAAACTGCTGCCCACTTTTGACTTTTTGTATGCAAACTTCTTTATTAAAGTCAATATTAGGCTGAAATGCAATGCGGTGCCTTTTTATGGTCAGCCTCTTAACATACATAGACTAACGGGCGTGGCCCGCCCACTTTTTGGGGTAGCCCCCATACAAGCCCACCGTGCAATTTTGTGTTTTTTTATAAAAAAAATTCTTCATTTAAATCAATATTAGCTTTAAATTTGATTTGGCGGATTTTAATGGACAACCGCTCCATATACATATACAAATGGGGGAGTCCAGCCCACTTTTAGAGGTAGTCCCATCTAATAATAACAGCAGTTTTGTAGTTATGTCGTAGAAACAAAGACCAAATATTAAATTTTGTTTTAAACTCGGTAAAAAATTTGCTGAGACTTACGAAATGTTAAACAAGTTTATGATGATGATTGTATGAGTCATACTGAAGTTTACACGTGGTTTACACGTGGTTTAAAAAGTAGGTGAAATAATCGCTATCGATGCAAATTTCACTGTGAGAATTCTAGCAGAAGAATTAAATTTATCTGAATTTAGATTTAACTGAAGATTTGATTAGGTCGACGAGACGAGTCGATCTAGCCATGTCCGTCTGTATGTTGTTGCGCATTCTGTTGAGACCAAATTTTATGATATGCAGTTGAAAATTTTAACATACATTTACTTTTATTGCAGATTAATGGAGTATCAAGATTGACCCGCTACGCCCATTTTTAAAAGTAGCCCCCATACAAACTGACCTCCCACTCTTGACTTTTTGTATGAAAAACTTTTTAATTGTAGTCAATATCGACTTAATATTTTATATGGTAGCTTCTAGTGGACTGACGCTTTACATTAACATTAATGGGTGGGACCCGCCCACTCACTTTTTAGGATATCTACGTTACAAACCCACCGTCCACTTATGTGTTTTTATGAAAAAATTCTTTATTTAAATCAATATTAGATTGAAATTCGATTTGGTGGCTTTTAGTGGACAACTGATTCATATACATATACAAATGGGTATGTCCCTTTTTGAGGTAATCCTATACAAACCCACAGCTCACTTTAATGCATTTTATGAAAAACGTCAATATCAACTTGAAATTTGATATGGTGGCAACTTATAGATGGTCTCTTCATACACATCTACTAGTAGGCTTTTTTTGGGTAGCCCCTGTGAATGGTATTAGAGCTTCGGTTCAAACGAAATTAACGTTTCTTTTTTGTTTTTTTCAAACTCTAACCTATTGTTCTACCATGGGACATTTCTTTGTTTTTGATTGAGAGTTGTTTGTGGCATAGCTCTGTGTGCGCTTTGCAGAATTTTCATATATTTAACCACTAAGTAAAGAATAATAATAGAGACATCATCTCATATAAAGACTATGTCACTTCGAATTGTGAAAGAAAGAGAGCAATTGCTGAGTCAACGAGCATTGCTGGTCCCAGAGAGTCGCGTTTGTTCGGATTTGTATTCGTCACATCACATAACATACGTACGTACATACTATGCATGTTAGTTTATTTATTTTCTGTACATGCGCTGGTCGATCGCCGCAAGCGAATTTTGTTTTCATTTCTTTAGCAAGTGACTATGTGTGTATGTATGTATGTATGTATGTATGTATGTATGTATGTATGTATGTATGTATGTATGTATGCATTTAACAGGCTTTTTTGGACATTTATTTAATTATTAGCATCAGCGACTGGAAATAATGATAATAATTCAATATTTAGTTAAATAATCATTATGGAATGATTTCCGGTAGACCAAATGGACCTTGATCCAATATTTATATTTATTGAAATAAAAGCAATATATTTATTTTTGATAATTTTGACAAAATAAAAATCAGACAAGAATTTACTCAGCAATTGCTCTCTTTCTTTCACAATTTGAAGTGACATAGTCTTTATATGAGAAGATGGCTCTATTATTCTTCTTTACTTACTTGGACTTTGATTCCACTGTCATAATATACCAATAATCATTGGTTTATCATACGACATAAATTTTCGACAAAGGTTGTTAAGCTAATTTATCGCTGCACAAAAGAAATGCTTTTAAAAGATATGACTTTTTAACAAGTTCTTTGATCATATATGTACATATATATGTACATACATGTGCTTACATTGAGCAGGATATTATTAGAATAATGAAATTCAAAGTCGCCGCTCGAATTCGCTTCCGATTCAATATGTTTAATCGGTACCCAGGGAACACCACGAGGAGGCCATCATAATTGTAATGGGGTCATAAATTAATATGACCTTCGAGTCGACCTGAAATCACAAAATTTGAAAAATAATGATTCTTGAAACTAAGTTATTTCCTTGTTCCCCAACTAAAACTACACTAAAATTACTAAAAATATACTAAAGTCGAAAAATATGGTTATGTATTTCGTTTTAAATTTTTAATTCTATTTTATAATCTCTGCCTAATTTTTTTGAGTTTGTTCACGTGAGATTCTGACTTTTTACTACCTACAATTTTACCTGTTAGCCATTTACTATTCTTCCTTATTAAAATCAGAACAAACTCATTGAGCAGGTGATTCCTGTGTCCATATCAAGGATCGGACTGTGAAAACCAGTCTGCGTATATATCTAATTTGGTTGTGGCGATTCTACATGTTTGAACTATTTTCTTTTTTAAATTTTTTATATGAGGCTTTTTGTCGAAAAATCGTTTAAAAATATCAAAATGTATTTTTATTAAAGTAAAGAATTTATCTGAAGGTGCTTTCAGTTTTAAATTACTATTGACGTAGCCACAATTTTTATTGAGTATTAAATACTCAGAAGAACACTGTACTTCATCAGACTGTTTCATCAGGTTAACACATATTTCGCAGTCATGCTTCTGCAACAACTTATACAATAGATACCCTGCAAAATAACGCAATGCATTTTCATTAAAAGTACCTTGACGATTTAAATTTTTTGCTTCTAAAGAAAGTTATAATTCTGATTCCTCGTCAGAGATAATCGAATCATCATCATCTAAAGACTTAGAAAATTCTTTAGATGTCGATTTATTTGAGCTACAGTCTTTTATAATGTTAATCAACATAGTATCTTCATCAGGTGCGCAGTTCCCAAATACTGTTGTTGATGTTAAAATTTTCATTGACAACATTTTAGACATAATTATATTAAATTTAAACATTGTCGGGTTATTATTTGTAGCTCCGCGTGATCTTATTAAATAAAACAAATTTTCTGGAGGGTCTTGGTTTAGTTTTGAAGTTGCAACAAAAAAAACCTCAGACCTTTCACTCCAAATACTTTCAGCCAAGGAAAGAATGGATGAAATGATTAGAATCATTCCATTAATGCAGTATGCTTCGTGTGGATATTTTAATTCCTGAAAGTATATTCTCATTTCCAATAGGGTTGTGTGGTCAACATTGTTTCGTTGTAATGCACACCTATATGGATTTTTATCGAATAAAACATGACTATTGAGGCAGTCAAATAGTCTGTTTATTTTTTTCAATAAATGTAATACATACATACATACATAAATATATTCATTTAGAATTTATTCTGTTTGTTATCGGAGAGTGACAAGGGCAAGTCATTATTACACTTTTATAAAAATAATGATCAACTTTTAAACGTCCACCGCGACGATTTAATAAACATTGTCGTGGAGAATGTTAACTGCCGGGAAGTTCAATTGAGTTAGAAACACTTTCCACATCTCCTCAGTGAAATTTTTGTTGTATTCCCACAGGAAAAAAGTTGTGTGGTAAGTGTGTATCATCATGCATATAAATCTTTCTGTAATAAAAATTTATAATTTTGTTTTACCCAGGATTTTTATTTTATTCCCAGAAAGGGAAAAAACAATCCAAGCGGCAAATTGTTTTCAAAGTATAAAAACAAACGCAGATTGAAGGCAGCATCAACGAAAATTTCAATTATAACATCAAGCTCTGATGAGTCAATAAATTGCGACCAAGAGGAAGTAGACGAACTGGACCTCTCGATACTACTTCTTTTTTAAATACCGCTCCGATTGGAGCGGTATTTTTATTAAATGGAAGAGAACTTTCCAATTGCGGCGGAAAGACTTGCACGAAATGTCAGGTCATGACTTTATTCAATCTTGGTCAAAATTTAAACATCCGAAAGCTCCATTGTTTGTAAATTGTTTTTTTTTTGTGTTTACTTCACTTATTAATAATCATTTAAATTTCAGATTGAAATTGACTTTGCAATGATGTACCCAAATAAGGAAAGTTCAATTTATGAAAAAATGGAATATATTTAAAAACAACATTAAAGTTTTTCATAAAGAGAGAGATAATATTCGAAACTCGTAGTGTAATGCCTTGCTTTGGGACGCAACTTTAACAACCAATATTGGTAAATAGTTAATAAAAATTTCTAAATCTCTTGTCGGAAAGAATGTATATATATATTTTTATTTTCGAACAGATGTTGAGTACATATATGTCGTACTACTAAATGCTGTACTACCATCGGCTGCACGATTCAAAGATGGTGCAGGAAAACCAAAAAGGGAAAGCAACAATTTTGGATTGCATGGAAAGTTTCGTCCTTCAATTGGAGACTATCAACAATTACGAAATTACAATTGAACGTGTGATCAACAAACACTACACAGCTGGTATGAGTGTTCAACCTTTTCTAATAATCGAAGGTTTTTCTAAGAATAATATAAGAGGATTTTATGTTTATTTCGATAATATCCTTTTAAAATTTGATTCATTTGTTGATAGTTTGAATATATGCTTTAAAATGTTTCAAGTACTTAACATAAGGAAATTAATACCAAATATGATATAAGATCAGCAAGTATCACATCTCTTTTGACATACATGAAATATAACGATAACAAATAAATATTGACAAAATGTATTGTTGTTATCGATGCTTACGACAATTTTCAGAAACAAGTCTTCTAATACCACATTTTAAACTTGACCACTTAATGTCGACAAAATATCTTAAATTCGACTTCTTAAAGTTTTAAAAGAGGTCAGAATGTATATATATTATGTCATTAACATTTTTGAAATTCCAAAACTTTTGGATGCAACATTAGAAAATACACACAAATTTCTAAACGAATCCAATTTTTGCTATTTTACAAGTGGAGAAATCTTCAAAAATCGTATAACAAAATATCAAAATGATTTAGTTATTCCCTACATTCTTTATTTTTATGACTTTCAAATAAACAATCCGCTTGGGAGCCACACGTTTTCAATTTGTGGTTGTTATTTGAGTTTTCCATTAATACCGCAGTACCTTTTGACAAAATTGAAATACATTTTTCCCATTGCTTTCATTTCAACAGAAAATTTAAAAATCAGTGGAAATGAAAAAGCATGTTACTATCTAATCGAAGATCTTAAAAAATTGGAAGATGGAGTGAAAATTGTAATAGAGAATGAAGAAAGAAATGTTCGTTTTGTTTTGTGTTTAGTAGTTGAGCTTTAGGATTTGTTCAGTCATTTAATGCTAAAAGATATTGTCGTGTTTGCAAACGAACGAAAACAGAAATGCATAGTGATGGTTCAGAAAAAGCAACTTGCATAAGAACTAAAGATAATTACCAAACTTACTTAATTTGTAATAACTACATGAAACATGAGTCAGGTATTAAAAATCCTTGCACTTTTCATGAATTAAACTTCTTTCATGTCAAACAAAACTTTTGTTTTGATCTAAATCACGACATATATGAAGGAGTAGTGTATATGATGTTTGTAATTCAAGATAAAAACTATTTCAATTTGTTGAAATCGAAATAGGTAATGCATACATATCTTTAGATATGGAAAGACTGAAAAAATTTAATATAAAAATGACAGCCTCTAAAGTAGGATATTTCATGCATTTTTTACCTTTAATGATCTAATTCCTTTACATAATCAACATTGGAAAGTACTGCAAGTCTTATTACAAATCATTGATTTACTCTTCAAATCGAAATATACGGAAGATGATTTAATCCATTAAAACATTTAATAAGCAAACATCATTTAATGTATACAAATTTGTACGGCTGCTTAAAACCAAAACATCACTTTCTCGTTCATTATGCAAATGCAATTAAAAAGTGCGGACCACTAAAGTATCCGTGGAGCATGCGTTTCGATGCAAAGCATAAAGAAGCAAAAACATATTTCATCAATTCAAATTCCCGAGTAAATCCTCCATATTACTTAGCAATAAAGACCGGTATGAAATTCTCCAAATTTTTGTTTGACCAAGAAAAAGGTTTTAATCCAATCTTTATATTTGAGTCGTCTAAAAGCATCGATGCTGAGTAAGGAACACTATTTTTTCAAGATACAAAACACAAATGCCATTAATGTAACCAAATGTGAAATTACTGATGAAATTAATTTTAAAGTGACGCTTTACAAAACCAATTACTATTTAGTAATGAACTCAAAAAATGGTGAACTTTACAAAATTAAGAATATTGTAATTGAAAATTATAATGTTTATGTTTTATGTTATGATATAAAAATACAAAATTTTGACGACCATTTGCAGGCATATGAAGTCGGTTCAAAAATTGATATTTTATATTTAAAACCTATCGAACATTTTGTAAGTCTACCATTACATTTATACCCAATGAATAACGGTAAAACTTATTTTAGAGTTATATATGTATAATACTTTAAGAATTGTTTCATTTAATAAAAAAAAAATAAATAAATAAAAAATATAAATAAAAAAAACAAGAATGTTGTGGTGTTAATTTAAGAATATTTGGGTTATCTCCAAAAGAAGAATGTTAGGGGCTTATTTTGACATGTTTGGGGCCATGTTAAAAAGAAGATCACTATAATCTTATTTAAAGATAATCGGGGTTATCTTTAAAAGAAGATTTGTTTTGTCTTGATTCAAGATTATCGGGGTCAGTTTAAAACGAAGATGTTTGGTCTTGATTCAACATTATCGGGGTCATCTTAAGTTCAGGGTTAAAGCAAGATTTTTTATCTTGGTTCAAGATTATTGGGGTCATTTTAAGAATGGGTACAAAATAAGATTTTTTTGTCTTGATTCAAGATTTTTAATCTTTCTCTTCGAAATCCAGATTTTTAATCTACCATGTAGATTTTTCGAGATTACCCTACTTTCAATGTGCAAAATCTTATTTTTTTTGCCGGGTATAAATTCGCTCAAGTTATTATATCTTTATAACTTTAATATACTCCTTAAAAATATATTTATACTGTCGGCACCACTATAACCCCGCTGGGCACTATTAACTGCATATGTTATGATTATATAATTAATTTGAATAAAATGGTACTAAGTGCCACGCATTTCTGAATATACTGCATATCGTTTATATTTCATAAAGGAAAATTGATGTTAGTCAGGGAACGGTTCGTTTGCCTTAGCAGAATTTAAGTATCTTTGAATGAATTTATAACAGCATTTTACTTCGGTTAACATTTATCAAATTTTTCAGATATTCGGTGCATAACGTTATTGTTGTTGATGTTGTTATTGTTATTGTCACTGTAGCAATATACTTTTATATATTGCTATATTGCTATAAAGTCTAAAGTTAACTTAATGTTGCTGCCAGTTGGCGGTTATTGGTTGCTGTTGACGTTGCGCCGTTATATGTGGCATTCTCCAGAAGATTTAATTCATAAATTCTAAATTGGAGTTGAGCAAATGAACAAATAGCACGATATACTTCTTGAATCGACGGTGGGACTCGGGATTTACTATGCGAAGGGCAGGTGATAACGTCGACAACGACATAACTTGGATCGCTCATGTGTGACACAACGATGCAGAGCAAAAGCTGAAGACAGAAAAGTCATTGTGAGATCGAGTGAGAGTTGGTGATAGATAATATACTCGAGTATCACTTGCTATAATGGTGGTTTAAGCGTTGAAAAGAGTTTGAATGAATCGGTGGAAGCATAAACAGTTCAAAGTAATTTTACATTGCTTAGTGTTGAACCATCTCCGACTGTCTATCAATCTAACAATGTAAGTGCATTATAGAGTATTTTGGTTTCAGTTCACCCTAAGTGCTGTGATCTATGTATGTACAGATCTTCAAGTTCCACATGAATCTGCTCTAATGACAACACTTTGTTAGTAAGTCTGCCATAAATTGTTTTCAACGGGACGTTCCATTGCACCGCCGAGTCGTGGTTTTGGCAGTATTTATTTAACTCTTAAACTACCATTTTTCACAAGCGATTGCAATTTAAAAGTCCGACTCAGTCAACCAATATTAATCTTGGGAATCAGGAATCACTTTGTGGAAATGGATAGAACTGGCCACATAAAGAATAATTCAAGTGAATTTCACTGCGAGTTCTTCCGATGAATCTAACAAAAGTGGTATGCCGGATATCAACAAAATTTAAATTATTCGTTGCTATAAAAGCCACATATACATATGTAAGTGCTCAAGCTAAAATAAAATATAAATGTGTTATTCCACTCAACTAACACTGATTCACGAATTATCCAAAATAATATAAACTTAAAATTTATAATGCGGTTTACGGAATTCATTCGGGAATTGATTTTTGCAGTACGAGAATGTTTTCCAAGCTCCCGTGTAAGCGGTGTCTTTCTCTGCAGTAGCTTGGAGGCACTCCCCGTCACACCAAGAGCTTATCACAGGTCTGGTGTATCCAATGACTTCCTTGGCAGCCGTATCCATGGAGTGGGATATATGTCTCCATTGCTTTCATATATCTTCAGATCGTGAGAGGACTTTCGGAATAGTTGGAAGAGTCTGGCTGAAAAGACTTCGGCGGTCTGTATTGTGCTTGCAGCTCTCCGACGTCTAGCTTTCGTTGAATGCTGGAACGTGCGGCATGAACCATGCTTAACCTGCTGCGTACCTTGGCTGCCGTTTTTGGGGCAGCGCTCGTAGAGTCGTTCGAGACTTTCGTAGAAGACAACTTTGGCCGAATCGTCTGCGACTTTGGTCGGGGCGTGTGAACAAATCAGGATATTGTTGAAGTATTTTGCCTTGATACGTATCACAGCCAGCGCTCATCCAAAGGTTTGAAACTGGTAACTAGAGAGCGTATTTTCATACTAACCACGAAACCGTATCCATATTCGTGCTTCCTCACATGGTAATTATAATAACTGTCACAGGATGCATGTTTTGAGAGGCACTGTTCCATCCATCTCATATGCTATATGCCGGTGATTTCGGATCATCAACCGGCTGGATATCTGCACCAGCCTTATTGAGGGACACTACATTCCAGGTGTATATCCGTAATTCATGGTCATTATATAATTTGCTGAGGTCGTCATCAAAGGGGTCCGAGGCTTTATCTGTGTCTTCACTGGTAAATGTGGTTTGAGGGGCGGAAACTAAGCGCATCAACCCCTAATTAAGGAAAGTGGGTTGCCTCTTCACAATTTGCTCACCACGGAATATTCTGTGGCTAACCCAGGGAATACGTGTCCTAACTTTGGTCCTTCGAAAGAGAATGACATTCAATAACTTTCCTTTTCTGCAAACGACCTCACCAAGCAAGGTACATATATTGGGTTTGTTGAAATGTCAAAATATTTGTTACATGGTTAATTAAGAATCGCACATTTTGGACTTCTAGCGTTTCTTAATTCAATAACTAAAACTATGATAGATAGAGGAGAAAGTTTATTTGATAGAAAATGACAGCTTGAATTATAAAATGAAGTAGGCGGTAGTGGATTTCCTACGCCCATCATTCAATAATTCTTTACTTTTTATTTTTAACACAAGTAAAAACAAGAAAAAAACGATAACTTGAACCGAAGCTCTAATAGCATTCACACCTATTTTTAAGTCGTAATGTAAAATATAATGGTGTGCGGATTTGAATGGGGGCTATACCGAAAAGGGGGCAGTACACGCTCACTAGTAGATGTGTATGAAGCGATGTAGTAGATATGTAAGATGCCACCATATCGAATTTCAAGTTGATATTGACGTTTTTGCATAAAAGTGAGATGTGGGTTTGTATGGGACAACCTAAAAAATGGGGCGGGAGGCGTCCACTTGTATATGTATATGAAGGGATATATTGATTTAAATAAAGATTTTTTTTCATAAAAAGCACAAAAGTGGGAGGTTGGTTTGTATGGGGGCTAACCCAAAAAGTGGGCGGGACACTCCCATTAGTCTATGTATGTTAGGCGGCTGTCCATAAAAGGCGTCACATTACATTAAAACTTTAATAAAGAAGAAGGCGGCCAGTTGACATGTCCGAAACGCGAAAAAGTCCGTTGTAAACGTTTAAACCCAAGATTCTAGTATAAAATTCGCCAAGTTGTTCCATACGAGAGGCCAAGATGCTGATCACGGCGTCGAATCGATTGGTCTTCAACCACACTCTCCGCTACAGCCGCAGTATTCTCCTCACTACTGCCTCGATGTGGTCTATTCGGTCGCGTATCATCCAATATCGCACACAGAGACTCAAATTTGCGAATGGTACTGGTAATAGTAGGTTCGGAAGGTCGATGATGCACACCATATGTTGCTCGAAGCGCACGAAAAACATTTTTCACAGAACGACTTTCGTAATTCAGCTAAATAATTTGGAGACGTTGTTGCGGAGTGAGTCTTTCCATGATGAATTTTCAAACCATACTGTATTAAAATTAAGATGACAGTATGGCACCAGTCATACGTGATCTGTGAAAAGAAAAACAAATGAAGAAATAATCCTATAATGATTCACCCGTTACCACCAGTCCATCTGTCTATCTGTTTACCCTTCTGTCCATCGTTTTGACTGTCTGTCTGTATGAGTGACGCTACAAATTTAACAAACCGATTAATGTTTAAAATCCTCTAGTTGAATCCGACCATTTTTATTGGTAGCCCCCCTTTATTATACATTGTTCCGCTTTTTGGTTTTTATACAAAAACATGTTTATTGCAACCAAGAACTTGTAATAATCTTTGTAATTGGCCGAGAGCATTACAAGGTTTTTACATATCTTAGACGCAATTCTTTAGAAAAACAATTACTTTCGTCCCTGCTCCTCTTCACAACCATTCCACCAAAAAAAAAAAAAAAAATATGTTGTGTTTAAGGGAGTTAAAAAGGGTGTGAACATTTGCACTTGCTTATTTATATATAGATATGTTTTTTATTAGCAATATTTTAATTGGGATTATTCCTAGCTACATTGCAAATAAAAACTATCATGAACATATGTGTGAGCGTCGGTTTTTCTATAAGAAGCCACAATAGAAGCCACCATACACAATTTCAAGTTGATATTGACTGCAATAAAAAGTTTTTCATATAAAAACCTTATAGTGTTTGGCGGATATGTGTAGAGCTACTTCAAAAAGTGGGCCCGTGATGAGCGAATGAAGCAGGGTGGTCTGTTGGGCAAATATATTATAGACGAATTGTTTATTCATCCTAATTTTACGAGATATATCATAAAATTAGTTGTTTACGCAACCTCCACCGGGTTGGTCCTAGAAACGTATGAATGACTGCCTAGACATATACCCCTTGTCCTGCCTCTCATCCCCCTGCCATCCATGGCCTTCCTTCAGTAATTGATGAAAATCATTTAATTTCATTTGAACAGCTTAAGATGTAAATTGCCAGTATTAATGAATTACAATTCTAAGGCATATACTGAGGTCCACACAGACCCTTCGATATTCGGGTATGGTGCCATGTTGATGCAGAGATTCAGGCAATGCATACCGTGGAATATTTAAGTAAAAAGACCGAACTATATGAGGAGATGTATTGTTCATATGAGCTAGAAGTTTTAGCTGTTGTGTGTACAGGCGTTGAAGAAATGGCGTGTATATTTGCTAGGTACCAAAAAAGAAGGTCTTTTAAGCCCAAGTGAACCGTTAGGAATATATCATGTTGATTACGTAGGTTCAACAAAAGAAACATGAAAGCTGTATAAATATATTTTGGTAATATTAGACAGTTTCTCAAAATTTGTTTGGCTTTGTCCAACAAAATCAGACGAGTTAAATAGAGCATAAAAGAATAGTCAGTGACATAGGGAAAGCTTTTATATCGTATATCTTTACAGAATACTGCTATAGCTAAAATATTCAGTTATTACAAATTGCGACAGGTGTACGTAGAGGTAACGGTCAGTGGAGAGAATGAACAAGACTGTATTTCCGAGTGCAACAAATAATTGACAAAACACCACCAAGAAGTACGAAGTATGACTATTGCTTACAGTACTGAGTTTTGAGATTGTTTGAAAGAGATTGAACTCTGTTGCTCTCTGTTGTTTTTCTTCATAAAATGATTATTGGGGAGATTAATTCTCCCTACTTACTTCAGTCCATATTACTAAATGAATTCGGCCAACTCGTCACTTCGTGCCTATAAAGTTTCCTTTTTGTACGACAAATTACGCGCTCAATAATTCACTCCGAGCTCTTTGTTCTATCTATAATAAGTTTTCTCCATATTCTTCTTATAACTCTTCCTTACACTATGTGAAAAACATGTACTGACACTATTCAATAAATTTGTAAATTTCATTTAGCAACTTCTATTTTTTTATTTTTTTAATTGCGCCCGCTTGGACCACTGCCCAGGCTGTGAGTAGGGGTACAGTCGGTCAACACGGCATGACATACAAAAATTCCTCCAACGGGTCTGAGTGTCCGCAACTTCCTTCTTATAGTTTTAAGTTAGTTTAGCTAATGTATGTTAGTTTAGTAATATATTTGGATAGTTTCATTCGGGACGAATGAATTGTCAGGAAGGCCGAATGTAGGAACAGTATAGACAAGAGGAGGAACACTTCGCATGTTGGGCAAGAAGTACAGTCGAGTCAGTTGTGTTTGTCCGATGAGAGTGAACAGTCGTGTTGCGCATAGAGTGTTTGTCAATTTGCGTAAAGAAGTCATTCATCGCGTGTCGTTGGCGTGAGCTTGGCTAAAGATTAAAATAAACAATACAAATTTAAGCACTTAACCTAACTAAGGATAATAAGAATTACTGTTAAATAATGAAAACGATACGCTAATATTGTAAAATCGTTTAATTGCATATTTCTAATAAATAAACTATAAATAAATAAGCCTACGTATACTGGAGAGTGTATTTGTACCCCACATATATTCTTGATCAGCTCGACGAGACGAGCAACCGTCTGTCTGCCCGTCTGCCCGTCAGTATGTTGTTGCGCATTTTTTGGGGACCAATTCTTATGCTATCCAGTTAAAAATTCGCACATACACTTATTTTTATTGCAGTTTAATTTTGTATCAAGATAGACCCGCCACGCCCACTTTTTGGGGTAGCCCCCATACAAACTCGCAGCCCACATTTTACTTTTTGTTTCAAAACCTTTTTATTGTGGTTAATATTAACTTAATAATTGATATGGTAGCTTCTAATGGACGCTTCACATATACTTTAATGAGTGTGACCCGCCCTTTTTTTGGGGTAGCCTACATACAAACCTGCTACCCACTTTTGAGTTTTGTATGAAAAATTGATTTATTAAAGTCAATATTTGGTTGAAATGCGATGTGGTCCCTTTTGATGGACAGACGCTTAACATACATACACTAATGGGAGTGTTTCGCCCACTTTTTGGAGTAGCCCCATTTAAATCCCCACACGATTATATTTTACAATACGATTTAAAAATTCGTGTGAATGGTGTTAGAGCTTCGGTTCAACCGAAAACGTTTTTCTTGTTATTTATATACAATATATACAGTGACTAACGCCGGTAATACAGCGCTCAAAAGAGCTAAAAGCAACGGTATATCTTGGTAAAAATGCGTACGACGACGAAAGATTGGCGACCCTCTACAAAGCCGCAACCAGAGAGGTATATCCCGGTGTAAGGCTGGAGGCTGTTGACGGTAAGACATAGCGTCCCGCCCTAGAGCCAGAACGTGATTCCCAGCGGAATCCTAGGATTCATATGCTATTCTGGAGCAGATAAAAATATTCAATTCAAACCTTTTAAGGTACAATTGGAATGTCGTCAAGCTAGAGGAGAGCACCGCCACAGCTAAAACTCCGTTGATCATTCTGCTCAACAAGGAAAGTCTTAAACCGTTTGCTAGTAGCAAATCGATACCGCTGAACAAGGTACCCTGATCCCTTCCCTTGATGTGTAGCCACCTACGGACGAGGATATGGAGTTGGAGATTGACAATAAGAGCAGTTATACCTCGGCTGATCTGATATACCTCCACAGTACAGATGGGACAAAATCTTCTTTAGCAAAAATTAGTCTTCTTTAGTCCTACAAATAAACATGATGCGGTTAATATCGCCCTTGACCAAGAGCTTTGGGTACATGGCGACTAGATATGTGGCTTAAGCAACTAACCGTTAACCCTACATGTTACCAATGATAACGGCAAACCCAGAACATGTATTTTAATGAAAGTTCAAATTACTTATAGTAGCGGAGGTCTCACAATGATCCTGGTGGGTTTTGAAAGAGCACTCATTTTCATCATCACCGGTATATTCTATTCAGCATATCGGTAATATGGCTCAAACATGATGAAAAGAGAATTTTAAGAAAGACAAACTGGGAGTTTTACAGCAAATCGCTGAAAAAACATAGCACCGAAACCACTTTACCTAGCCAATACCAAAGAACAGCTAGAATGCCTGGTGAAGCTATTGTATTAACAAACACCTACTGCATGGAATTGCATAGAGCTCGCCCAAACACGATGTCGAA
This sequence comes from Leucophenga montana, assembly GCA_035044765.1. Lineage (NCBI taxonomy): Eukaryota > Metazoa > Arthropoda > Insecta > Diptera > Drosophilidae > Leucophenga > Leucophenga montana. The sequence goes on along the minus strand of JAWNNQ010001354.1, from coordinate 19,947 downwards.
AGCGACCCATAAGGCAGCATGGTGATGTAAGGATATTGAAAAACTTATGAAAGATTGTAGGAGATGCAAAGCAAATATCCCAAGAAATCGCCTGGGAACATTTTAAAGCAAAACTAAGCTTATACAAAAGCTATAAGGATGCCCAAATGTTCTTCGTAGGATAATTTTTGTAGCAATATATAATCGAACTTGTGCACGAAACCAATTTCGATAGATTTTTTAATGCATCCAAACGGAGTCTAGTTACATGCGATCTTTGCAAGCTGTCTTAGGATTAATCACATTCCATTCCAATAGAGAGAAGTTAAAATAGTCTGTATACACAAAGTGGGGAACGCCACGTATGCTAAACCCAAAGACTTCAGGCCGATTAGTCTGTTATCATTTCCACTGAAAACACTGTAAAGCTTAATTATTGTTTGTATTAGAAATACCCAACATACGTATTGCAATGGCAAATCAACGGAAACTCCCCTTCACTCCCTAGTTTCTACTATTAAAAAATCTATAGAAATTAAGGAATATGCCTTAGCAAAGTTTCTAGATATAACGGATGCTTCTAATAATATTCTCTCTGATGCTATCAACAATGATCTAACAGATGTTGTAGTTAATGCCTCCCAAATCCAACTTATTCGCTCCTTAGTTACCAGCAGGGTGGTGATTTCCATGTTAGGAGGGCGTACTCAGATAATTTGTCGGTACACGAAGCCCACAAGGATTTTTCTCCGCTTCTATGGGTGGTTATAGTTAACCAACTGTTAAGACGTATGAAAGCGGATGGCCACCAGACAATAGAATCCGTTGTCTAAAAGCCGAAAAAAATGTTATTTTCAAGTGGGGGCCAAAAGTTATGCGCTTTTCAAGGGTGATGCCGAGCTACCTTACCTGCGATGGTTGCTCCAGAGTTACGCCTTCCTGGGAACGTCCATATGGTGCTCGCTAGGGCAGGGTAGATGTGCACTATATATTGAGTAGAGCAACGGGCCAAGGACGCTGCCCTGTGGAACTCCGGCTCTCATAAGGCAAGGAGTCGAATGGAGGTTCCTGACCCTGACCATAAACTGACGTCCTTCTAAGTATGATCTTAGGACACCGTAGTAAGTAGCTGGGAACAACTTTTTAATTTTGCTCAATAGACCGGCATGCCAAACTCTATCGAATGTTTGCTGCATATCAATGATCAAAGGCCTATAGAGTGTGCTTTACCAATCTGTGGACCTGCTCCACGATGCCGTGTCCCTCCCGACGGCCAAACTGGTGATCGACATTCCTTGATAATATCACCAAGTCGATAGGCAATAAGCCTCTCCCACACCTTAGATAAGGAAGACAGAAGACTTATTGGCCGGTATCAGGGTCCTCTTCAGGTTTTCCAGGGTTATGGATCATCAGAATTGCTGCCATCTTCCACTGCTTTGGGAAGAACTGCACCCTTAACATGGCGTTAAAAATTAACGCTATGTAGAGAATCGCCCGAATAGGCAAGGCTTTCAATGTGGCATTGCATACTCTGTTAATTCCAGGAGCCTTCTTTCTCGGTAGGGACTTGTTGACTTCAGCAATCTCCTCCACCCTGGCTGGTTTAATGGGTAAGGACGTCTGTAGAGGTATCTGTAGGCTATCATGGGTCTCTCTGTACTGATCCCCCGTGGCAAATTGGTAATGGGTGCACATGGTCTCTAAATGATGTGCAAACGAATTGGCCTGCTCTTTTTCGTTTCTAGCGAGTTCGCCGCCAGAACACCGGATAGGAACATGTCTAAACGGTTGTCTCTTAAGGGACCTAGTGCACTTCCAAAGCGAAAATCCAACATCCACGGTATAATCCATAGAAGCAAACTTCTGTTCAAAGAAGTTGCTTCGAAGTTCTCTTAAGATATTACGTAGTTGCTTAGCGGCCCGATTCCATAGAATTCGGTCCCAAGGGTCATGAGATCGGATTGCGCGTCTTCGGAGTCTCCTTTACTGTGACAAAAGCTCTCTGGCCTCTCTTGTAAGTACTATTCCATATGTGGTGATCCAGTTGCAAGGATCTTAGCGCCAGTGGCAGAGATGGCATCTGCTAGTTCTCGCCCCTAGGTGAATTGTAAGTGTCTCCCCACAGCCAATGTCCAGGATTTCAGTCAACACCAAGCAAATACCTTTGGCCACAAGCACGGAGTGTATTGATGAAGTGTCTTTCCTCAATTCTGAATCTTGGAGGGCGATAAATGGCGCCGAACTCTAAATTACCCAAGCCTGTGGCTACTTTTACTGATGACATTTGTATGCTGCGTGTCTGAATGACCCTTTGTGAAAAATGACGAAGAAGGTTCCTCACCAAAACCGCTACTCCGCCAACGCTGTTATTGTTACGCGATGGCTTGAAAGCTGGATAAAAGGCATATCCATATATTTTTACAGCTTCTCTTCAGTTAATCCTGATCTCTGTCAAAAGAAGAATGTCAACGCTGTTGTTGTGCGCGAAGAGCTGAACTTCTTTAGCTTTTCCTGAAATGCCGTTAACATTCCAGATAAGAAACTTTAGTGGATTCATTGTGAAGCTGACACGTTGTTTAGGAACTGGAGATTAGGTCTATTCCCAGCCCATTGCCTAATTATGTTGGTAATTTCAAATACTATTTTTTCAAGTTTTTCAAGGCGTGGATTGGCTTGGCTATTATGCTGTTGTTGCTCTTGCTGCCGTAGCCACATAAGAAACTGCTGCTGCTGTTATTGTTGGAGCTTTTGCATTTGAATATCCTCTTGCTACTGCAGCATAGGAAACTCCTGTATTTCTTTCAGTATCTACTGATGGTAGGTGCTGAACGATATGTCGCTCTTGTTGAGTTAATTGCGGCTGTTGATGTATTGTTGATCTATTACCCCACTTGATGAGACCAGGCGGCAAGGTAGGAAACTGTTGCTGCACTCTAGGAAGTGTAGTAGGGTAAGCATAAGCCGCTTGGGCATTTAAGGAGACACCCATCCTGTTTGAATTATTTGCCTTCCTTGTAGGACTCATTGATCGGCGAAGAAACTCCTGGTACCATTGGCATCCTTTGTAAATGGCCATATGGCTTCCAGCACAATGGATGCAGGTAGGCTGTGCGTCTATGGGACGTGTGCATTGTGATGTTTGATGATTTTCCCCACATAAGGCAAATTTGGGATGCCGGCGGCAGTATTTTGCTGTGTGACCGTATTTCTGGCATCGACGACATTGTGCAATTTCTGTGAATTTTCGCATCCTTTCAATCCTTATTTTCTGTCGGCAAAGGGTCAATTTCATTAATTTTGGCACAAGGCTTAATATTAATGAAAAAAATATTAAGTTTTTCATCCTTATCCTTAAACTTGGATTATGTATGTGAAGAGCTTCGTAGCCTAATGTTTTAAGATCAGCGGTAATGTAATTATTTAGGGTGCTATGATTTAGGTTTCTTACTACAATTCTATGTGGCTTTTCCGTCTGCATTTGATATGTGTGGAATTCTAGTCCAATGGTATCCATGTGGTTCACAATGGCTCTATAGGTGTCACTGTCTTTGGGGAAGATTCTGACCGTTTCCCCTTGGTTAGCTTTGACCACAACGTTATTCAAACTTGCAACTTCCTTTATGAGTTCAAATAGGTAATTTAAGTTCCTAATATTGACAACTATTTGCGGTGGTTTTGGTTGACCCTTAAGCTGATTACCAGTGTTAGTTGCTTCACCTTACGAACTGGACTTCCTCATCCTCTCCGTCACTTGGTGTGTCCATGTCAAGAATGGCAAATCTATTGCTAGAGTGTGCCTGTTGGCTTGTAGTGGGTAATGGCGAGCGCAGACCCTGGCCGCCTCTCACTCGTTTCGAGTTAGAAATGGGTGACATAGGCTTGTCATATTTTCTCTCGCCCGATCGCTGGTTTTGAGCATTCAGCAATCTTTCGGCAGCAGCGCTTAGAGTTTCAGCTGCAGTGTCATCAGGGCATGTCGATATGGAATTTTCTTGACTACCAATGCTTATTCCAGGGCAGATGCTGCTCATTGTAGCAGTTGCCATGGTGTATGTGGTGCTGCTGGTGGCACAAGTGAATGTTAAAGTGGTTGTTCTATTGCTTTGAGTTTCGGTGCATATAAAGCACTCAGAACGAAACTCAGGTGTGATTAGCGAAGTTTTTATTGCCCCTCTTGTGCGTCTTTGCGCTGGGTGGGCGAATGTCTTGCCCGAAGGGCAGAGAATGCAGTTACACCACACTTCACCTAATGTTTTTTGTTTCTGTCCAATTGCCGACAACGTGCGAAGCACACAAGAGAATGCAGAGCTTAAAGCAGAATAGAAAACAGTTTTGCGTAAGAGCGATCACTTCTTTTTATTTGTTTTTTATTTATTTATTTATTTTCTGCACAATCTTCCCGTGCTTCAAAACTGTGTCAAATGTTTTATTTTTAGTTTTACAGAAAATATTTTTCAACAAAAACACTCGTTAAATATTGTCTCGTTTTGGGTACAATTTAACATTCAATATGTATCTATTTTAGAAAAGTTTTTAATATTTGGTGGACTGATTCATTTTTGTCATTTTCGCTGTTTTAAAAGTGGGATTTTTTGGCTGCTTCTACGTCTATATATGTATATATATATTATTTTATGAATAAGATTGAGAAAAGTATTTTTCTATTCCCCAGTTTATGTAAGCATTTACTTATATACTCTATGGGAAATAGTTAAAAAGCTTATCACAAAATATTCTTATAAACAGGACAGTTTACCTTATTATTTCATTTTATTCATGCACTTTAACGATATACAGTTTGTGTTTTCAACATTTACAACATTATGTTTAACATATGCATATGTTTAACAAATTAGAAGAGATAGTAATTATCTTTAATGCAAAAGCAACATTTAGCACATGTAGTTAGTAAATTTTTAAATTGGTTAGTTTTTAACAACAGGTCCTCTATACAATCTACCTGCTACATGTAACCTTCATAACCATCAAATACCTAAAAATTGTATATTATTGCAAAATTCTATGTGTATCTGGAACGCATACAACATAGAAGGTTGGTGGCAGCGGAATTGACACACCGTATATTGTTTTATTGGCTTGAAAAAAAAGCAAAGTTTTGTTTTATATTAATTGACAATTTAATCACATTATTAGCGAGAGCAAAAATATAATGATACTGACGGGAGATAGATTTGAGAGTGCCCAAAGGCACGAAAAAATGGAAGTAGGAAGCCGACGAAGCAGGCTTGGGACATTATTAAAGGAAGTGAGACTGAACACGGACCGGTTCAGGGAGGGTTAACAATTTCAAACTTAATATATTAAAAATTATTAATTCATTTAGAAACGATGTCGCCCAAACATCTTGGCGCATCAATAAAAATATAATAAAATAAAAATAAATAAATATAAATAAAAAGATATGTTGCTAACACTTCTTGGCGTCAACAATTATAAATGCTAATTTGGTACCACATTATTCTGTTTTAAGCTAACAATGTGAGAGCACCACATTTTATCAACAAATTTAAAAGTGATACAAGGTAAACATTTATTTTAAAGTTAAATATTAAAATGTGTTGTAACGACGTCACAGGCTGGGGTTAGATCAGCGGGTGTCCAAAATTCGTCGCGACAGAAATGTATATATAATGTCGAGACCAGGCCTGTTCGTCAGCTATATCCTTGGGGAGAGAGTGTTTTGTTGGCTCTCTTGCTGGCCGACTGTGGTGGCTGCACCATAGTTTTGTGGCTCAGCGCCTTCTCACGCGCTCTTTTCGGCGTTAGGCCTTGCTGAAGGTACCTTATGTACCGCTTCACTCCCGCCCCACTCAGACCCTTGAGTTTGGGATCGCCAACGCCACCTGCTTCTCCGAGAGACGGTAGTGGCGACTTCTTTGTCGGCGTAGTCTTTCTGTTCGGCAGTATCCCTTTGATGGTTGCACCATGTGCTTTATGTGGAGCTGATGGGTGTTCAGCTGTATGTGACCTTGCCACAGTCCTCTCCGTCCTTGCGTGGCTATTCGAGGCTGGCTCTCTTCCAGCCTGATAGCGTTGCTTTGTGGCCATGTCACGGTTGCAAGCAACCGAGGGGCTTGTTCTACTTGTAGCAGCTAATGTGCGTGGACGGCCTTCGTCCAGGCGCTGCTGTTCAAGTTGGTCTGGAACCTGAGCCGCGGTGCAGTCCTGTGGTATTTTATTTTTGTTGTTTTTTCTTTAATCCATGTTTTGATCCCACGAGTTCTGGAGAAAGTATGTCCATCTGTACAGAGATCCGCCATACACAAATAAGGTCACAGATAGAGGCGACCAGGCATCGGAGAGGCACCGTTATCGACTGAGATATTTTATATACATGACCCCCAGCCAGACTGATCATCGACACGGTATGCACAAAATCTCGATCCGGCTTTGTAGGCATTTTAGCGACTGAACCTAGGTCTAGGAGGTGATGAGGTGTTACGATGGGATATCATAGGAGAGTTGGGTGTGGGAGTCACAAACCGCTCAAATTTGCCGTATTCCGAAGAATACGTTACCAGGGATCACCACGTGGAGGCCCTCTCATTAGAAAAGGGATGCTGTATTATGAAGGAAGGCAGCACCTATGAGTCGACTTGCAGTGTATGCGATATGGGACAGTAAAACAGCGCAGTTGCACTGCCTACCGGTCCACATCGCATCACTCCCATGAACCGCTAGCATCTTGATACTCTACTAAATTTTGATTACTAAACTGCAATAATTAGAAGTGTGTGTGTAAATTTTCAACTGGATAGCATACAAATTGGTGCCCAAAACATGCGCAAAAACATACAGACGGACAGACAGACGGACATGGCTAGATCACCCCGTAACGTCGTGCTGATCAAAAATACATATACTTTATGGGGTCTACGATGCTTCCTTTAATGCGTTTCAGACAAACTGATAATACCATTGCACACTATCAAGTGTGTCACAGAAATCTCTAGACAAAATTCCGTCTGGTGATTTGAATTTCACAGAGAAATTTCATAGGTGTCACAGAAATCTCGTAGATATCATTCAAAACAGTGTTTAATGTACAGATGAGTTTTGTACTACGCAGTGTTGTCGTAGATAACAAAAATAGATTACAGACTATGTAAATTAAATTGTTTTTCAGATTTATTTGGAGAACATTTGATATGGTTTGATATGTCGGAATTACTTATTTTATTAATATATTTATTTTAGAGAATACCAAAACGTAAATTATGATTTATGTTGCGAATAAAAATTAATTTTTATTCGCAACTCTGATGTTATAAAATATTTTTATCTGTCATTCGTTGTTGTTGCGTAAACCGACATTGTTGGTTTTCAGCTAATAAATATACATTTTTATAAATTGAAATTAAATAATAAAATGTGCTAGATGTTTAAATCCTAAGACGCAGTTACGAAGAAAATAAATTAGACTTGCACATAAACAAAGTTTTACCTTATGATTGGATGAATTTTTATATGCAATCACCAGTTCACCTAGCAAAAGGCTGGTGATTTCAAACACTCTAAAAGAGATTTCTGTGACACCTACGAAATTGGTTTGAGTCGGAATTGGGGCGAGAGAGATTTCTGTGACACCACAGTATGTGTGTATTTGATAAAAAGATAGAGGTGTCATGGGACACTCGGATGGAACGAAGTTCCTTTCGTTATATATTATGTTTTAATTAACAGCCGCAACGAAAGAAATTTACAACGTTTAAGAGATAATAAAGGAATGTAATAAAGTTGTAATAAAAAAACAAAATTACATTCCCCTTGTCTCACTTAAATGTCCCACCACATATCCCTCCAAATGTGCCATCCAGCTTTCCCCTAAATGGCCCCTCGAATGACCCTCAAAACGTCCCCTCAATTGACCTACCAAACATCCCGCAAAAGGTTCGCTCAAACGTCAATCCAAATGTGCCTCCAAGTGTAACCATAATTGTAACCCCAAAATTTCCTCAAATGACTCACCCAAAAGTCCCCCAAATGTCCTCAAATGGTTCCCCAAATGTCTCCTCTCTGCCCCTCCCCATTTGCTACCATAGGATCAATGTACTTTATATGTGAAGATGGGTGAAATACCTATTCTATTAAATTCTATCAAATCATTAGTTGAATTTTCCATGCACAGCCACAGACAACTAAACGATTTGCATTTCTGTGTTGCCACCTTTTTTTATTTGATTTGATTGATTTCTGCACAAAAACAATTTCTATTTTTATAATCCCTTCGCTGACACAAGATTTGTATTTAGGGATTGATTTTTGTGAATCTTTTGGTTTGTTTGATGACCTAAGGAGAAAATCTGTATCTAGCATCTCTTCTTTGGATCAAACTTTCATTCGTCCGAGGTGGAGAAAAAACAACTTCAGATTGCGACAAAGGTAATTGCTCTCCTTCCTTTTCTGGAATTGGACCCGCACCAATTGACACTTTTCTTGGCTGTCTGTCGTACTTGTTTTTATTACAAGTTTCGCAAGTTCTAATAAATTGTCTTAATTGTTTAGTAAGATTTGGCCAGTAATACAACTTACAATAATACAACTTACATAATTGCTTTTTATTTTCTTCATAGCCTCTACGAGGTCTTTCATGGATTTGTTCTATTATATTTTGATCATCTTTATTGATGACGTCCATAGAAAAATGTTTCGAATAGAAAAACTTTGTTTTATAAGTTTCTTTTAGTGTCTGTTGGATTTGGTAACGGCCACATTGTGCATTCTTCTCGCCAAGAAGGAGACCACTCTCGATCTACTCCAAGAGCCTTGGTTTGTGGAAAAATTTGTGAACTTAACTGTCAAAATGGTATGTTAATCTAAGAACACTCTCCGTCAATTCTAATTGATAAAAAATACCAATTCTCTTCCGCCAACAAACTTATTCCCATGGATTTAACAACTGTGTTAGTCGATATTTCCACAGGAGTAGGCACCCAGGAAATTGTTCTTACCTCTGCCTACTTTCCAGGTGATGAAGCAAATATACCACCGCTTGAAATGGAGCACTGTCGCATGTGTCAACAGGCAGATCATTGTTGTTGGTGATGCTAATACACATTACATCGTCTGGGGCACCAATAACACCAACAACAGAGCTAGGTACCTTCTTGTTGGTTCCTTAGGAAAGAGATTCTAGACCTCACTGTAGCTAGTAGAGGTTCTACGAACTTCGTTTGGAATTGGCGAGTTTCAAACGAAGCTTCCCTTCTCTGACCACCTTCTCTGGCAATCGAACAACGAGCCGTAGCATCTAAAGTTTGAGGTCTAAGCGCAACTTGTGATCTGGAGCTAGATGATGGCCAGCTAAATGATATTCTACTGAGCTCGTGTTACGATAGTACGTCAGTTCACATGAAACAAAAAGCTCCATGGTAGACTGCTAAGTTAGCCGCCATGCGACTAACGGTTAGGAAGCTTTTCAACCAAGCGAAAAGATTCGGTAGGTGAAAGGAATATATATCGTCTCTAACCGAATATTACTTATTCGCCAGTCCAAGCATGAATTCGGGAAAAGGTTCTGTGTTGGTTTGCAAACGCTACCGGAAGTAGCCCGTCTCCATAAGGTAATCACAAAGGATAAGCACAACGACATAGGACTCCTGAAGAGAGAGAACGGTCTTTACACCGATAGCAGAAAGGGTACACTTGAACACCTGCTTCAAACACACTTTCCTATGTATATACTTCCACAAACATGCTTGAACTCTCCCATTACTTACTTACTTAGGTCAAGGCCGCACGTAGGAAAGCGCACCATTCGGTGTAGTTTAGTGCACGCCGGCGACAGTCGCTGGTAATCCGGAGCTTCTTCTGGTCATCATAGACCTGATCTTGCCATCTTAAGCTCGGATGTCCTCTCTGACGCCGTCCACCAATCAAGTTCACGTTTGCGTCGTAATCCTTTAGTGCTGGAGCTTCGGGGCTCATCTCATATACATTGCAGCCGCTGGAATTTAATGCGCTGTACTATGTCAACCTCATCATACAGCTCGTGGTTCATACGGGTCCTAGACTCGACGCCAACTCTATGGGGACCAAAAATCCTATGAAAAAACGTTCCCTCGAACACTCCTAAAGACGCTGTATCCATTAATCCATACAGTAGGACCAGGATTATCAATATCTTATAAATTTTTATCTTCGTAGTTCGAGAGAGGGCTCTGCTTCAAATTTGCTTGCTGAGCCCAAATCAGCAGCGATTAACAAGCGTGATTCTTCGTCTGATCTCTAGGCTAACGTTCTTGTCGCTGGATTCTGTTCCCAGATAGACGAAGTTTTCTACAACATTGAAGTTGAAAGTCTCAATATTCACAGACCGTCGAAGACGTCTTCGAGTGGACACCAAGTACTTCGCCTAGTCCTCGTTCACCGCAAGGCCCATGAGACGTGACTGTTTCTCAATCTCCGAGAACGCCCTGCTAACTCGCAGTTCGTTGGTGCCGATGATGTCAATATCATATGCGAATAGCGTCACTTCCTTATGGAAGATTGTGCCCGACTGATCTACGTATGGGCACTGGTGTAGGATGTACTCCATCAAGATAATAAAAAAAGTCGCACGATAAACCATCAGCCTACCTGAAACCTCTCTTGGTATCAAAGGGTTTGGAGAGGTTCTTTCCTATTCTGGCGACGCTTTGGGTGTGTGCTATGCAAAGGCGAACCATCTTTGCTGGGATACCAAGTTCAGATGAGGCGTTGCAGAACTTCGTTCTTATCGGCACGGCGAGAGTTGAGTTATAATGAAAATGAATGGTGCGTATCTTTTTTGTGGTCACGGGTCTCTTAAGTGAAAATTTGGCCACTGGTCGACCTCTTTGATCTGAAGCCACAGTGATACTGGCTATCAGTGCATTCGTGTATGGCTCCATTTACACATTTACACAGTACGCAGGACAGAATTTTGTATCCTATTGAATGGAGACTTTTTCCCCGGTAGTTCGCGCTGACTATTCACTATATCGCTCTCTAACAGCTCTCGTTGTTCCCGAATGCAGAGTTCTTTTATAGGCGGCGTCTTTCTCTGGAGTAGCTTGGCGACACTCCAAGGCATACCAAGGGTTCGTCACAGGTCTGGTGTACCCAATGACTCTTTGGTAGCCGTATCCATGGAGTGGGAGATATGGCTCCACTGCTCGCCTATATCTACAGAAGCCGGAGAGGACTCCCGGAACAGTTGGGAGAGTCTGGCTGAAAGGCTTCGGTTGTGTTTTGTGATTACAGTTTACCGACGTTTAGCTTTCGTTCAGTGTTGGGATGTGCGGAGTGCACCATGTTGAGCCTGGAGCGTACCTTGGCTGCAACAATGTAGTTTTCCGAGTCAATGTTAGGACGTCGTACCGTTCACACATCCAACACGCTCGATTGATGGCTTCCGTTGGCTTCAATTTGGTTGTGTGTTTTTTGATCGGGACTGCGCCAAGGAGTCTTGTGTATGTTTCGGTGTGGAAATCTGGTGCTACTGATTACCATATTCCGATCTGAGACGAAATCGATTAGCCTCTTTCCATTGCTGAATGTACAGTCGTTATTTCTAAATTTTTTGACTGTTGGGCCAAAAATTTCTTCATTCCTACTTTTGGCGTTGATATCGCCGAGCACATGTAGAGATGTTCGAGACGCTCGTAAAATTCATCCGGTGCCGCATCGTCTGCGACTTCCGTGGTGGTGTGTGCATAAATCAGGCTAATGTTGAAGTAATTAGCCTTGATTATCGCGGCCAGGCGGTCGTCCACAGGTATGAAACTGGTGACAAGACCTCGTAGTTTCCTACTAACCATGAAATTTGTCGAGGACATCAACCAGCTGGATGTCTGCACCATTTCCGTAACAGTTTAGATGTCCTGCTCGACCCTCTGATATTTCTCCTGAGGGCTAGTTTCAAATTGGGTTTTATACCACGTGGAGGAAAGTGTCCGTCGTTTTTATCCCAAAGCAGGGTACTGACCAAATCTTACAGACCTATTAGTCTTACTTCCTTCCTTCTCAAGACCATTTTAGGTCTTATTGACTGCCACATTATGCAATAAATCAACAATTCATACCCCCTTAATTAAAGCCAATTCGCCTATATTAAGGTTAAATCACCGGTAGTCGCACCTCACAACCTGGTCGGTACAATCGAAAGTACATTTGAATCAAAAGAAATAGAGCTGGGTGCATTTCTTGATATTGTGGGTGCCTTTAATAATACTGGCTACGGCTTCATCGAGCTCTTGCGCAGAGGGGTACAGATAACCTCACAATTGCTTGGGTTTATGCCATGTTAACTCAACGTCATCTTCCTCTCTTGGCAATGCGACTCTTAGTATTAGGGCGACTAAGGGGTATTCGCAAGGGGGAAGGGGGGGTCCTCTCGCCAATTCTTTTGTCCCTTTTGATAGAGGACCTATAATCGAGTTCAGATCACAAGGGTACAATGTAATTGGATATGCTAGTGACCTGGCTATTTTAACTTTGCCGTAGACATACGGCTTAGCCTTCAAATCTTCGTCTTGATAGTAGGGTATCATTCTTAGATTCTAAGATATCGGATTTGTTTTCTAGTTTCTTACAATAATTCCTTACTAACTTCTCTTGTCTACTTCATCTATCCCTATAGTATCCCATCTGTTCGGCTTACCACGAGGGGTAAAGACCAAAAAATAGAGCTTGAGAGGATTATGTGATTTGGTTGCACAGCTTAGTTAGGGATATAAATATACAGGGTGTCTCAAAAGAAAGTTCACATTTGATTTGCTGATTGGGTGAACGCAACTTTTCCGAGGAGCTCGGGGGTATGTCAATCGGTAGCATAGCAAAAAACGGTAATTCAGCGACTGTAGCGCGAAGAAAATTCTGCAGTATTCAATGGGTCGAGAAGTTTGAAGAGACCGGTTTAACGTTGGAAAAATTTAAATCCGGGCGCCCAGGTTTTCGAGAACGTTCGAAAACGTAGACAGTGTTACTCATTCTGTTTGTGATAACCCGGACCTTTCGATTCGGAAGCGTGCTGATGCTTTAAACGTGCATAGATCTTAATTGTTCCGCATTTTACACAAATATTTAAAGCTGCACCCCTACAAAATTCAGTTGATGCTAGAATTAAAAGGAAACAATTAAAAGGAAATATCCGTCACGAAATGGCAGCCATCACGGAGGATACCTGCCGAGCAGTCATAGGAAATTTTAGTGCTCGATTAAATGAATTCCGTGAACGCAACGATTTACATTTGGACAATTTCATTTTTAAGAAATAAATACCCAAATAGTTTATATTAATTACTACTTACTTTTTTTTAACGATTTTTTAAATGTGAGCTTTCTTTTGAGACACCCTGTATTAATGTATATATGGATATATATCTATATAAGTAGGTATATGTAGTTAGTATATGACCCTGTAGAGCTGCTGCTGAGAGGGATTAGTGGGTATATAAAATGGAGGCTGAGAATTTACATGGGAGCCGGTTGAGTACACCAAATGCTGCTAGCCGTGCCAATTAAAAGTATACGCCAAGCTGAAATAAAAAGCTTCTCGCGCGTTCTACAATTTAATTACCGAAGAAGACACGTTATAAAAACGGCATTAAATTTATTTGGAAACTAATTATGTACAATATATTGACGACACTAGAACGAGACAAGTGCGTCCGTTTAGTGGTAGGTTGGGAAAGGGAGTGTCTTAATAAGAGAAGTTTAAGGAAATATGGCGATGTATTCGCTGGAAATTGAAATAGAAGAATTAAGGAAAGTAACAATGTATAAAGACGTAGCTAGAAAACTACAGGGGGAAAGTAGAAAATGCCGTTTCAATTCAAACTTAAATGTATTTAACTTAAAGCATAGTGAATTCAATTCATACAATTCAATTAAATGAATTCATAAAATTACACCATAAACCGCTCTAAGAAGCGGCGTGAACATGCCGGCCCCTTTGCCGAGTGTCAATTTTTAAGACGCTGGATAGTTGCGAGAGACTGCGGATGGCTTCTACGCATCGCTGTGCAGTATGCGCGGCATCATCTCGCTTTCAAGATTCAATGGAAGCTACGCTCGGTAGCTCCTAGAGCCTTACTGGTGGCACGGTGCCGCTTAAGTAGCTTACGCAGATCCACCTTCTTCGGTGGCTCGTTGGTAATCTTACGCTGAGCGCCATCACCATTTAAACGACGCTGCTGCTGACTGCTCTCGCCCCGCCTTCTCCGGGGTAACGTGTAACATCGTGTGGGGAATGTCACCACATACACCGCTCTCGAATCGCAGTTACCAACCGCATGGGACTTTGCGAGACAGTTGCTGCAGTAGCCTCTGCGTCTAGCCATTTGCCTCCGTTGGATAGCCGTCATCCTCCGAAACTTGGTACAATACCGGATTGAGTGCTGCCGCTGGCAGAGTCCACATTGACGTAAATACTTGTTGAAAACAAATATTGTATCAGAAACAAAGTCTCCAAACAACTGAAACAGCAAAGTTTAGTACGAAGAGTGCATGCAGATTTAGAGCAAACTATGAGTATTCATGTGAAATGGGAAAATTTTGAAAATGTTGGAAGAATGTAAAACGGTAAAGAGTAAATGCTAGAAATGTAAGCTGCAAGCTGAGTTAATGCTCAATGTTGGGGTCGCTCTGCTCATATTGGTAACAAAACCAATTTTGTGATAGCGCTTCTGATGACTCCCGACTGGATACGAACATCCACCGTTCGGACTCGTCCGTCCGATCCAGCATACGTACAAATGACGCGTCCCAATCTCCATTCGGTGGGTGGGAGCCCCTCTTCTGTGACCATCACAAAGTCGTCCTCCTACAGGTCGCGCAGTGGTTCCTTCCACTTGCCACGGCGGTGAGAGTCCGTGAGATATTCTACCATTGTCAGAAACTATTTTGTGGGGCAAACCTCGTCGTCCTACAAATCGGTCAAACGCAGCTGAGAAAGCGGGCGCTGAAAGCGATGACACCGCTTCCATATGGATTGCCTTGGTGGAGAAACACAGAAAAACAGAGGCATATCCTTTGATCACCGCACCGTTGCGAAGCATTGATGATTTTAGTGGGAACGGTGCTACAAAATCAACACCCGCGACCGTAAATGGAGGGGAGAAACAGACTCGTTATTGCGGCCCCATCTGAAATCTCTGCATGTAAATAGTGCAGACCTTGCATTCCTCAATTTCGGCGCGTAAAATTCGTGCCGGACAGCTCGAAGCATGAGCTGGATATCCGCATGCAGAAGCGTCTTATGTAGAAATGTGAGAAATAGGTCAAACTGGCGGGATTTGGGAGGCAGAAGAACAGGATGCCGTTCACTGTAGGAAAGTGTGAAGCGTTTGGTTAAGCGGCCGTTAACCCGAATTTGCCCTTCAGCATCTTGAAAATGGTTTAGGTCGGCGAGAGCGTTCTTTGAAGGTATCTTTTGCTTTTGCTCTAACGCCGAGTATTCGTCCAGGTAATATTTGCCTTTGAGCTGCAATAACCAGTCGAACCTTAGCTAAGTATACATCCTCCTGAGTTACATCTGGTCACGAGCAGTTCCTCGCAGCGCTCGGGAGTAGGAAGTGAATTCCTCGCATATATCACGAGCATCGCTACTCACGTGATACATCTCTACTTTCTTGGCTTCAGGTGGGGCTGTAGAGATAGGTTGCGAAATCGGACAATCATGTGCCGGTTGAGCGAGCCATGACGATCCATTCCACCAGAGCGCATAGTTGCTCAGCTCTTCGGTGGGCATCCACGGGTACCAAGATCGGCGGCATTGTCTCTGAACGCAACTTGTCTCCAAGTAGCATTCGCAACATTTTGACGAATGAGTCGTGTGGCGGCTTGTCTAGCCAATCCAGCACGATGGCCAAATCGGTCCAAAGGAAAGGCTTGTGCGAAAATAGTTGCATACTGGCAAGCACATGCTTTACCAGCCGTGTCAGTAGTACTGCTCCATACAACTCTAGTCGAGAGAGAGTGAGCGTTTGAAGGGGAGCGGCTTTGCTTTTCGCAACAAGCAATCTGGAAGATATTACTCCTTCAAGAGAGGTGATGCGCAAAAAGAGTGCAGCGCAATAAGCCTTCTCAGAAGCATCGCCAAACCCGTGAATTTGCACATCTGAGTTCGGGGAGAATCCTACCCAGCGTGTTATTTTAATCGATTCAATTGAAGAGAGATTCTTCAAGAACGCATGCCATCTTAATAGAGAAAGTGGCTTTACTGCATCATACCAGCCACTACCTTCAATCCACAGCTGCTGCATTAACATTTTGGCTTGCACTATTATCGATGTAAGCCAGAATGCGGGGTCAAACAAAGCCGATATGTAGGAGAGTACTTGACTTGGAGTTGCCTCCGCAAGTTTAATAGTGTACGAAAACTGGTCTGTAATTGCATTCCAATTTATACCGAGAATTTTGGTAGCTCTTAAATCTGGCAAATCGTCATATGATTGAGATCCAAATATTCACCTAGAACAGATGATACTCAATATTTAGATTCTGCTTTTTCCTTAAGGTGCGCAGCATTCAATTGTATTGTGCAGTTGCAGCACCACGAGATGCTTCAAGGAACGCAGATTTTGGGAAATCAGGTCGAAATGGTAAGCGCGCTACGTATTTACCATCAGGTTGGCGATACGTTGAAGTTTTCTAAAGTTTTCTAGGACTCAGTTTCTGATTTGTGTTTTGGAAGATCAATTTCTTCAGTTTCCTAGAAGAGTCTTAGTTGTGAGTTGAAATTTTCATCATCAGATTCCACCGATACAAAAGTGGAAAACGTGCAAGTTTCACTTCTATAATCTACTTGGGGGCGATGAAGAGAATTATACCGACGATAGAGAAGCGTACGTAGAATCGCCAATTGATGATGGCTCTCTTGTAGAGCCACCTGATTATAACGAGGTCGACTCAGTAATTAAAAAGCTGAAGAATAACAAAGCAGCAGGCTCCGATTAGTTGCCAGCTGAGTTATTCAAGACCGGTGACAAAGAGTTGGTAAGGCGTATGCACCAACTCTTATGCAAAATATGGTCCGATGAATGCATGCCCAACGATTGGAATCTCAGTGTTCTTTGTCCTATCTTCAAGAAAGGAGAATCCGCTGTCTGCGCGAACTACCGGGGAATAAGTCTCCTTTCAATAGGATACAAAATTGTGTGCCGCGCACTGTGTAAACGGCTGGAGCCATACCCGAATGCACTGATAGGCCAGTATCAGTGCAGCTTCAGACCAAAGAGGTCGACCAGTGACCAAATTTTCATTTTACGCCAAATCCTGGAAAAGACCCACGAGTACAATAACGACACACACACCACCTATTTGTCGATTGTAAGTCCGCTTTCGACACGCCGATAAGAACGAAGTTCTTCAACGCCCTACCTGAACTTGGTATCCCAGCAAAGATCGTTCGTCTTTACATGATGACGCTATCACACACCCAAAGCGTCGTCAGAGTAGGAAAGAACCTCTCGGAACTCTTTGATACCAAGAGAAGTTTCAGGCAGGGTGATACTTTATCGTGCGACTTTTTTATTCTCCTGATTTAGTACATCTTACGCCAATGCTCATACGTAGAACGATCGGGTACGATCTTCCATAAGGAAGTGATGATACTCGCATATGCTGATGACATAGACATCATAGGCATCAACGTACGGCGAGTAAGCAGGGCGTTCTCGGAGATTGAGAAACAGTCACGTCTCAATGGCGTAGCGGTGAACGAGGACAAGACGTTGTACTTGGTGTCCAGCCGCAGACCATCAGCGTGTCTTGGCGGTCTGTGAGTATGGAGAATTTCAACTTCAATGTTGCAGAAAACTTCGTTTATCTGGGAACGGAAATTACCAGCGACAACAATGTTAGCCGAGAGATCAGATCACGCTTGCCAATCGCTGCTACTTTGGGCTCAGCAAGCAAATTAGAAGTAGAGCCCTCTCTCGAACTACGAAGATAAAAATCTATGACACTGATAATCCCGGTCCTGCTGTATGGCGCAGAAGCATGGACACTGACATCAACGGATACAGCGTCTTTAGGAGTGCTTGAGAGAAAGATTCTTCGTAGTTGGCGTTGAATTTAGGACCCGTATGAACCATGAGCTGTATGAGCTGTATGATGAGGTTGACATAGTCCAGCGCATTAAATTGCAGCGGCTGCACTGGGCTGGTCACCTCATCCGGATGAGCCCCGAAGCTCCAGCACTAAAGGTTTACGACGGAAACCTGAACTTGATTGGTGGACGGCGTCAGAGAGGACGTCCGAGCTTAAGATGGCAAGATCAGGTCTATGATGACCTGAAGAAGATCAGGATCACCGAATGGTGCGCTTTCTTATGTGCGGCCTTGACCGATAGACGGTTGTAGAGCCACCTAATTAAGTAAGTAAGTAAGTTTATGATGCATAAATTCTTTAGTTGCACTGTTTGAAATATTTTTCTTTAGTTGCACTCCACGTACTAAGATTCGTCGCGAAACTTTGTTAGTTTTTAGAAGTTATATTTTCGTTCCACGTTCTGGCCGCCAATTAATGTTACCGATGGTTGATTAATAAAAGAATTAATTTTGCAATTGACCTCTTGGTCAATTGGAATTTTTATTTAATTAAAAATTGTTGTATGTATTTATTAATACCATAAGGCAACTTTATTCAATGTGTTCTGATTAAAGACTAACTTATAAATTCTATTTGAGGCTTAACAATGCCTCGGTTTGAGAAAAGACAAGACTTGTTTATACAATTTTGTTTATATTCGGATACAGCATTTAGAATATTCGATTCTTGTGTGGTCGAATTGTAATGTAAACGTAAACATATTATAATTTAATTGTTTATGTTAGCGGCTCTTTTGAAGTCGAATATGCTGAAGTGACAAAGATTTGTGTCAACTTCTAAGTACGCAATTATGAAGGATTGCTTGATAAGCAAACGCGAATTGTCGCTGCATTAAATGACAATAAAATATGCAATTATATTGAAATAACTTGAAGTGCAAAAAGTATTTTTGCTTAAAAATGTATATATTTGCCGTAATAGCATAATGTGTAGGGTATTGTTAACTTGCACACATCCCAATTTGGTTGGTAGAGAGGATAAGACCGAATAAAATCGATGATGTGATCCATTGTTACATAAGATTGTTACGAAAAATATGATTCATGGTCCCTGTGGAACATTAAATCATATTTCTCCGAGTAATAACAGAAACTATTAATATAAATGATGGTTATTCACTTTATCGCCGGCGATCCACTGATGACAATGGAAGTTCAATAATAGTCAAAGTGAATCAGCAGAAAATTGAAGTTGATAATCGTTGGGTTGTTTCGTTTTCGCCGTTACTTTCCAAGACATTTAAATCACACATAAATGTTGAAATGCAAGTACGTGAACAAAGACAGTGACATGGCTGTGTTCGGAGTTAATGCTAAAAATTCAAACGATAAGATTACTTATTTTCAAATAGGCCGCTATGTTAGTAGTAATGAGGCGATGTGGCGTATTTTTTCATTTCCTATACATGAAAGATATCCCACTGTTGTTCACTTGGCCGTACATCTGGAAAATGGTCAAATTCGTCAGGCAGCTACGTTGTTAGAAGGCGGGCGAACAGCTCATTCCGCACTCAAGTTGCCGTTGAACATGCAAATAAATTAAACTCTCACTTGCAACCTCTCGAGAAATTCTGCGATGGCCGAAGTGTTACAGCAAAGCAAATTAATAGTTTGGGATGAGTGCACGATGGTACACAAAAAATCTTTTGAAGCATTCGACAGGACGTTGCAAGATTTACGAAAGAACCAAAACTGGTTTGGTGGTGGAATGATTTTATTGGCAGATGATTTTCGCAAAACATTACCAGTAATACCACGGTCAACGCCAGCCGACGAAATTAATGCATGTTTAAAGTCGTCCATTCTATGGAAATACGTTAAACGCTTAAATTAAATATGAACATGAGAGTCAAATTGCAGAACGACCAAT